>JALIRH010000043.1:4399895-4864553 GCA_023055505.1 Callipepla californica brunnescens | reverse complement strand
CCTTGATGGCCTGAGGTCTCATGGGCCCACCGAGCTAAGAATAACTCTCCTTTGTTCTGCCAATCCAAGTCTATTTGAGACACCTCAATTTTGGCAGCTTGATCTACCTGATGGTTATTTTTCTGTTCCTCAGTAGCTCGATTCTTGGGCACATGAGCATCTACGTGACGCACCTTTACACCCAACCTTTTTGTACGGACAGCAATGTCTTTCCACAGTTCCACAGCCCAGATAGGTTTACCCTTTCTTTGCCAGTTGTTTTGTTCCCACTGCTGCAACCACCCCCATAAAGCGTTTGCCACCATCCAAGAGTCAGTATAGAGATACAGCATTGGCCACCTCTCCCGTTCAGCCACATCTAAGGCCAGCTGGACAGCCTTTACCTCTGCAAATTGGCTTGACTCTCCTTCTCCTTCGGTGGCCTCTGCTACTCGTCGTGTGGGGCTCCACACAGCAGCCTTCCATCTGCGATGTTTCCCAACAATACGACACGATCCGTCAGTGAAGAGGGCATATGTCTTTTCATTTTCTGATAGTTCATTATATGGTGGGGCCTCTTTTGCGCGTGGTACCTCCTCTGCTGGTGATGTTCCAAATTTCTTGCCTTCAGGCCAGTCCATGATCACCTCTAACATCCCTGGACGGCTGAGGTTCCCCATCCGAGCTCGCTGTGTAATCAGCGCAATCCACTTACGCCAGGTGGCATCGGTAGCGTGATGGGTGGAGGGAACCTTTCCTCTGAACATCCAGTTCAGCACTGGCAATCGAGGTGCCAGGAGCAGCTGCGTCTCAGTGCCAATTACTTCAGAGGCAGCCCGAACTCCCTCGTATGCTGCCAAAATCTCCTTCTCAGTTGGAGTGTAGCACTCCTCCGAACCCCTGTACGCTCTGCTCCAAAATCCCAGGGGTCGGCCTCGGGTCTCCCCAGAGGCTCTTTGCCACAGACTCCAAGTGGGACCTTTCTCTCCAGCAGCAGTGTATAGGATGTTCTTTACGTCCTGTCCCATCCGTACTGGCCCCAGGGCAACAGCACGGGCTATCTCCTGTTTAATCTGCTCAAAGGCCTGCTGCTGTTCAGGACCCCATGCAAAATTATTCTTCTTTCGGGTCACCTGATAGAGGGGGCTTACTATGAGACTGTAATTTGGGACATGCATCCTCCAAAAGCCTACTACACCGAGAAAAGACTGTGTCTCCTTTTTGCTAGTGGGTGGTGACATGCTGGTGATTTTGTCAACCACATCTCCTGGGATGTGACGACGCCCATCTTGCCATTTTACTCCTAGAAACTGAATTTCTTGGGCAGGTCCCTTCACTTTGTTTCGTTTGATAGCAAAACCAGCACCCAGAAGAATTTGGATTATTCGCTCTCCTTTTTTAAAAACTTCTTCTGCTGTATCACCCCACACAACAATGTCATCAATGTACTGGAGGTGCACTGGAACAGGGTGCCCCACCCTGTTCCAGTGTGGTCTGAATCAACCCATGGCAAATGGTTGGGCTGTGTTTCCACCCCTGGGGCAAACGGTTCCAAGTGTACTGAATGCCCCTCCACGTGAAAGCGAACTGTGGTCTGCACTCTGTGGCCAAAGGAATAGAGAAGAACGCATTGGCAATGTCAATGGTAGCGTACCACTTGGCTGCTTTTGACTCCAGTTCATATTGCAGCTCCAACATATCTGGCACAGCAGCGCTCAGTGGGGGTGTGACTTCATTCAGGCCACGGTAATCTACCGTCAGCCTCCATTCTCCATTGGATTTACGTACCGGCCATATGGGGCTGTTAAACGGTGAGTGAGTTTTGCTGATCACTTCCTGGCCTTCTAACTGACGGATCAAATTATGAATGGGGAGCAAGGAATCCCTGTTGGTACGGTATTGCCGTCTGTGTACTGTTTTTGTCGCAATTGGTACCTGCTGCTCTTTTACTTTCAGTACCCCCACAACAAACGGATCTTCTGACAGGCCAGGTAAAACAGACAGCTGCTGAATGTTGTCAGCATCTACAGCAGCTATTCCAAAAGCCCATCGGTATCCCTTGGGATCCTTGAAATGTCCCCTTCTAAGATAATCAATACCGAGTATGCATGGAGCCCCCTGTCCAGTCACTATACGATGTTTCTGCCAGTCTTTACCGGTGAGGCTTATTTCTGCCTCCAACACAGACAATTCCTGAGAGCCCCCAGTCACTCCAGAAATATAAATCAATTCTGTCCCTTTATAACTCGAAGGCATTAGAGTGCACTGTGCACCAGTGTCCACCAGTGCCTTATATTTTTGTGGCTCTGATGTGCCAGGCCATCGAATCCACACAGTCCAATACACTCTATTATCCCTTTCCCTCCCCTGGCTGAGGGCAGGGCCCCTCTATTGGTTACCTGTGGTGACGGGAGCAATTTCATTGGTGGCTGATCTCTGCTGTAATTCTCTCACACGTGCTCGTAGCGCAGGGGTGGGTTTTTTATGCCACTTCCTCATGTCCTCTCCATTTTCTCGTAAGAAGCTCCACATGGACACACGCGACATGAAGTTACTGCTGTCATCTACTCGAGCAGAGAGGCGGTTGCCTTTGATGGCTGAGACTTTTATCAGTTTGATCAATTTCTCCATCAGATTCTTTGGATCATCCCCGTCTTCATCCGGTGTTTCTGATACTGACACAGGTCCATCCCGGTTCATCAGTAAGGACAATTCCTCCAATATCATTTTCAGTATCTTCTTTATGTCACTGACTTCTCCTGCTACCGATGATACAGCTGCAATGGAAACGTGTGATGGTGGAAGTTGTTGTTCAAAATTTTGAAGTGTAGTAACCACTTCATGAAATGGGAGTCTTCTGTTTCGGCCCTCGAGTATATTGAATGTTGCTACCAGTGTACTTGCGTACCTTTCTGGTGCTGTTTTTGAGAGCTTCCGATATACATCAGCTTTACACCATGCTTTCTCAGGATCGCGGTCCTGGTGTGGATTGTTAGGGACGAAAGTAGGATCGTACAGCATCTCTACTACAGCCATTTCTCTCAGAAATTGGACGCCCTTCTCCACAGTATTCCATCTTTCCACCTTAGGCTCCAGATCGTCTTTGTAAGGAAATCTCTCCTTTACAGCCACTAATACTCGTTCCCAGAGGGTAGCAACTCCACTCAGACATCTACTAATCCCTCTGTCGATAGCTGGGTCTCGAGCAATGCTTCCCAGTTGGCGGGCTTCGTTGCCATCAAGGGACACGCTGCTGGCACCGTTGTCCCAACACCGCAGCAACCAGGTGACAATAGGTTCATCTGAGCGCCGTACAAACTCCTTTCTTGAACCCTGGATTTCAGTCATCTTTAGGGGCCGACGAATAGTAGTAATGGTGATTTCTTCATTATCACTGTCCTCTCCATGCCTCACACTTTTCTTAGTGGCCTTTCTAGGTGGTAGTGGTGGTGGTGGTGCTGAGGAGGGCCCCTCACCTGGATCTTCCTCTTCTCTCTCATCTCTGTCGTCTCCACGTTTCTCACCTTCCTTAGTGGCCTTTTTAGGTGGTGGTGGTGGTGGAGTTGGTGCTGAAGAGGGCCCCTCACCTGGATCTTCCTTTTTTTTCTCTGCTTCTTCTTCTTTCCGTTCTAGCCGAGAGGACACAAGTTTCCATTTCTGGCTTTCCACAGGGGCAACCGACACGGATGCCGGTGCTTCCTGTGACTGGTCAGGTTTAACCTCAAGGTTTTCATTTTTGTTCTGAACCTCGGTTTGGAAACCATTTCTCTCAAGAATATCAATTATAGCTCGATAAGCACAAGCCAAGCCCCAAACAATCCGTTCCTTCTCAGATCTGCCTGAGTCACATGACTCCTGACCTAAACACTCACTGAATTTCTCAGGATCCTGCAGGTGCTCAAGATCAAAATCACATTGCACCGGGGGTCCCCACGCTTCTAAATTCTTCCCTAACTTTTCCCACCTTCCCTGCCATTCAACGCTCTCTGGTTCTGAGGAAGGCTTCCTCCACTGGATGTAAAATACCATTGCACAGAGTACATTCAGGAAAACAGATAACACAGTTGCCAGGCTGACACCTTGAAGATAGGTAAAAACCTGAAAAGAGTACCTGGAAACCAATCCAAATGCCGTATAATCTGTCATATTAATCAGGCTGATTAGGCGGGAGGGGGGTAACCCCATCAGCACACTAAAGCAGCTGTATGCAGATATGACTCCGGTGCTGAACATGAGGAGCTTAAAAAGACGCCAACATGCTCCAAGGTACATGAAAACCCTCAGTCCACTCAGCACCAGTTTTACAGTGGGGTACAAATACTGCATTGCCCGCATTCTCCACCAATAATGTGTCACGGTGTTATCCATGACAGTAACCCAAGGGGGAACCGAGAAGGGAAAAAGAAAGGGAGAGGAAAAAAAAACTGCCGCGCAGCCGCCTCAGCAGAGCCGCGCGCTCCAGGGGGAGGGGAAACAGAGGGGATTGAGGGTCTGTAAAGAAAAACACAACGGCACGATCTGAGGAGGAACGGTAACTTTACTAAATCTAATAAAAATGAACAATTGAGAGAGAGAGACAAATTTTCCAAACCAGAAAACTGGGAGCTTACTTTACACGTGCTGAACTCCTCACGGCAGCCCCGACCGCGCGCCACAAAAAGCGCGGGCCTCCCGTCCGGTGCGGAGCTCCGCCCCTCCCCTGCTCCCACAGCATTAACTCCTTAACGGCCTGCATGATGTTCTGATGTGGAATACCGGCATCAAAACCACAAAACCACAACACTGGTCTCCTGACATATTCAGCCTGTGTTTAAGTTCATCTCTTCTAACTGACCACTTGCTTGGGCCTATATGGGTTGTGCAGTAAAACGAGTGCCTCTGTCTGCACATCAGGCACACCAAACCTGGGTAATATTTCATTCAGTAGTACCCATGAAACCTCCCTTCCCTTATTTGTCCTTCAGGGAAAGGCTTCTGGCCACCAAGAAAAGTGTCTGTTACAACCAGCATGTACTGATCTATTCCTGGAATGTTCCCTTTCCTGACAGGCCCCTCTTGTACCCTGTTCCTGGTACTAGGATTGTACAATTACTTTGTTCAAATACTTATAAAGAGTGTCTGCCCCTCCCCCATATGTTTTAATTAATTTCCATAAGATACTAAAGGGCACGACAATGCGTCCATATGCACCCATCCATCAGTTTGGTCCTTTCCTTCTAAATCATTAATTAGGTTATTATCTTCCTTAAAATATTTTACAGATTCTGACTCAGGTTAATCCATTTTAAGTTTACCATCTGGAATTAAAGCCAGTTCCCTTCAGCTGCCTGTCCTGCCGCTTGATCTGCCGCCTTATTTCCAGTTCCCTGTACAGTGTTACCTCTCTGATGTCCTTTTCAATAGATGCAAGATTTCAATCTTTGTTCTTTCCAAATGGTACTGCGAGCATGCACTACCCCAAATGCATACTTTTCCGTCGACGAGTCCAGGAATCCTCAGCACCATCCAATGATTCCTCCTTTAGGTCTGGCTGACTGGCATAAACAGTCTCCAAGCAGTCGCACTGCTGGATCAGAGGTAGCTCTGAGTCAGAGTTCTGGGTGCTCAGCAAATGACTTCCTTCTGCTCCGTTCCAAGTCCTCTTTGATCTGTTGCTTTCTGACTTGATAATCATTTAAACCAAGAAAATTTAGCAGACTCACAGTCCATTGTACACAGTCCTCTTTTGTCTCGTTCCAAGTACTGTGGCATCCACATACTGCAGTAAAGCTCCACCTTGGGATGGAGGATCCCAAACTTCATAAGCTGACTGGTTCTCAAACTCAAGGGCTGTTCTCAACAACCCTGGGTAACACTGTTCAGGTTAACTGAGTCTTCTCTCCCCATAGTGGGGTTTTCCAATTCAACTTCTTCAGGCAGAAAAGGCATCCTTCAATTCCAGAATGGTAAACCCCACCTACTCATTTGTTGCAGTTAGGGTTTTGGCGGACGGAAGATATCGTGCTGTATGGGAAGATAGGGCCACCTCTCAGCCAATAGTCTTCGTTCATGGTGTAAGTAGGTGGAGACAACATTGTAACCCTAGGTGATAAAAGTACTGTGTAGCCCACCAATAAACGCCATTTGCCGTCCACCACATTGGCGACTGCGAGCAAGTGGACCGAGCAGCCTGGGGTTGGCTGCCGTGCCGTTCCTGAGAAGGGCCACCACACCTTTTGAGAGGCAACAAATGGTGCCGAAACCCGGGATCGCCTGGACGGGTGAACGGCGGCCGGAGCGGCGGGACCAGCCGGCAGGGAGGACGCTCCCGGACCCACGAGGAGGATGGAAGCCCTTGTGCAGGTCGTAGTAGACTTACTTGAGCAATGGGGGGTTGATTGTAATCCCGAAGATTTTACTCTCGCAGTTGCGAGGCTTTTGGATATTGGGGTCATTGCTCAGCCAGTGGATATATTCCACCCTGAAGTGTGGGATAGGTGCACTAGCGTGCTAGCCGAGGAAACAATTGCCTCGGGTAGCATGGAAAACCTTCAGCTGTGGGGAAGAGTAAGACAGGCACTGCAAGGGGTTATTCAGGAGCGGGGCGCTCCGAGGGTGCAGTAAAGTGGAGCCGTGCGGACTTCGCGCCCTTATCATAGCGATGATCATAACGAACGTGGGGACCGGGGAGGGGCCACCGCGCCCCCTCAACCCCCGAGCCCCGGGCCGCTCGCAGAGGAGCAGGGCAATGCTGATTTATTCCGGGGCCAGGTGACCGAGGCGGCAAACGGTTCTGTAGTGAGACCGCCGCCTTACGCGCCCCAACATGGCGCCGAGCCAGAAGGCGGAGGGCGAGGCGAAGGAGCCAATGGCGGGAACGAGGTGGAGGCGTGGGAAACTTCCCGCGCGCGCGCTCGGAAAGGGGCAGAGAGAGAGAGGAATAAGGTGAATACCTCCCCAGATAGAAAGCGTGGCGAAGCGAGGGGGAGGGAGCGGCCCGCCCGCAAGGGACACAGGCGGGGCTGTAGCTCAAAAAGGGAAAGTAGGCGGGGCCGGAGTCAGACGAAAAAGTACCGGAGCCCGGAAATGACTGGTTAGTCTAGTTCCGGCTCCGAGTCAGATAACAGCCGGGATGGGTGGCCCGTAACTGACTCCGATTCAGAGGAGGAGACAATAGAGATAGGCACAGTCAAAGGCCGAAACATCCGCGGCAAAGGAGAACAGCGAGAGGAGGAAACTCCTCTCACAGACTGGAGAGAAATAAAGATCGCGTGTGCCGATTGGGTCCCTTCATCCATATTGACATTCCCGGTTCGGGTGACAGACGCGGGACAAAGAGTTTACTCAGCCATAAATCCTAAAGAGGTCCAAGCAGTTGTTAAAGCGATCTCAGAAACTCTAAAGAAATACGGGTTTGAAATCGCAACCGCGAAAATTAAAAAAGGACCATGTGTGAGTTTCTTGGGAGTGGGAATCACGAGCTCTTACGTGACCCCCCCCAAGTAAAAATTCATCGGAACATCAAAACACTTCATGATGTGCAGCATTTGGTAGGGTCTTTGCAGTGGCTCTGCAATATTGTATTGATCCCGCCTGAAATTATGGCTCCTCTGTACGATCTCTTAAAAGGAAAAAATCCTTGGGAACAAAAGACTCTAACTACTCAAGCAATGACTTCCCTCGATTTCATTGAGCAGCAGACATCATCAAGCATGCTCACCAGATGGAACCCAGACGAACCAGTTGATTTGTATGTACATTTTACAGCAAAAGGGGGGGGTAGGAACACTAGCTCAAGGCCCCCCCGAAAAAGCCCGACCAATACAATGGATAGTCCTGGGAAAATCATTGCGTGCATTCTCCCCAGGAGTCGAGTGCATCGGCAACCTTGTCATGAAAGGCAGAAAACTTGCCCTAAGACACCTAGGCATCGAACCTGCCAGAATATACTTGCCTTTCCGTAAGCAGCTTCCAACACAATCAGTAGCGATGTCAGAACATCTCGCCATAGCCCTCGTCGGATTTGGCGGAGAAATCCGGTACGCCACAAAGCCTCCTTGGGCCCAAATGTTAACAATCATTGATGTTGACCTTCCGCTGAAGATCATGAACCGACCCCAACCAGGACCAACGGTCTTCACAGATGCATCTTCAACAACCTCAACTGCAGCAGCGGTCTGGCATTCCAAAGGGAAATGGCACTGCATCAAAATGACAGACTGTACACTTTCAGTCCAGCAGTTGGAAGCGACAGCCGTAGTGCTAGCGTGTGGACTGTTCCCAGCAGAACATCTCAACATAGTGACTGATTCCATGTCAGGACCTGGTGTGTCAACATCCACAACAGCCCTAATGCTGGAAGAAGCACTTTACTCCCGAAGGGGCACCATATCGGTTATCCACGTCAACAGCCACGACCCAATCAAAAAGTTCTACCAAACCGGCAATGACAAAGCGGATGCTGCTGCTAAAGGGTTGTGGATGCTAAGAGACGCCCGCCAGCTCCACGAGTCCCTCCACATTGGGGCTAAGGCGTTGGTAAAGAAATGTGGGATCTCAACCGCGGATGCAAAGCATGTGGTTGCCACATGCCCCCACTGCCAAAAAACACCTCTGTGGTCTAGTGGGGTCAATCCTTGAGGCCTTAAGGCCTCTGAGGTGTGGCAAACGGATTTTACACTCTGTCACCTTTTGAGACCTCGAGCGTGGCTAGCAGTGACTGTGGACACATACAGCGGAATGATCGTAGCCACACAACAACTTAAGACCAACTCCAATGCAACTATCCAACATTGGCTGACAGCCATGGCGTGGCTTGGCATCCCTAATCAGATTAAGACAGACAATGGTCCGAACTTCGTGTCTAAATCAATCCAGGCATTTGCTCAGAAATGGGGTATTACTCTAACACATGGTATCCCATATAATAGCACGGGTCAAGCCATAGTTGAACGAGCAAATCTAACTTTAAAAACTAAGTTAGAAATATTAGCGAAAGCAGAAGGTTTTGATTATGCCATCCCTTTGGGAGACCAAGCACGCCTTTTAGCAACTGCCCTGTTAGCGTTAAACCAGTTTCCCGGGGGGGGGGAGATAAACAGCCCTACCCAAAAACACAGGGCAACTCAAGCACTAGAAGAAGGCCCATCAGTCATAATTAGGAATGAGCTGGGGGAATGGGAACAGGGGTGGAGGCTGGTCCTCACGGGCCGAGGGTACGCTGCTGTCAGAAAAGAGGGCAAAGTAAAGTGGTGCCCACTCAAGTCCATTAAACCGGACCTTTGGAGTAAAACTAATACTAACAGTAATGATAACAATAATAACAACGATAATAATTGTAATACAGTGAATTTAACAGAAATTGCAAGTCTGTCTTCACAGGACCAGAGCGTCGGGCACCCTTGTGACCTGCGCACGCAGGTGACCAGAGAGAGTGACAACCCAACGGACATCTCATCTAAGCCTGGGAGCTCCGCATTGGCAGAATCCAGACGATGACAGAATGGCCCTAGTCATTCCTGATCATACCCTGTTATTCCCTAAGTTCGTAATATGTACTGTTGTAAAGCACAGTTTCCTCTACTTTGTAAGCGGGTGTTCCATTTGGGCACTGCATCTCGCACTGGCCACGCGGGTGCGGTGTACAAATGGAAAAACCCCGCCATAAAAATTGGAGGGGGTCGGTGATGGATGAGAAAGGAAAGGTGCACCTTGAAGCAGGGGACGCCCTGCTGGCACCGCCTATCGCATCCACCGCCAATAGTTGTTATAAGAGTGCTGTCATTCGATGCTACCTCCAGTTATCTCCAGTTGCACTACTTCTATTGCACTACCTCTAGTTGCACTTTGACCCCCACGAGCACTGGTTACCCTAAAGTTTACCTGTTTACAGTGCGTTATCTTTCATTCACGGTTCCAATTTGGTTCTGTATACTGAGTATATTGTTCCTAGTTACTTGTAATGAATGTGCCTTGTGATATACGTTTGTCTATTTAGCTGAGCATGGGAAGGGGGGATATATTGCAGTCAGGGTTTTGGCGGACGGAAGATATCGTGCTGTATGGGAAGATAGGGCCACCTCTCAGCCAATAGTCTTCGTTCATGGTGTAAGTAGGTGGAGACAACATTGTAACCCTAGGTGATAAAAGTACTGTGTAGCCCACCAATAAACGCCATTTGCCGTCCACCACATTGGCGACTGCGAGCAAGTGGACCGAGCAGCCTGGGGTTGGCTGCCGTGCCGTTCCTGAGAAGGGCCACCACGCCTTTTGAGAGGCAACACTCATTCCTTAACTTGGTTAATAAAGTATATGAATTTATTTCTATTAACTGACCCCAATTTTTGTACCATATGTTAGCTCTTGCCATCCAATTTTTCACTGGCAAGATGTTGCATTTAGATTCACATTCCATTAATAACTGAACTCCAGAAAGTTATCTACTATTCATGTTATCCCTTTGCAATCTTGCACCCTCAAAGAGTACCGCTTTTACCCTGTCTGGGCTGGCTCCTGCTCTGAACTTCTATTAGGCTGCATTTGGTTCTTCCAGGAGTCCTTATGATCACATTCCTGGATATACCCAATTCAAAACTTCTTTAACTTCTGGGGAAACAACATTTTTCCCAGTATGGCTTATAGCCAGATCATAGGAGAAATGAAGAGTGTCACCTGCTTAAGGACAGCAAGAAAAGTCCTCTCCAAGAGCAGAGACAGCAGAAACGCTCCGCTGGGCAACAAACGCCCATGTGCTCCACCCGTGTTCTCTCCCAGGAAAGCCTCATGGCTTGCATGAGCTTCTCCATCTGGTGGCCCTGCTCCAGCACGTTGCACAGCACGTCCTCAGTGCTGCAGCCGCATCACCTCCGGCTCCGATGAGGGGACGGTCAGGGAATACCTCCTCCGGTCTGTCACCGACTTCTTGTCCTTGGATGACAGAGGGGAAACGGAGACGTTTTGCATTAGAAACAGTAGCTGCAGAAATGAAGAGTACAAATCCGCAGCAATGAATAGAAGCATATCTTGGTTTCAGCAGTAGATGGGGTCAGAGCGCAGCTCTGCGGGCAGTCGCATCAGACTCAGCCAGAACCACTCTGATCTATTCCCTACAGCGCAAACGTTATTCGCGTTCCAACACCTGGAGGACACTGAAGTGCATAGGGACTGGAGGACGGTGTTGTACGCACCTTCTCATGTAGCAGTAAGCGGCGTGGGGACTGACCAACCTTCAGTGTCTGCCAGGTGTTAGCCCTATGTAGCCATGGATCTCAGGTCTGTGGGAACAGGAAACGGTGGGGGAGGATGGACACACGTTTCACTGCTTCATGGGGTGCTGCTGCACCAGCCAGCTCTGATAAGTCTACGATCAGTAGACATGGACTGTGTCGAAGCTGTGCCAGACTGGGGAGAGCACGGCCTTATTCTGTCTCTTTGTAGCTCTTCTCCAGCTGACTGAGACCTCTCATTATGCCCATGAAACCTCTGGCACCGTGGCTCTGCACGAGGCACTGTGGGAGAAGCAGCAGCACTTAGCCCGGGGCGGAGGCTTCAGCCGGCCAGGGGGCTGCACACAGTGCTCCATTGGGTTACGGCCCCTTGCATTGCAGGAGGTCAAGGCGGTGTCTGTGGCTGCTCCCAAAAGCTTCCTCTGCCATCTTCCTGAGGAGGTCTGATCCCTGGTCCAGGGAGACCCTGGGTGTGCTTCGGCAGGCAGGAGCTGGTGGCCATACCTGGGACACCCCGTCCTAGTCCTGCCTGTGCCCCCTCGCAGAAGCATCCGGGAGGGGCCCTGGTTGTGCCTTAGTGCCACCTACAGCCCGGGGCATGCCTTGCAGGGCACCCTGCTCCTTGCCAGGCTTCTTCTCAGCCTGAGAAGGAGCAGCTCCACCTGGGAGCGGTGTCATCGCGGTCTCTGGGAGCGTGCCTGGCACTTGTTCGTCCATCTGCTTACCCTGGGCCATTTGCAGCTGGCTGCACGGCTCTCACCAGGCACCCAGGGACAGAACTGCGTGTGCAGCTGAGCCCTGTTGGCCGCAGGCAAACCTGTGCAGGACCAGTGGCACTGATGGGGACGTCCCAGCCTGGCTGTGTTGGCCGTAGGGATGCTGGGGCGTGGGGAAGCCAGGCCATCCCAGCTGGTCTTGCTGCCCATGTAGTCCCACATTTCTTCCCCCTCCCAGGGCGGATTCAGCTTCCCGGGGCCAGCCCTGACCTCAGCACATCCCCATGGGGTGAAGATGGCATCCCGGCTGGGGTGCCTGCCTGGGAAATAGTTCAGCAGCAGCAAAGTGTTGAATAGGGATGAGCGCATTGCACCAAGGAAGTTGTGTCACCGTGCCCCAATTTCGCTGGGCTGGAGAAGCCAGGGTTCAGGACACAACACCACAGCAGCGACCCACACGTGGCGGGAGGGCATGGCGGTGCGGCTGCAGCCATCGGGACCCAGCACCCGCTGCCCCAGCGTTGCTTTTCTCCCTGCAGCCTGCTCACCGAGGGGAGGACGGGGATGTGCGCAGCGCAGAGCAGCGGTGGGTGCAGGCGCTCCTGGAGCTGCCCCGGGGCAGAATAACTGATCCTGCCACTGCGCTCAGTCCCCAGCACAGCGCAAGCAGCAGAGCATTTGAACTGCACCTTCTTCAATAGGAAATGTATTTTATTTTGCTTACTAAAGTTACATTAAATACTAATTTTGATAAGAAAACCATTTAAAGGAACAGTAGTTTAACACCCGGAATCATGGACTGGCTTGTATTGGTGTTGGGAGCGACCCCAACGATCGTCACATTCCACCCAGACTCAGTTGCCCAGGGCTCCATCCCGGCTGGTCTTGAGCACCTCCAGGGGTGGGCACCACAGCCTCTCTGGGCAGCGATCACCGCTACATGAGCAGTCCTATCGGGAGCCAGGAGTTTGACATCATGATGAATCTCTGAGACGATCAGAACCTGCTTGTCTCAGCTCCCCTGTGGTGTTCCATGTCGCTTCCCCGTCCCTGGGCCGTGCTGGGCTCCCAGCCCCGATCTCAGCAGTGATGCCTTGGCTGGGCTCCCACCGCTGACTCATATAGGCGGGGAGGCGGCTCAGCAGCGAAGGGTGGACATGAGGGTCAGAGCAGCGTGGATGCTGCGCCCTGCAGAGCTCCGGCACATCAGCAGACTCACCTGCGGTGGGTGTTGTTTCCAGCAGCGAGGTGTTGCTCAGCGCTGGGGAGGGTGCGGTGTCTGAGGGGCTTCCTGTGGTCTGTGCGGGCAGCTGGGAATCGGGGTGCCCCCTGGTGCTTGAGCTGTAGAAGCAGGAGCCGGAGTACAGTGCGGGGATCACTGCCCCGGGGCTGACCCTGAAGGGGCTGTGAGGGGCGCGGGGCTGAGCACAGGTGCACAGCTCTGTGCCAGTCGTGGTACACCGGGGAGGATGTCTCCCGAGGATGTATGTCCCCCGTGTCTGTGGGGACTCTGTCCCCGTGCTGCCTGGAGGCAGTGGAGGAGCAACCCAGCTACAGCATGGTGTTCTGCCCTCCCTGCACCGGCAGCCAGTTCCACCGTGACTGCATCCAGGTAGGCGGCACTGCCCCCCGACTGCAGCATCTTCCGCAGCACCGCCCAACCCTGAACCTGGCACCATTCCCGGCCCTGGGGCAACGCGTGCCTCCCCAGCTGACGTATCCCCTTTCCCCTCTCCTCGCACTGAGCGCTTTGCAATTCCACTGCCCGCTCTACCAGGACAGTGAGGATTTCCAGGCAGAGATGTTGCGACTTGGGATCAAAGTCCCCAACAGGTCAGCACCCACTGCCTCGACACAGTCCATGTCTACTGATCGTAGACTTATCAGAGCTGGCTGGTGCAGCAGCACCCCATGAAGCAGTGAAACGTGTGTCCATCCTCCCCCACCGTTTCCTGTTCCCACAGACCTGAGATCCATGGCTACATAGGGCTAACACCTGGCAGACACTGAAGGTTGGTCAGTCCCCACGCCGCTTACTGCTACATGAGAAGGTGCGTACAACACCGTCCTCCAGTCCCTATGCACTTCAGTGTCCTCCAGGTGTTGGAACGCGAATAACGTTTGCGCTGTAGGGAATAGATCAGAGTGGTTCTGGCTGAGTCTGATGCGACTGCCCGCAGAGCTGCGCTCTGACCCCATCTACTGCTGAAACCAAGATATGCTTCTATTCATTGCTGCGGATTTGTACTCTTCATTTCTGCAGCTACTGTTTCTAATGCAAAACGTCTCCGTTTCCCCTCTGTCATCCAAGGACAAGAAGTCGGTGACAGACCGGAGGAGGTATTCCCTGACCGTCCCCTCATCGGAGCCGGAGGTGATGCGGCTGCAGCACTGAGGACGTGCTGTGCAACGTGCTGGAGCAGGGCCACCAGATGGAGAAGCTCATGCAAGCCATGAGGCTTTCCTGGGAGAGAACACGGGTGGAGCACATGGGCGTTTGTTGCCCAGCGGAGCGTTTCTGCTGTCTCTGCTCTTGGAGAGGACTTTTCTTGCTGTCCTTAAGCAGGTGACACTCTTCATTTCTCCTATGATCTGGCTATAAGCCATACTGGGAAAAATGTTGTTTCCCCAGAAGTTAAAGAAGTTTTGAATTGGGTATATCCAGGAATGTGATCATAAGGACTCCTGGAAGAACCAAATGCAGCCTAATAGAAGTTCAGAGCAGGAGCCAGCCCAGACAGGGTAAAAGCGGTACTCTTTGAGGGTGCAAGATTGCAAAGGGATAACATGAATAGTAGATAACTTTCTGGAGTTCAGTTATTAATGGAATGTGAATCTAAATGCAACATCTTGCCAGTGAAAAATTGGATGGCAAGAGCTAACATATGGTACAAAAATTGGGGTCAGTTAATAGAAATAAATTCATATACTTTATTAACCAAGTTAAGGAATGAGTGTTGCCTCTCAAAAGGCGTGGTGGCCCTTCTCAGGAACGGCACGGCAGCCAACCCCAGGCTGCTCGGTCCACTTGCTCGCAGTCGCCAATGTGGTGGACGGCAAATGGCGTTTATTGGTGGGCTACACAGTACTTTTATCACCTAGGGTTACAATGTTGTCTCCACCTACTTACACCATGAACGAAGACTATTGGCTGAGAGGTGGCCCTATCTTCCCATACAGCACGATATCTTCCGTCCGCCAAAACCCTGACTGCAATATATCCCCCCTTCCCATGCTCAGCTAAATAGACAAACGTATATCACAAGGCACATTCATTACAAGTAACTAGGAACAATATACTCAGTATACAGAACCAAATTGGAACCGTGAATGAAAGATAACGCACTGTAAACAGGTAAACTTTAGGGTAACCAGTGCTCGTGGGGGTCAAAGTGCAACTAGAGGTAGTGCAATAGAAGTAGTGCAACTGGAGATAACTGGAGGTAGCATCGAATGACAGCACTCTTATAACAACTATTGGCGGTGGATGCGATAGGCGGTGCCAGCAGGGCGTCCCCTGCTTCAAGGTGCACCTTTCCTTTCTCATCCATCACCGACCCCCTCCAATTTTTATGGCGGGGTTTTTCCATTTGTACACCGCACCCGCGTGGCCAGTGCGAGATGCAGTGCCCAAATGGAACACCCGCTTACAAAGTAGAGGAAACTGTGCTTTACAACAGTACATATTACGAACTTAGGGAATAACAGGGTATGATCAGGAATGACTAGGGCCATTCTGTCATCGTCTGGATTCTGCCAATGCGGAGCTCCCAGGCTTAGATGAGATGTCCGTTGGGTTGTCACTCTCTCTGGTCACCTGCGTGCGCAGGTCACAAGGGTGCCCGACGCTCTGGTCCTGTGAAGACAGACTTGCAATTTCTGTTAAATTCACTGTATTACAATTATTATCGTTGTTATTATTGTTATCATTACTGTTAGTATTAGTTTTACTCCAAAGGTCCGGTTTAATGGACTTGAGTGGGCACCACTTTACTTTGCCCTCTTTTCTGACAGCAGCGTACCCTCGGCCCGTGAGGACCAGCCTCCACCCCTGTTCCCATTCCCCCAGCTCATTCCTAATTATGACTGATGGGCCTTCTTCTAGTGCTTGAGTTGCCCAGTGTTTTTGGGTAGGGCTGTTTATCTCCCCCCCCCGGGAAACTGGTTTAACGCTAACAGGGCAGTTGCTAAAAGGCGTGCTTGGTCTCCCAAAGGGATGGCATAATCAAAACCTTCTGCTTTCGTTAATATTTCTAACTTAGTTTTTAAAGTTAGATTTGCTCGTTCAACTATGGCTTGACCCGTGCTATTATATGGGATACCATGTGTTAGAGTAATACCCCATTTCTGAGCAAATGCCTGGATTGATTTAGACACGAAGTTCGGACCATTGTCTGTCTTAATCTGATTAGGGATGCCAAGCCACGCCATGGCTGTCAGCCAATGTTGGATAGTTGCATTGGAGTTGGTCTTAAGTTGTTGTGTGGCTACGATCATTCCGCTGTATGTGTCCACAGTCACTGCTAGCCACGCTCGAGGTCTCAAAAGGTGACAGAGTGTAAAATCCGTTTGCCACACCTCAGAGGCCTTAAGGCCTCAAGGATTGACCCCACTAGACCACAGAGGTGTTTTTTGGCAGTGGGGGCATGTGGCAACCACATGCTTTGCATCCGCGGTTGAGATCCCACATTTCTTTACCAACGCCTTAGCCCCAATGTGGAGGGACTCGTGGAGCTGGCGGGCGTCTCTTAGCATCCACAACCCTTTAGCAGCAGCATCCGCTTTGTCATTGCCGGTTTGGTAGAACTTTTTGATTGGGTCGTGGCTGTTGACGTGGATAACCGATATGGTGCCCCTTCGGGAGTAAAGTGCTTCTTCCAGCATTAGGGCTGTTGTGGATGTTGACACACCAGGTCCTGACATGGAATCAGTCACTATGTTGAGATGTTCTGCTGGGAACAGTCCACACGCTAGCACTACGGCTGTCGCTTCCAACTGCTGGACTGAAAGTGTACAGTCTGTCATTTTGATGCAGTGCCATTTCCCTTTGGAATGCCAGACCGCTGCTGCAGTTGAGGTTGTTGAAGATGCATCTGTGAAGACCGTTGGTCCTGGTTGGGGTCGGTTCATGATCTTCAGCGGAAGGTCAACATCAATGATTGTTAACATTTGGGCCCAAGGAGGCTTTGTGGCGTACCGGATTTCTCCGCCAAATCCGACGAGGGCTATGGCGAGATGTTCTGACATCGCTACTGATTGTGTTGGAAGCTGCTTACGGAAAGGCAAGTATATTCTGGCAGGTTCGATGCCTAGGTGTCTTAGGGCAAGTTTTCTGCCTTTCATGACAAGGTTGCCGATGCACTCGACTCCTGGGGAGAATGCACGCAATGATTTTCCCAGGACTATCCATTGTATTGGTCGGGCTTTTTCGGGGGGGCCTTGAGCTAGTGTTCCTACCCCCCCCTTTTGCTGTAAAATGTACATACAAATCAACTGGTTCGTCTGGGTTCCATCTGGTGAGCATGCTTGATGATGTCTGCTGCTCAATGAAATCGAGGGAAGTCATTGCTTGAGTAGTTAGAGTCTTTTGTTCCCAAGGATTTTTTCCTTTTAAGAGATCGTACAGAGGAGCCATAATTTCAGGCGGGATCAATACAATATTGCAGAGCCACTGCAAAGACCCTACCAAATGCTGCACATCATGAAGTGTTTTGATGTTCCGATGAATTTTTACTTGGGGGGGGTCACGTAAGAGCTCGTGATTCCCACTCCCAAGAAACTCACACATGGTCCTTTTTTAATTTTCGCGGTTGCGATTTCAAACCCGTATTTCTTTAGAGTTTCTGAGATCGCTTTAACAACTGCTTGGACCTCTTTAGGATTTATGGCTGAGTAAACTCTTTGTCCCGCGTCTGTCACCCGAACCGGGAATGTCAATATGGATGAAGGGACCCAATCGGCACACGCGATCTTTATTTCTCTCCAGTCTGTGAGAGGAGTTTCCTCCTCTCGCTGTTCTCCTTTGCCGCGGATGTTTCGGCCTTTGACTGTGCCTATCTCTATTGTCTCCTCCTCTGAATCGGAGTCAGTTACGGGCCACCCATCCCGGCTGTTATCTGACTCGGAGCCGGAACTAGACTAACCAGTCATTTCCGGGCTCCGGTACTTTTTCGTCTGACTCCGGCCCCGCCTACTTTCCCTTTTTGAGCTACAGCCCCGCCTGTGTCCCTTGCGGGCGGGCCGCTCCCTCCCCCTCGCTTCGCCACGCTTTCTATCTGGGGAGGTATTCACCTTATTCCTCTCTCTCTCTGCCCCTTTCCGAGCGCGCGCGCGCGGGAAGTTTCCCACGCCTCCACCTCGTTCCCGCCATTGGCTCCTTCGCCTCGCCCTCCGCCTTCTGGCTCGGCGCCATGTTGGGGCGCGTAAGGCGGCGGTCTCACTACAGAACCGTTTGCCGCCTCGGTCACCTGGCCCCGGAATAAATCAGCATTGCCCTGCTCCTCTGCGAGCGGCCCGGGGCTCGGGGGTTGAGGGGGCGCGGTGGCCCCTCCCCGGTCCCCACGTTCGTTATGATCATCGCTATGATAAGGGCGCGAAGTCCGCACGGCTCCACTTTACTGCACCCTCGGAGCGCCCCGCTCCTGAATAACCCCTTGCAGTGCCTGTCTTACTCTTCCCCACAGCTGAAGGTTTTCCATGCTACCCGAGGCAATTGTTTCCTCGGCTAGCACGCTAGTGCACCTATCCCACACTTCAGGGTGGAATATATCCACTGGCTGAGCAATGACCCCAATATCCAAAAGCCTCGCAACTGCGAGAGTAAAATCTTCGGGATTACAATCAACCCCCCATTGCTCAAGTAAGTCTACTACGACCTGCACAAGGGCTTCCATCCTCCTCGTGGGTCCAGGAGCGTCCTCCCTGCCGGCTGGTCCCGCCGCTCCGGCCGCCGTTCACCCGTCCAGGCGATCCCGGGTTTCGGCACCATTTGTTGCCTCTCAAAAGGTGTGGTGGCCCTTCTCAGGAACGGCACGGCAGCCAACCCCAGGCTGCTCGGTCCACTTGCTCGCAGTCGCCAATGTGGTGGACGGCAAATGGCGTTTATTGGTGGGCTACACAGTACTTTTATCACCTAGGGTTACAATGTTGTCTCCACCTACTTACACCATGAACGAAGACTATTGGCTGAGAGGTGGCCCTATCTTCCCATACAGCACGATATCTTCCGTCCGCCAAAACCCTAACTGCAACAAATGAGTAGGTGGGGTTTACCATTCTGGAATTGAAGGATGCCTTTTCTGCCTGAAGAAGTTGAATTGGAAAACCCCACTATGGGGAGAGAAGACTCAGTTAACCTGAACAGTGTTACCCAGGGTTGTTGAGAACAGCCCTTGAGTTTGAGAACCAGTCAGCTTATGAAGTTTGGGATCCTCCATCCCAAGGTGGAGCTTTACTGCAGTATGTGGATGCCACAGTACTTGGAACGAGACAAAAGAGGACTGTGTACAATGGACTGTGAGTCTGCTAAATTTTCTTGGTTTAAATGATTATCAAGTCAGAAAGCAACAGATCAAAGAGGACTTGGAACGGAGCAGAAGGAAGTCATTTGCTGAGCACCCAGAACTCTGACTCAGAGCTACCTCTGATCCAGCAGTGCGACTGCTTGGAGACTGTTTATGCCAGTCAGCCAGACCTAAAGGAGGAATCATTGGATGGTGCTGAGGATTCCTGGACTCGTCGACGGAAAAGTATGCATTTGGGGTAGTGCATGCTCGCAGTACCATTTGGAAAGAACAAAGATTGAAATCTTGCATCTATTGAAAAGGACATCAGAGAGGTAACACTGTACAGGGAACTGGAAATAAGGCGGCAGATCAAGCGGCAGGACAGGCAGCTGAAGGGAACTGGCTTTAATTCCAGATGGTAAACTTAAAATGGATTAACCTGAGTCAGAATCTGTAAAATATTTTAAGGAAGATAATAACCTAATTAATGATTTAGAAGGAAAGGACCAAACTGATGGATGGGTGCATATGGACGCATTGTCGTGCCCTTTAGTATCTTATGGAAATTAATTAAAACATATGGGGGAGGGGCAGACACTCTTTATAAGTATTTGAACAAAGTAATTGTACAATCCTAGTACCAGGAACAGGGTACAAGAGGGGCCTGTCAGGAAAGGGAACATTCCAGGAATAGATCAGTACATGCTGGTTGTAACAGACACTTTTCTTGGTGGCCAGAAGCCTTTCCCTGAAGGACAAATAAGGGAAGGGAGGTTTCATGGGTACTACTGAATGAAATATTACCCAGGTTTGGTGTGCCTGATGTGCAGACAGAGGCACTCGTTTTACTGCACAACCCATATAGGCCCAAGCAAGTGGTCAGTTAGAAGAGATGAACTTAAACACAGGCTGAATATGTCAGGAGACCAGTGTTGTGGTTTTGTGGTTTTGATGCCGGTATTCCACATCAGAACATCATGCAGGCCGTTAAGGAGTTAATGCTGTGGGAGCAGGGGAGGGGCGGAGCTCCGCACCGGACGGGAGGCCCGCGCTTTTTGTGGCGCGCGGTCGGGGCTGCCGTGAGGAGTTCAGCACGTGTAAAGTAAGCTCCCAGTTTTCTGGTTTGGAAAATTTGTCTCTCTCTCTCAATTGTTCATTTTTATTAGATTTAGTAAAGTTACCGTTCCTCCTCAGATCGTGCCGTTGTGTTTTTCTTTACAGACCCTCAATCCCCTCTGTTTCCCCTCCCCCTGGAGCGCGCGGCTCTGCTGAGGTGGCTGCGCGGCAGTTTTTTTTTCCTCTCCCTTTCTTTTTCCCTTCTCGGTTCCCCCTTGGGTTACTGTCATGGATAACACCGTGACACATTATTGGTGGA
The DNA here is from genome assembly GCA_023055505.1 of Callipepla californica brunnescens. Taxonomy (NCBI): domain Eukaryota; kingdom Metazoa; phylum Chordata; class Aves; order Galliformes; family Odontophoridae; genus Callipepla; species Callipepla californica. Next base: position 4,843,774 of record JALIRH010000043.1, on the reverse strand, counting down.
GAATGCGGGCAATGCAGTATTTGTACCCCACTGTAAAACTGGTGCTGAGTGGACTGAGGGTTTTCATGTACCTTGGAGCATGTTGGCGTCTTTTTAAGCTCCTCATGTTCAGCACCGGAGTCATATCTGCATACAGCTGCTTTAGTGTGCTGATGGGGTTACCCCCCTCCCGCCTAATCAGCCTGATTAATATGACAGATTATACGGCATTTGGATTGGTTTCCAGGTACTCTTTTCAGGTTTTTACCTATCTTCAAGGTGTCAGCCTGGCAACTGTGTTATCTGTTTTCCTGAATGTACTCTGTGCAATGGTATTTTACATCCAGTGGAGGAAGCCTTCCTCAGAACCAGAGAGCGTTGAATGGCAGGGAAGGTGGGAAAAGTTAGGGAAGAATTTAGAAGCGTGGGGACCCCCGGTGCAATGTGATTTTGATCTTGAGCACCTGCAGGATCCTGAGAAATTCAGTGAGTGTTTAGGTCAGGAGTCATGTGACTCAGGCAGATCTGAGAAGGAACGGATTGTTTGGGGCTTGGCTTGTGCTTATCGAGCTATAATTGATATTCTTGAGAGAAATGGTTTCCAAACCGAGGTTCAGAACAAAAATGAAAACCTTGAGGTTAAACCTGACCAGTCACAGGAAGCACCGGCATCCGTGTCGGTTGCCCCTGTGGAAAGCCAGAAATGGAAACTTGTGTCCTCTCGGCTAGAACGGAAAGAAGAAGAAGCAGAGAAAAAAAAGGAAGATCCAGGTGAGGGGCCCTCTTCAGCACCAACTCCACCACCACCACCACCTAAAAAGGCCACTAAGGAAGGTGAGAAACGTGGAGACGACAGAGATGAGAGAGAAGAGGAAGATCCAGGTGAGGGGCCCTCCTCAGCACCACCACCACCACTACCACCTAGAAAGGCCACTAAGAAAAGTGTGAGGCATGGAGAGGACAGTGATAATGAAGAAATCACCATTACTACTATTCGTCGGCCCCTAAAGATGACTGAAATCCAGGGTTCAAGAAAGGAGTTTGTACGGCGCTCAGATGAACCTATTGTCACCTGGTTGCTGCGGTGTTGGGACAACGGTGCCAGCAGCGTGTCCCTTGATGGCAACGAAGCCCGCCAACTGGGAAGCATTGCTCGAGACCCAGCTATCGACAGAGGGATTAGTAGATGTCTGAGTGGAGTTGCTACCCTCTGGGAACGAGTATTAGTGGCTGTAAAGGAGAGATTTCCTTACAAAGACGATCTGGAGCCTAAGGTGGAAAGATGGAATACTGTGGAGAAGGGCGTCCAATTTCTGAGAGAAATGGCTGTAGTAGAGATGCTGTACGATCCTACTTTCGTCCCTAACAATCCACACCAGGACCGCGATCCTGAGAAAGCATGGTGTAAAGCTGATGTATATCGGAAGCTCTCAAAAACAGCACCAGAAAGGTACGCAAGTACACTGGTAGCAACATTCAATATACTCGAGGGCCGAAACAGAAGACTCCCATTTCATGAAGTGGTTACTACACTTCAAAATTTTGAACAACAACTTCCACCATCACACGTTTCCATTGCAGCTGTATCATCGGTAGCAGGAGAAGTCAGTGACATAAAGAAGATACTGAAAATGATATTGGAGGAATTGTCCTTACTGATGAACCGGGATGGACCTGTGTCAGTATCAGAAACACCGGATGAAGACGGGGATGATCCAAAGAATCTGATGGAGAAATTGATCAAACTGATAAAAGTCTCAGCCATCAAAGGCAACCGCCTCTCTGCTCGAGTAGATGACAGCAGTAACTTCATGTCGCGTGTGTCCATGTGGAGCTTCTTACGAGAAAATGGAGAGGACATGAGGAAGTGGCATAAAAAACCCACCCCTGCGCTACGAGCACGTGTGAGAGAATTACAGCAGAGATCAGCCACCAATGAAATTGCTCCCGTCACCACAGGTAACCAATAGAGGGGCCCTGCCCTCAGCCAGGGGAGGGAAAGGGATAATAGAGTGTATTGGACTGTGTGGATTCGATGGCCTGGCACATCAGAGCCACAAAAATATAAGGCACTGGTGGACACTGGTGCACAGTGCACTCTAATGCCTTCGAGTTATAAAGGGACAGAATTGATTTATATTTCTGGAGTGACTGGGGGCTCTCAGGAATTGTCTGTGTTGGAGGCAGAAATAAGCCTCACCGGTAAAGACTGGCAGAAACATCGTATAGTGACTGGACAGGGGGCTCCATGCATACTCGGTATTGATTATCTTAGAAGGGGACATTTCAAGGATCCCAAGGGATACCGATGGGCTTTTGGAATAGCTGCTGTAGATGCTGACAACATTCAGCAGCTGTCTGTTTTACCTGGCCTGTCAGAAGATCCGTTTGTTGTGGGGGTACTGAAAGTAAAAGAGCAGCAGGTACCAATTGCGACAAAAACAGTACACAGACGGCAATACCGTACCAACAGGGATTCCTTGCTCCCCATTCATAATTTGATCCGTCAGTTAGAAGGCCAGGAAGTGATCAGCAAAACTCACTCACCGTTTAACAGCCCCATATGGCCGGTACGTAAATCCAATGGAGAATGGAGGCTGACGGTAGATTACCGTGGCCTGAATGAAGTCACACCCCCACTGAGCGCTGCTGTGCCAGATATGTTGGAGCTGCAATATGAACTGGAGTCAAAAGCAGCCAAGTGGTACGCTACCATTGACATTGCCAATGCGTTCTTCTCTATTCCTTTGGCCACAGAGTGCAGACCACAGTTCGCTTTCACGTGGAGGGGCATTCAGTACACTTGGAACCGTTTGCCCCAGGGGTGGAAACACAGCCCAACCATTTGCCATGGGTTGATTCAGACCACACTGGAACAGGGTGGGGCACCCTGTTCCAGTGCACCTCCAGTACATTGATGACATTGTTGTGTGGGGTGATACAGCAGAAGAAGTTTTTAAAAAAGGAGAGCGAATAATCCAAATTCTTCTGGGTGCTGGTTTTGCTATCAAACGAAACAAAGTGAAGGGACCTGCCCAAGAAATTCAGTTTCTAGGAGTAAAATGGCAAGATGGGCGTCGTCACATCCCAGGAGATGTGGTTGACAAAATCACCAGCATGTCACCACCCACTAGCAAAAAGGAGACACAGTCTTTTCTCGGTGTAGTAGGCTTTTGGAGGATGCATGTCCCAAATTACAGTCTCATAGTAAGCCCCCTCTATCAGGTGACCCGAAAGAAGAATAATTTTGCATGGGGTCCTGAACAGCAGCAGGCCTTTGAGCAGATTAAACAGGAGATAGCCCGTGCTGTTGCCCTGGGGCCAGTACGGATGGGACAGGACGTAAAGAACATCCTATACACTGCTGCTGGAGAGAAAGGTCCCACTTGGAGTCTGTGGCAAAGAGCCTCTGGGGAGACCCGAGGCCGACCCCTGGGATTTTGGAGCAGAGCGTACAGGGGTTCGGAGGAGTGCTACACTCCAACTGAGAAGGAGATTTTGGCAGCATACGAGGGAGTTCGGGCTGCCTCTGAAGTAATTGGCACTGAGACGCAGCTGCTCCTGGCACCTCGATTGCCAGTGCTGAACTGGATGTTCAGAGGAAAGGTTCCCTCCACCCATCACGCTACCGATGCCACCTGGCGTAAGTGGATTGCGCTGATTACACAGCGAGCTCGGATGGGGAACCTCAGCCGTCCAGGGATGTTAGAGGTGATCATGGACTGGCCTGAAGGCAAGAAATTTGGAACATCACCAGCAGAGGAGGTACCACGCGCAAAAGAGGCCCCACCATATAATGAACTATCAGAAAATGAAAAGACATATGCCCTCTTCACTGACGGATCGTGTCGTATTGTTGGGAAACATCGCAGATGGAAGGCTGCTGTGTGGAGCCCCACACGACGAGTAGCAGAGGCCACCGAAGGAGAAGGAGAGTCAAGCCAATTTGCAGAGGTAAAGGCTGTCCAGCTGGCCTTAGATGTGGCTGAACGGGAGAGGTGGCCAATGCTGTATCTCTATACTGACTCTTGGATGGTGGCAAACGCTTTATGGGGGTGGTTGCAGCAGTGGGAACAAAACAACTGGCAAAGAAAGGGTAAACCTATCTGGGCTGTGGAACTGTGGAAAGACATTGCTGTCCGTACAAAAAGGTTGGGTGTAAAGGTGCGTCACGTAGATGCTCATGTGCCCAAGAATCGAGCTACTGAGGAACAGAAAAATAACCATCAGGTAGATCAAGCTGCCAAAATTGAGGTGTCTCAAATAGACTTGGATTGGCAGAACAAAGGAGAGTTATTCTTAGCTCGGTGGGCCCATGAGACCTCAGGCCATCAAGGAAGGGACGCAACCTATAAGTGGGCTAGAGACCGAGGGGTGGACTTAACTATGGATGCCATTGCACCGGTGATCCATGACTGTGATACATGTGCCATAATTAAACAGGCCAAGAGGATGAAACCTCTCTGGCAGGAAGGGCGATGGCAGAAGTATAAATATGGGGAGGCGTGGCAGGTAGATTATATCACCTTGCCACGATCTCACAGTGGTAAGCGTTATGTGCTCACCATGGTGGAGGCGACCACTGGGAGGCTTGAAACATATGCAGTACCCCATGCTACTGCCCGTAACACCATCTTAGGCTTAGAGAAGCAAATCCTATGGCGACATGGAACCCCAGAAAGAATTGAGTCCGATAATGGGACTCATTTCAAAAATTCACTTGTGGATACTTGGGCCAAGGAACATGGCATTGAATGGGTCTATCATATTCCCTACCATGCACCAGCTGCTGGTAAGATCGAGCGCTACAACGGGTTGTTAAAAACCACACTGAAAGCACTGGGTGGCGGGACATTTAAGCATTGGGAGAAAAATCTGTCAGAAGCCACCTGGTTGGTCAACACTAGGGGATCAATAAACCGAGATGGTCCTACACAGTCCAGCTCCCTACAGACCATAGAGGGAGATAAGGTCCCTGTAGTACATGTGAAGAGCATGTTGGGAAAAGCAGTGTGGGTCCTTCCAGCCTCTGGAAAGGGCAGACCCCTCCGTGGAACAGTTTTTGCACAGGGACCTGGGTGCACCTGGTGGGTAAAGGATAAAAATGGGGATGTCCAGTGTGTTCCACAAGGGAATCTGATGCTGGGGGAGTGCAGTCTGTGATTCCATGTGTATATGTATATGTATAGATCTATTTGTATGTAATCTGTGTTATTGCTGTTCTTGGTTCTATATAGATACATGTTAAGCATGATGTGATGATGTGGAATAAGGGGTGGAATGTTGTGGTTTTGTGGTTTTGATGCCGGTATTCCACATCAGAACATCATGCAGGCCGTTAAGGAGTTAATGCTGTGGGAGCAGGGGAGGGGCGGAGCTCCGCACCGGACGGGAGGCCCGCGCTTTTTGTGGCGCGAGGTCGGGGCTGCCGTGAGGAGTTCAGCACGTGTAAAGTAAGCTCCCAGTTTTCTGGTTTGGAAAATTTGTCTCTCTCTCTCAATTGTTCATTTTTATTAGATTTAGTAAAGTTACCGTTCCTCCTCAGATCGTGCCGTTGTGTTTTTCTTTACAGACCCTCAATCCCCTCTGTTTCCCCTCCCCCTGGAGCGCGCGGCTCTGCTGAGGGGCCGCGCGGCAGTTTTTTTTTCCTCTCCCTTTCTTTTTCCCTTCTCGGTTCCCCCTTGGGTTACTGTCACGGATAACACCGTGACAACCAGTCTCTCTCTTGGTATCAAACTCTCCCTACAGCTCTCTTAAGAAGCTATGGGAGAGTGCAATAGGGCAGTATGTACAAGCCCTAGGGTGGGAGCAGAATGTTGATTTTACATAAGAATCATGGTCCTTGCAGCCATCTAGCATCACAGAAGTGGGAAGTGGAGACTGTAAATTGATTGGCAGCGTACGAGTATAACTAGTAACAATTTATGTTTGTCTGGATGAGGAGCTGCGAGATATGGTTTAGTAGCCTGTGGTAGCAGGGGTAATGAGAAGACGGTTGGACTAGATGATCTTATAGGTCGCTTCCAACCTTGTGATTCTGTGATTCTATGTTTAGCTAGTATGAATCTATGTAATATTTTGTCATATGACATGCCCCAGGAAGTAAGGGCAAGCTGGAACTTGCCTGTCTGAAAAGGCATCAGGGAGACCTGTTTGACACTCCTTGGTGCTCTTTGTTTAACAAAAGAAATGTCCCTTGGACAGAAGGAAAGAGGCCTTGGAGAGAATCACTGTGTAAATATGATAAGAGTTCTGAGACATCTTGGGAACAATAGGATGGACTGGTTGGCAGCACGATGGAGTAAGAAACAAGTGTTAGAATGTAATTAACAAATGTAAATCTGTTAAGATAAAAACTGTAATGGTGTTCCCCCATTTGCTCAAGGCAGGGAACTGTTCAACTAATCCAGGGGATTGGGTGTCTGTTAAGAATTTCTCAGGTGACTCGTCAGAAGGAAAACAAAGTGGATCCTATCAAGTCCTGCTCAGCACTTACACAGTGATCAAGATCAAGGAAGCACCTTCATGGATAATCTACTCATGGATCAAGAAGGCTTCAGGCACTCAGTGGACTTCTGCCATCAAAGAGCCCTTGAAACTTTTGACAAAAAAAAAATGCTTAATGTTTGTATATTCTGTATAACTTTAACTTTGGTTTTAGCTTGGAAGAGAATATGTATGTGCAAATGGATCAGAAAAATAGCACAAGGTTTTAGTCTTTCAGATTGGTAGGTACTGTCAAGCGTCAGGGGGAAAGAGACACTAGGATACTCAGTAGAAATTGGGTGGAGAATGCATGAACTGGGACAGGAAGGAGGTTGAACTGTACCTATGGACGAGATATGGAAAAGCCTTTGGCCCTAGGTACATCCTACAGGGATGAGAGGAGGGTAATATATCACAGGAATCAATCACATTCTAGTCAAGAGGTGGGGATTTTAAGTACAACACTTCAGGGAACACAGTACAGGGAGTTTGTTTTACCTTAGCAAGGGCATCACAAAGTGCAGACTGGGACCAGGAAAGTGGTAGTTATGCAGAGATGGTATCTTTGATTTCTCAAGGCTAACTTAACACAGTGCACCTTTTGGTGCTGCTGGAAAGGCCTGGCAAATAAAGCACCAAGTGGAAACAGGGAGTAAATTCAGGAAGACACTAATGGACAAGTGAGGTACAGTAGGCAAAAGAATTTGCCTAGGATAAAGAAAAGGGGGGATCGAATCAAGGAACTGAATTGGACTGAATCTAAGCTAGGCATCATAGCTTGAGCAAACAGGAAACTTTAGGATAAAACTCAGGGACCATAGAAATATGGGTATTGCTAAAGAGAGCTGCTGTTTGCAGCTCAATACAAGGGTGGTCCCATGAAGATAAGGACAACACAATGGTATGTAGGGTGGTTGTTTACAACACAATGCATGGTCCAGAGAAGAGAAGTGGAATTGCTGTTTGCAGCTCAGTGGGGAAGTCTGTGAAGATAAGGAGGCAAATTTGCTGGCGACAAAATGTAGTCCCTTTAACATCTGGAAATTTACCACCGGAGATGTCACTCACTTTTGAATTTCTGTCCATCTTTGGAATGTCATGAATGTTAATGTGTTATGCCTTTAAACGTGTAGTCGTTTCTCTCTTCAGCGTGCACGTTTGGTGCAGAGATCCCCCATGCACCCAGCGCTGTAATAAAGGGAATACCTGCTCGACGTATTGCACTGGTGTGTCAAGTTACTATGTCGGATTTCTCGGCATCAATGGAGGTGTTACACGTGATTCACACCTGCAACCAATCAGGAGTATGCTTTGTATTTTTTAAGAGTTGTACTTTTTCCTATAAACTGTCACTGTTATCACTTTCATAAAGTGGCAGAGTCTGTTCTTTTTCTGCTGACAGCAGACGGCCATCCAGTGGCATCACTCGGGCCAGCTGCTGATGTTCTGGGCCTGACGTGGTACCCAGGAGATGGAAGCTGCAACCACAGCCTGTCTGTGCACAAGTGATGGAGGCCCCCGTCACCGGGCCCCTCACTCTGCCCTGACTGCACCGTCCTCCTGCTTGGGTGCCCAGGGCCCCTCAGCCCTGTGAGGTGTGATGATGCCACAAAGGGTGGCAGGGAGCGGCCACTGTGATGCGCAGGGAGGGGAGCAGTTAAAATGCTCCGGGGCTCAGGCCGAGCTCAGTGCGAGCTGGTGAGGTACGTGGACGGCAGGAGGAAGGGGCTGTCTGAGGCTGCCCGGGGAGGAGGGGTTCTCATTGCTCCGAGGACTGAGCTGTGATCTCACCCTCATCCCGCTTCTCCCATAGGCTTGGCACAGGAGCGTGCAGAGGAGAAAGCCCAGCACTGCTGGGACAGGGACTCTGCGAGTGCTCACCATTGACACACATCATGTCCGAGGGGTCAGAGGAGGCTGCCGGCTCGAGGGAGCAGGGTGAGAGCAACGTATCCCTACATGCAGCTTCCCATCATTGGGCAGATTGCTGCCGGGGTTTGCCTGCAGTGGAGAGGGGAGGAAGGGGCGGGCAAGGGCTCCTCTGCTCCTTGGCCAGAGGGGCTGACGGGGTTGGGCTGTGGCTGCCTGCCATCACCACTGGGCCTGCAGTGCCCCTTCCTCTCCATGGCCTCGGGCCCTGCTCCTCATCCGGCATGGCTGGCACAGAACAGCCCCTGAGACAGCCCTCAGAGGCAGATGGCAAGGCACTCACTGCTGTTGCTCTCTCCTCTCCAGCATGTGTGCTTTGTGGCCGGGTGGATGAGGACTCAGACATCCTTGGGCAAAAAAATGAGATAGATGGATCCTATTTCCACACTTATTGTTTCGTGAGTTACCTTGCAGATCCTACCATCTTCCTCCAACCAATGGTTCCATTCTTCCTGCCCTTACAACGTCACGTTCTTACCCCTTGTGCAGCTATTTGCCAACGGTCTTTGTCAAGAAGAAGATGACAGGAGTTTCAGTTTTTCCAAAGAAGATGCCATACGCACAATTGAGCAGGCAGAGCAGACGGTGAGGACCTGAGTGGAACAGAGAGCTTTGTGGCTGGGGAGGATTGGAGATCTTAACCTGCTCCCAAGAGAGCAATCCCAGCTTTTCCAACCAGCTCCAAGACAAAGTCCCCCTCTTGCAGATGACGCCTGTTCACCGGGCAGCTTTGCCGAGTGTGACCCAGCTATGCCTGCACTCTGGGCTCTGCCCAGTAGTGGAGGGCCAGCTGCATAGGCCCCGAGCCTGTCGCTTACGGGAGCTGCTCTGTTCTTTCCAGCACTGCATTGTCTGTGGCAAGACAGGGGCCTCCATCACCTGTGCAGAAACAGGATGTGACCGCAGCTTCCATCTCCTCTGTGCCTCAGAGGGTGAATGTGTCACCCAGTACTTCAATGCGTTCAGGTAAGGGCAGCCAGGCCTCGCCTGTGAGCCTCCAACCCCTGCTGTCAGCACCAGCCAAAGAAGCGAGGAAGGCGCCAGGCTCCCAGCAGCCTGCCAGAGACAGAGCCAGGACCTGTGTTCCTTTGTGTTCCTCTGCCCTCCTCGCAGCACTTCTCACCTTGCCCACCCCTCCCATCTTTCCGCAGGTCCTTCTGCTGGGAGCACCGCCCGATTCAGGCAGTGAATGCAGTGCCAGCGCAGGACACCACCTGCACCATATGCCTGGACCCCGTGGGGGACAGCATCTCATACAGCACCATGGTGTGCCCATGCTGCCAACACGCCTGGTTCCACCGGGCCTGTGTCCAGGTAGGAGTCCTCCCCTTGCCCCGTGGGCACGGCAGGAGCTTAGCAGCACCAGGTCCCGCTCATGCTCATGCTCCTTGTGTTTCTGCTGCAGGAACAGGCCCTGTGTGCTGGGATTTTTTGCTTCCAGTGTCCCCTCTGCAGAGACAGGTTCCGGTTTCTCGTACACATGATCAGGCTGGGGATCCGAGTTCCAGTCAGGTTGGTGTTTTTCAGCCACCTCCCAAGATGTGAGGATACATGAGCTGTGCCTGCCCAGGGACTGACAGCCCCCAGCAGGCCTGGCCCTTTGCTACCACTAAACCAGGCCTCAGCATCACTGGGAAGCTGGAGCTGGGGACTGGGTGGAGGAGGAGGGATTCCATGGATTAGTTTTAGTCCTGGCACAGTGGGTGACCATGACATTCCCTCCCTTCTCTGACAGGACACCAAGGTGGGAGGACAATGATGATTTTGCATCACTGCTAGAGAGGCACGGGCGCTGCAATGCCAGCGAGTGCCATTACCCACATGGCAGGGAGCAGGCAGAGAGAGAGGGGTGAGTTACCTCAGCAGCCCTCTGGGGCTCTGCATGGGAGTGCAGCCTTAGCGCAGGGTTGGGGAGCACGGATTGAGCAGCAGAGCTGTGCTAGGTACTTCCTGGCTCAGGTCACTTAGTCCTCATGTCCATAACGCATTTTTTTCCCCAGGCCCTGGGAGCTGCTGCTCTGCAGCTCCTGCGCTGCACAGGGCACCCATCGGCACTGCTCCAACTTGAGTGAGAGCACCTCCACCTGGGAGTGCAATGCCTGCGCTGGAGAGGGCACCGGTAAGAGGCAAACAGCCATGTGCGGCATGCTCAGGGCGGCCTTGCTCACGTCCCTTTACCCTGAAGAGCCGGGAGCTGATCCCACCCCCAGGCAGGAATTCCATCCTGCTCAACCTCCTGCCTCCCTTACAGACTCCAGCACTACCAGCCAGCAGGGACTGGGGCCATCCCAAGGCTCCCCGGCACTGGAGAGCAGTACTTCCAGCACCACCAGCCAGGCACCATCGGGTCCAGATCATGGTTCCCGTGTGCCTGAGAGCAGCGGCCTGTCCGGACAGCGTGGGACAGACTGTGGGAGAATCTCCCCACATTTACCTCGGGTCGAGAATAGCTTTAGTGAGCTCCAAGGACACCGTGGGTGCTGCCACAACGCTGCCCCGGACTTGGCCAGCCAGGGGATGTCAGAGGCCTCGAGGCCCTCCCTGGCACATGGCTACAACCTCCGGCCCAGACAAGGAGGGCCGGCCCGGACACAAAGCCGCTCTCCGCTGCACTGCCGGGTCCCAGATTCCCCAAGCCAGCCCCAGACACGCCGTGGGAGCAGGCACACACCCACCCCAAGTGCTGAGAGCTGCACTCACAGCTACAGCCAACGGGCAGCACGGGGGTCCTCGAGGCGTTCCACAGCGGCTGATGGAAGCCGGCGCACAGAGCCAGGGAGGGCTGGGACTCGAAGCCGCTCCCCTCTCCAACATCGTGATGCAGAGTCCCAGAGTCAGCCTTGTTTACACCGCAGGAGTCGGTCCAGGAGAACGGAGCCAGCCCAGGAGCGAAGCCGCTCCCGGGTACCACGTCGGGCCCGGAACATGAACAGCCAGTCCCAACAACGCCGTGGGAGAAGGCACACACCCACCCCAAGTGCTGAGAGCTGCACTCACAGCTACAGCCAACGGGCAGCACGGGGGTCCTCGAGGCGTTCCACAGTGGCTGGTGGAAGCCGGCGCATGCAGCCAGGGAGGGCTCGGACTCGAAGCCGCTCCCCTCTCCAACGTCGTGATGCAGAGTCCCAGAGCCAGCCTTGTTTACACCGCAGGAGTCGGTCCAGGAGAACGGAGCCAGCCCAGGAGCGAAGCCGCTCCCGGGTACCACGTCGGGCCCGGAACATGAACAGCCAGTCCCAACAACGCCATGGGAGCAGCAGTTCATAACATCTTGGGGCTGCTGCCAGATGCAGATGGGCCAGGACCTGGTTGGACCGTTGAACCTGATGACCTTTTTGGTCTTTTCTAACCTTAATCACTCTGCAAATCTAAATGCACATGAGAGGATGTCTGAGGAACAGATAAAAGGCTGCGAGGCTCAGGCTGAGCTCACTGCAAGCTGGTGAGGTGAGCGGAGGGCAGGAGGAAGGGGCTGCCTGAGGCTGCCCAGGGAGGAGGGGTTCCCAGCACACGGGGGCCTGAGCTGTGAAGTCACCCTTGTCCCATTTGTCCCTTAGGATTGTGTGGAAGATAAAGTCCAGTACTGCTGGGACAGGGACTCTGCGAGTACTTGCCATCAACTTGCACCGTGTCCACAGGGATGCAGGAGGCTGCCAGCTGGAGGGAGCAGGGTGAGAGCAACATAACCCTATATGCAGCACCTGCTGCCGGGCAGAGGGCTCCTGGGGGTCTGCCTGCGGTGGAGAGGGGAGGAAGGGGCAGGCAGGGGCTCCCTTGCTGACGTGGGCAGGGCCTCTCTGCTCCTTGGCCATTGGAGTCACAGCTGGGCTGTGGCTGCTTGCTGGTACTGCTGGGCCTGCAGTGCCCCTTCCCCTGCATGTCTGCAGGTGGAAATCAGTGGATTCCGTGGTAACTCCACAAGAGTCATAGTGCAAAGACCCTTGATTCTAAACATCCGCTGTATATAGAGTCAACTCCCGGGGCAACCAACTTTGCATTGGGCCACATCAGCCAAGTGGCTACTTCTCATTCATTGCTTTGCACTTCCTTGTACCTTCTCATTCGTCCTACTCCTTTTCACCTTTCCAGACTCCGTGGCCCCATCTGCTGTATCGATGAATGTCTCCTGACCTTCATCTGACGCCAATTGTCACATCTTTTATTATAGTCCTACGTAGTCTTCTAATCCTCATCAATTCCCCCTTTGTTTTTGTACTAACATTGTTACATTGAAAGCTTTTGTTATCATGTTATTTAACAGCAACACAAGGAATAATCCTGAGGATAACAATAACAATTATGAACAGCAGTAAACTATGAACAATCAAATCCTTTGACCATCCCATGATAGCGTACTGATCTAAACAGCTATCTAACCTTGTATCCATGATAGTTAATCTTTTTGTCACCTGTCCTGTGCTATTACATGCTCAAATTACCTCGGTATCATTCAGTGTCAAAACAGTATCTTTACATATGTAACCTTCTAACATCCCAAAATCACATATTGCATACCCACTAGGCAGGTTCGCAATGGGTCTCCTGGCATTTTAAGTTCTTTATGTTCAGTATTGGAGTTGTATCTGTGTATAACCCCTTAAGGGCACTGTTAGACATGCCTGCCTCATGCCTGGACACTCCAGCTGATGTAACAGACGATGCAACGTTTGGACTGTTTTCCAGGTTCTCTTTCCAGTTCCTTACGTACGTTCAGGATGCCAGCCTAGAGACTGTATTATCAGTTTCCCTGCATATACTCTCCGCAGTAGCAATTTACATCATGTGGAGGAAGCCTTTCTCCAAACCAGAGAATGTTGAAGGGCAGGGAATGCGGAGAGATTCAGGGAAGAGACAGAAGCGTGGGAAACACAGGTGTCATGGGACTTTACTCTTGAACACTTCTGGGATTCTGTGAAACTAAGCAAGTAATTGGGTGAATAGTGGTGCGGTTCAGAAAGATCTGAAGAGAAGTAGTTTATTTGGGGCTTGGGTTGTGCTTACCAAGCTCTATATAATACTGTTCTGGAGAGAGAAAGTTTCCAAACTGAGGTCCGAACCAAAAGAGAGATCCCCTAGTCAAACCTGACCAATCACAGGAAGCACTGGCATTAATGATGGTTGCCCCTGTGGAAGGCCAGAAGTGGAAACGGGTGTCCTCGCATCTAGAACGGAAAGAAGAAGCAGAGGAAGAAGAGGAAGATCCAGGCGAGGGGCCCTCCTCAAGCCCACTATCACTGAGAAAGGCAACCAAGAAAAGTGAGAGACACGGAGAGTGATGATGAGGAAGTCACTGTTACCACTATCACTATTCACCAACCCCTGAAGATGACTGAAATCCAAGGCTCAAGAAAGGAGTTTGTACGGCGCTCAGATGAAACTACTGTCACCTGGTTGCTTCGGTGTTGGGACAACTGTGCCAGCAGCATGTCCCTAGATGGTAACGAAGCCCACCCACTAGGTAGCATTGCCCGAGACCCAGCTATCGACAGAGGGATTAGTAGATGTCTGAACAGAGTCACCACACTCTGACAATGAATGTTAGGAGCTGTGAAGGAAATACATCCCTTCAAAGATGATCTGGAGCTTGAGACAAGAAAACGGAATACTGTTGAGAAAAGCATCCCATATTTGAGAGAAATAGCCGTGGTGGAAATGCTGTATGATTCTCCATTAGTTCCTAACGATCCACACCACAACCGTGATCCTGAGAGAGTGAGGAGTGCACCCAGTATATGTCGGAAGCTCTTAAGAACAGCACCGGAGAGGTACATCAGTACACTAGGAACAACGTTCCACAGATATGAGGACCACACAGAAGACCCCCAGCTTTTGAACTGATTTTTACACTTCCAAACTTCGAACAACAATCTCCGCCGTCGCACGCTTCCATTTCAGCCCTATCAACGGTAGCAGAAAAACTGGATAAGGTGATAGATAAAGTGGAGAAGACACAGGAAGGTATGCTGGAAGAATCGTCCCTAATGATTGACAGGGATGAACCTATGTCAGTATCAGAAATACCTGATGAGATCAGGATGATCCAAACAATCTGCTGAAGGAACTGATCAAACCCATTAAAGTCTCAGCTATCAAAGGCCAATGCCTCCCTGCTCGAGCAAACGACAGCAGTAACTCCATGTCACGTGCAGACGCCATGTGGAGCCTCTTACGTGCAAATGGAGAGGACATGAAGAAATGGCATAAAAAACCCACTCCTGCACTGTGAGCATGGGTGAGAGAATTACAACAAAGATCAACCACCAACAAAATTGCTCCAGTCACTGCAGGTAACCAATAGAGGGGCCCTGCAGTGATAAGGGGTGATAAGGGCTAGTTCTCTGGCACACTTTGTCTTTGGGCCTGCCACGAATGTGCTTCCCCTGCAGTTTTACTACTGTAAGATTCTCAGATTCTGGATAATTTTCTCTCCCAGTTAATTTTATTTTTTTAGATTTAGTAAAATTACCATTCCTCGTCAAACTGTTGCCATTGGTTTTTGCTTTTTGGTTTGTTGTTTTTTTTTTTTTTCCCCAGACCCATCTGTTATCTGAATACCCTTCCCTTTTGCACCCCCAGTCCCCCCTGCCCATAGTGCACAGTTCCGCTCTGGTGGCCATGTGGCTACTGATGGCGCAGTTTTTTTTTCCTCCCTCTCTCCCTTCTTGTTTCCTTGTTTTCTTGTGTCCATGTGACAGATAACACCGTGACATCAGTAAGGCCCCGATCATATCCTGAATATGTTTAACCATCAGTGGGATGGTGTCATCCACAGCTAAACCAAGAAAACAGAGAAAATAGCATACCTTACTTAACCGTTCTTGGGGTGGAACCCCAGGTTCTCCCCTTTCTGTTTTTGCAAATACAGTTTTAGTTTGATTTGCTCGTTCCTCTATAGCTTGACAAGTACTTTCCACACCCTTGGATCCATTTAGCAATAACTGCATTGCTTATTGTCAGACCACTTTTCCTTGTCAAATATACCAGCAATCAGCAATGCCTGAGTAAATGGCGCTCCCAGCCCATAAGTAAGAACCGCCTTGCAGACCTTTTTTTATTAAATCCCAATGAAACGGGCTCCATTCTTGGGGTCCATTCTCCCTTACCAAGACAGGAAATGCTTGTGGGACAGGAATCCCCTCTTTTGCTGCCTGCTGAAATGCCTTTTTCCAGTGCTCTCCGGGATCGTTCCCCCCAATTGCCATCCAGCAGCGGAGCACACATAGGAGGTACGGGATCCTGAAGTGGTGGTGCAGATGGTTTTAAAGGCGTCACCTCTGTTAATTGTCTCATTCAGGAAAGACTAGGTCAAGATCAGCAGCTTCTTCAGAGGAATCAGAATCCTCACTAGAACAAACTGCTTATCCTCCTAAGTGCCCCACGGGCTTAAATTTCAATTGCGGAAGCTCAGATGCTGCTTCTGTGCACAAAGTAGTAGTAGCTTCAATTACAACTCTCCGTTCTGCTCTCAGTGTTGTAATACACTCATGCACTATCCACCACGTACTGATGAGTTCATATGCATGCTGATTGTCACCTATTATGGTATCCCCCAAAGCCTTACCCACTCTGGTCCATGCTTCTAGATCAAAGGCAGCAACCATATCATGTTGAAACCCTCTGCTTTTACACCACTGAAAGATTCTTTTTAAGGTGTCAGCATTCACTCTTTGCCCTCTCATAGAGAGTAGAGACCCTCTCTTAAAAGAATATGTCCTCTCTTAGAAGTTGCAGGATTGGCTAATTGCTGCTTCTTCTGCAGATGCACTCGTCCCCATCCTGCCCCTGTCTGCTGGCCTCTTTGGGCAACTCTTGTCATGCATGATGTTGCATGATGACTTTCCCTGTCTCCTTGGACAGTACCTCTGTCATGGTTTTATGAATTTTGATGATGTTATGATATGGAATACCAATATGTAGAGCATTGAGAATTAAAGAGT
The DNA here is from genome assembly GCA_023055505.1 of Callipepla californica brunnescens. Lineage (NCBI taxonomy): Eukaryota > Metazoa > Chordata > Aves > Galliformes > Odontophoridae > Callipepla > Callipepla californica. The sequence goes on along the minus strand of JALIRH010000043.1, from coordinate 4,827,443 downwards.
TAATGCTCCAACTCTGTGGATCATCAATAGTTGTGGGTATACCTGTCTCAGAAGAGCAGAAGAACGTTCCCCAGCGGACTGTGCGTTGCTTTGTTTTTTTATGTTTTTCCACTCAGTGAGAAAAACTGTTTGCATGTCACAAGATACTCCTTTTCCTTTTGGATCAACCCAGCACCGAGAGCTCAACCTGTCCCATCAGGGACAAAGGGGAGATGTGGGGACACAGGAGCCTGTGGGCCCTGGGGACAGCTGGGTGTCACTGTCCCATGCCCCCCAATAATCTTCAAGGACACACTGAACACTGAGCCTCTAGTTTGTCACTTAGGGTTGGGAATACGGTGGCTACATGGGGACAGCAGGAGGGGGAATGCCCCAAAATGTCCCCGCTAAAGAACTCGAGATTGTCCTCAATAATGCCCTCAGATCCTGGAGGACATTGTGGGGACATGCCAGGACAACACTGGAGGCACTGGGGAGGTGTCAAGGACAAAACTGGGATCACCACAGGTGCTGTGATGAGTATGTGCTGAGAACATCCTTGGGGTCTGGGGGATACCAGGAGCTATTGGGGAGATCAGGGGACACTGGGGGCAGTGGGTGGTCAGGAGATGAGGAGGAAAAGTGGAAAAATAACCCCAAAAATGAGGAAAAACTCTGGAAAAGGGGGAATCTCCCTCCTGGAAAATCAGAAACGGGACAGAATGCTGCATGCCCCCACACTGCGTATTTCCAGCCAATCGTCTTCTGGCTCTGCGGGAAGCTTTCCCTTTCCCTTTGCACTTCCTTGCGGCAGCGCCCAGCCCCGTTTTGGATTCGTTTTCCTTCTTTTCGCTGTTTCTGAGGTCAGCTGAGTCCCTGCTCCCGGTATCCACAGTGATGGACCCATAGGTCCTAGCCTCAAATTTAATGACAATTCCCTTATTTTGTGAAGAATTGGCTCAAAATAAGCTGTTTCAGTAATCTGCTTTCATATTTACTACTGTTGATTTTCTGCTGTAGCACCAATTGCTGCTGACTGCACTGATTTGTTAGTTTGGGTTTTCTGTGCAATCCAGCCTGAAAGCGACGACCTTGAGACCGGCGTATTGTCACCTTGCTGCCACCACCCATGTGGACACGGGATGTTACCAGGACTATCGGACCCTCTGAGGTGGGACAAAGTGCAGCGCTGTTCTGGGGATGGGGACAGGGACAGGCGGGGGAGAGGTGGCTAAAGGGACCCGGGGACAGGAGGTGGCTGACAGGACAAGGGGACAGTCTGGGAGGTGACATCAGGGAAAAGGGGACCGGGGAACAGGGAGTGGCAAAGGAAACAAGGGAACAGGAGGTGGTGATTGAGGGGACAGCAGTTGATGGTGGCAGCATAGTGGGAAGGGGTCAGAGAGGATGGGGTGTCTGGCCTTGACCTGGAGACATGGGGACCAGGGGACAGAGCTTGGTGCTATCATCAGGAACAGGGGACCTGATAGAGACCTGGTGGGGACAGCAGGAACGATATGGAGGATGTGGGAAGACCACCCCCTCTCATGTTCTCATCCGCAGGTGTCCCCAGAGCTGCTGCAGCCCCTGGTGACTGTGGTGGCCACCTTGGGCAAGTTGGGGACCATCCCTGGAGACATTTCCCTAGGAGGGGACGTGGGCTCACTGCAGGCCAGGCTGCTGACCTTCAGCTCTGGCGTGCGCAGAGCCATGATGCACCCAGATGGCAATGCCACCCTCCTACGACTTGCCCTGGGGGCCACCAAGGAACAGCCCGGTGCCCCTACAGTCATCACCAACTTGTGGCAGAAGGCAGTGACTGCAGTGAAGGACATCTGGGCCAAGCCGCAGGAGGATGCTGCACGCCTGAAGGATGCCTGGGCTGCCATGGCCACCACTGAGACCTCAAAGGGCCACCTGGTGAAAGCAGTGACACGGGAGGACAAAGCACTCAAAGGGTTGATGGCTGCCACCAGGGTGGTGGCGTTGCCCTCAGAGGTGAGCGAGGTGGTGGCAGCTCATGATGCGCAGGTGGCAGAGGCCGGGGAAGAGCTGCAGGCAGCCAGCAAGGCCACAGAGGAGGTGGCAGCAGCGGTGGTGGCAGCAGTGGCAGCCAAGGAGAGGGGACAGCATGCAGCAGTGGCCCATGGGCTCCTAGAGCAGTTGGTAGCAGCCTGTATGGGGGCCTGCAACTACTACAGTCATGTGGACCACTGCCTCAGGGACATCAAAGCCCTGTTGCATGTCACTACTGGAGATCATGGCCCTGGTGTCCCCAAGGCCACCACGGGGGACATGGCTGTTCCCAAGGAGCTGGTGGTGGTGGCTGAGCTGCTGTGGGATGCCAGTGCCCGCCTGGCCCAGGAGCACCTCCTGGCAACACTGCGGGGTGTTTGGAGCCTGTTGGCCACTTCCAGTGTCACTGAGGCCACCAAGGTCACCCAGAGCTGCCAAGAGGCCACCAACATCCTCCCCAGGCTGCTGCCACTGGGGCCGTGCTAGGGGACAAACACATTCATCAGGGACCAGGGGCACCAACGCAATCATGGGATCATGGAGACAGCAAACAGGGACTTCGGGACCACCGTTCCAACCAATGGAGTGAGGGCTGTCACTGAATGTCACCTCACTGTCACCTCTGTGCATCCCCTAACCACCTCAAGGGACAGAGATGCCCTTCCCGTATAAATACTTCCCAATAAAAATGGGAAAACCGTTTTATAAAAATGGTTTTATTTTCTGCAAGTGTTGTCATGTGACAAGGTTCTGGCTCCACGTGACTTTATCCCTAATGTGACAACAGAATCCTCACACATCCCCTCCCGTGTCCCTTTCTGACATCTGTCCCTGTTCCACTACACGTCTGTAGTGGGATTGCCTGGTCACAGCCTGAACCAGTGAATGAGCATCTGAGCGGAGCGGAGCGGAGGAGCCCAGGTCCACCCGACCTCTCGCTCTCTCCCTCTCGGTGGTGCTTCCGGAGGTGCTTCCAGGAGCACAGATCCGCTCAGAGCCTGCGCGGGTTGCCCCCCCCCCCCCCCTCTGGCTCTCTTCCTTCCGGCGCGCCAGCGTTCGAACGAGAGGCAGCTGCGTTCCTTAGCCTAAACGGTTGCCGGGAGGGGTGAGTTCATTCCCCCCTATCTCTAACATCTCTTTCTGTAGCGCCTCTACCTCAAATAAAAGCTCTGTCACCGCCTTTGCTTGCTTTACAACGTCCCTATGTATCTCCTTCTCATGTGTCCCCTTCACGTCCCTTCTATGTCCCTATATGTCACTTAGGCTCTGTCCCTTACATGTCACTTCCCAGTGGGCCCATGACAGTTCCTGGTGTCCCCAAAGCCATCTCAACCACACAAAGGGATCCTGGTGTTCCCACGGGGAGACCCCAATGCTGATTCTGGGATCCCCAAAGCCACCATGACCACACATGGTGATTCTGGGCTCCCCACATGTGTCCTGGTATCTCCAAGGCCACCATAGCCATGTCCCTGTCACCTCCTCTGAGCATCATCATGTCCCTTTCTGTGTCGTCACTCCCCTCTTGAAACGGGGGGAGACTGAAGATCCCCAGAACCTGCAGGAAGGTGACAGCCCCCAACCACCAAAACCACCAAGTGTGGTCCAGGAGTGGTCCTGTTGCATCCTGCCACAGGCCACGGGCTCCTGGAGTCACTGAGGGCCACTGAGGGCTCTTGAGGGGCTGCCAGGGGGACAAGACGGGAGGGTTGGATCAGGAGCTTCAGTCTGCAGGCCTGCAAACCCTTGAACTCCAGCTCCTATGGGATTCCCCCGCAACCCCCCTAAAAAATAGCACCCCTAGGAGTCCCCAACTCCAATGGGATCCCTTCGTGTCCCCTCAGAATCCCTTAACCTCCATGGGAAACCTGTGACCCCTCCAAAATTCCCCAATGCCAATGGGACTCCCTATGCCCTCCCAATAACCTCACCCAAAAAAACAAAACAAAAAAACAGGACTCACAGGATTCAAACAGCACCCGCACGGCCAGAAAAGGCAGAAATTAGTTAAATGTCTACCAGCTGAAAATAACGGCAAGTCTTCAGTAAAGACGCATTTCTGTCCTTTTTCGTGCTCCTACACAGGGCTCGGCACTCAGGTACGAGTTCACCTCGGCGCACTACGGGAACGGCACCAAAGAACGCGACCACGCCGGAGCAGGTGATGGGCACACGCGGAGCAGCCCAGCGGACGCACTTCGCCCCTCCGGGCAGTGCGCCCGCCCGCTCCAGACAGGGCTCCGATGGGAAGCCTCTCCCAGCCTGAGCTCGGGAGCACAGAGCAGAGCGCGGGGCACCTCCTGGCACCGCTCTCACGAGACTCGGGAGACGCTCCGCGCTCACAACGCCCTCAGCCCTCGCGGGAGCGGACGGACACTGCTCCGGGAGCCGCAGTGCGGCCGTTCGCACCGTTTCTCCTCACGGGAACGGAGCGGCGGGACACGGCCTGAGGCGGGCCGGGGCCGCGGTACGGCGACCTAGAATCCCCTCAAGCGCTGCGGGGGAAAGCTCTGGCTGCGAATGGGGGATTGGAAGACAGGCACTGCGTGCAACCGAGTCGAGAGGTTGGAGAACTTGAATGAGGAAGGAAGGTCAGAGCATCAGAGCAGCTGGAACAGATGAAAACGATGCAGGGACGTTTTCTTTAACGTTCCCTTTTACCAAGGCTTCAAAAAGGCTTCATTATGGGTAATGAACAGAAAAGTATAAAATCATGAAGGAGTAACCCGAGAATCATCTGGGTGCTGGAGCTGGTGGCACCATGCGACGCAGTAACACAAGGGCTGTTGGCAGAAAGCTGATCCTCCTCCTCCTGGCTGACACTGGCTTCTCAGCAGTGACGCTGGGGCTTTCCATCAGAGTGCTAAGCATGCTCCATCCTTTCTGAAACTCCTGCTTCTCTGTGTCTCTTTTCTTGCTGTTGTGTTTGTAAATAAATGACTGCACTATATTTATTCTGCTTGCAGAGGCTAGTTCTGCATTACCAAAAGTGCTTTAAAAAGAGGATGAAAGGCAGCAAAGCCCTCACCCAGCAAGGCCATGGACTTGTACATCTCCTGAATCGTGTCCTGGTAGAGCACTCGCTGAGCCCACTCCTTCTGCTGAAATACACGGCCTCTTCCACAAAGGTCACAGGCCCCTGTAAGCAAAATGTTCCTCGGCAGGAACAGCCAAGATCCAGAGAAGCAGCTGGAGAGAAACTCCAGTCACAGCGGTTTCTCTGTCCCCAGAACACAAATGCTGGGAGAGGGCACCTCACTGTCCCCCTGCACTCTTGTCCCTTGCCCTCTGCTGGCTGCTTCCCCAGGCTCCCACCTGAGGTGGACGTGCTGTGGCCATTTGCTGCTCTCCTGCAGGCTGCATCTATTGCAGGTGAAAAGTAGATGTTGAATTGGAGCCTGCTGGGACTATATAACTGGCATGGTCAGAGAATGCAGCAGCCCCTATCCCACCGCAGCCCATCTGCAGCAGCACTGCCATTACCAGGCTTCCTCCACAGCAAAGCTGATGTGACAGCACACTGCCCTCTGCCTTGCCTTTCCCTCTTTCTCTCTCTCTCTCTCCCCCTCCCACTTTACTCCTTCAACCTGGCACAGGAAGACAGTGAGCAACACTCCTGGTAACACCCTGGCTAGAACAGATCAACGATCGTAAATCTGTCTCAGACTAGAAGGCCGAAAGAACTGATAGTAGACACCTGGTTCAGCAGCTGAGGGCCAATTGAGCATGTGCCTAAAAACAGAGAACGGCAATGAGTCAGTCATCTTACCCAAAAACAAAGAGCAGCACCAGTGCCTCTTAAGCTTTCCTACACAGCAGCAGACTACAGGACAAGCTCTGCCTTTGAGCAGGGATGCCTCTTGAGGACACACCTGCACAGAGATCCCTTACACCTTCATGTCAAGGCACCCTGCTGATACAGATCCTCAGTAAGTTTGGTTTGAGCTTTATTAGCTTCACTAAGGTTCCATCTTTGATTGTGCACATAGGATCCCTCAGGCCCAAGCTCCTGAACAAGTCAGACTAGGAGTGGATCCAGCTGCACTGAGGATCCTTACCTCTGTGCTTTGAGGAGTTTAGAAAGCAAGGAGGTCCGCTCTGATCCTTCTGACCCAGCAGAAGGGCCTCCTGCACGTGTGTGTTTAAAGCCTGCACTCTATGTGGAAAATAACCAACTGCATCCAGCCATCTCAAATCTTGTTCAGTCCCTGTTAAATCACTACAGCATATCTACATCAAGAAATACAACAATGCTTCTCTCTTTGGAGTGTATACTGCAGCTGTATCCATCTGTTATAAATTGGCAGTCTGCACGATGGCAACTAGGGACACCAACTGATGACAGAACTCATAAGAATTTAGGACTGGAGTTCACTCTATATGACTGGGCTCATACAACTGTCATAACTGAGAAAGGAGATTCATTAGGGGCTGCAAAACAATGACAGGGGGAAAGGTATTATCTGCAAAATGCCAAGTTTGGAAGTTACATATGAAACAAGGGAGAACAGGAATAAACAAGAAGCAGAAACTATAGCAAAGGACTTTTTTTTTTTAATAACCTACAGAAATTGATTTTGCTTGGGTTGTGTCAGCCACTCAGAACTATTCCACACACTATGCATGAGGGTGGATATGGAAATGCATCATACTGCATAGCTACAAATCTGGGATCTATCCTCTTAGCAAGGAATCGGAATCATCACAGAGTCAGAGAATCTCAAATTGGGAAACAACCACAATCATAGAATCATAGAACGGACTGGGTAGAAAAGGACCACAATGATCATCTAGTTTCAACTATGCCATGTGAAGGGCAACCAGCCACTAGAGCAGGCTGCCCAGTGCCACATCCAGCCTGGCCTTGAATGCCTCCAGGGATGGGGCACACACAACCACCCTGGGCAACCTGCTGCAGTGTGCCACCACCCTCTGTGTGAAAAACGTCCTCCTAATATCTAACCTAAACCTCCCCTGTCTCAGTTTAAGACCATTCCCCCTTGTCCTATCACTATCCAACCTTGTAAGCAGCCGTTCCCCCTCCTGTTTATACGCTCCCTTCAAGTACTGGAAGACCACAATGAGGTCTCCCTGGAGCCTTCTCTCCTCTAAGCTGAACATGTCCCTCAACCTTTCCTCACAGGAGAGGTGCTCCAGCCCTCTGATCATCTTCGTGGCCCTCCTCTGGACCCACTCCAGGAGCTCCACGTCCTTCCTGTACTGGGGTCCCCAGGCCTGGACACAGTACTGCACATGGGGCCTCACAAGAGCTGAGTAGAGGGGGACAGTCCCCTCCCTGTCCCTGCTGGCAACTCCTTTTTTAATGCAGCCCAGAACACAGTTGGCCTTCCAGGCTGCAAGCACACACTGCCAGCTCCTGTCCAGCTTCTTGTCCACCAGGACCCCCAAGTCCTTCTCTGCAGGGCTGCTCTCATGGAGATCCTTCCCCCAGTCTGGATAAATACCTGGGGTTGCCCTGACCCAAGTGTGGCACCCCGCATTTGGCCTTATTGAACCTCATTATGTTGCCATGGGCCCACTTCTCCAACCTGTGCAGGTCCCTCTGGATGGCTTCCCTTCCTTCCAATGTATCAACTGCACCACTCAGCATCCGCAGACTTGCTGAGGGTGCATTCGATGCCACTGCCTGTGCCACTGATGATGTTGAAGAGCACCGGCCCCAGGACTGACCCCTGAGGGACACTGCTCGTGACCGGCCTCCACTCTGACACAGAACCATTAATCACAACCTTTGGCTGCGTCCAGCCAGCCAATTCCTAACCCATCCAACAGTTCATCCTTCAAATCCACACCTCTCCAATTTAGAGAGAAGGATGTGGTGAGGGACCATGGCAAAGGCTTTGCAGAAGTCCAGGTAAATGACATCCATTGCCCTTACCCCATCCACCAAAGCCATCACTCCATCACAGAAGGCCGCCAGATTGGTCAGGCAAGGTCTGCCCTTGGTGAAGCCATGCTGGCTGTCCTGAATCACCTCTTTGTCTCGTATGCACCTTAGCACAGTTTCTGGAAGGATCTGCTTCATGATCTTCCCAGGCACAGATGTGAGCCTCACCAGCCTGCAGCTCCCCAGATCTTCCTTTCTCCCCTTCTTAAAATCAGCAATAGAAACTACAATCACAGGAGCTGATATCCTCGTAGCATCCTCACAGAATCCTCAGACTCTAGAATCCTAGACATTAGCAACCTTATAATAACCCCATAGTATCACATTGTTTCCTCACCTCCACAGAGGGAAACTCTGTATGGAGCATGCTCACAATCTATGGTATCCGTCAGCACTCCTTACGGAATGGATTATCTAGAATAACAAAGCACTGCCAATTGCAAGTGCTCAGAGGTTCTTTCTCAAAAGACGGATTTTTAATACTGTTTTTCTTTCTAATTTGGATATGGGAAGGGATCTGAGATCTTAAATGTATATGAAAGGAATCCAACACCACTGTGCCCTTCAAAAAATCTCCCTTTGCCACACAGAGGGAACTGTGAACAGAGGAAAAGTGAACCTTCATCCTGGTTTTCCATTACGTCCCGGGCGAGTTCCCGGGGACGTCTGGGACCCTCCTGGAGATACTGGGAGCCTCCAGGACCCTCACCAGGCCCCAGGCATTTTGGTGCTGCAAGCCCACCAGCACCCAGGATGTGTCTGCATGAGGGGTGACAGCCCTGGCAGGATGCAATGCGATAGACACACGTGGCTCCGTGGTGTGAGTATCACATGTACTTCTCCCTGTCCCCTGCTGATGTGTGCAGACGGGTTCACAGAGGTTGCTAGCTGAGGACATAACCAGGGGACACCTAGGGTGACGGGATGTAGCCACAGCTTGGAGACAGCGGCCAGCTGCTGCAGACATTCATTTGGCAGGAAAGGACACAGAGCGTGACATGGCCCCAGCCTGGGACATGAGGGGCAACAAAAGTGGTCTCGCTTAGACCACTGGGACCAGGAAGCCATGGGTGAACCTGCTGCCACTCTGCTAGGGACAGTCGTGTCCCCACTGCAGCCGCATTCCCAAAGAGCTTTATTCAGTGCCACGTCCCACAGAGTGCCTAAAAAGGACAAAACCGCAGAATTTTGGACCAAGCGATTGCCACGAGCTTCCAATTAGCGACCATGTTACTACAAGGCCAAGGTCCCCACAGGCCTGGTGACACAGGGACACCACTAGGACACCGAGCGGTAAGTGGCAGTGCCGTCAGTAGCGGCATCAGCAGCTCAAGGGGACGCAGCACTGGGAACACCGACACCTCCCCCCGAACCTCCAGCCCCGCTGCGGGGGTCCCCGTCGCGTTCGCCCAACACCGGCGGGGGGAAAAGAGGTGCGGCCGCGGTCTGCGGAAGGGGAACGAAAGGGAGCAAGGGGAGTCTGTCGGAGAACGACCCCCATCGGGCACTGAGACCCCAGCCCCGTCTCCCGGCTCTCACAGAAATACCCCGCATAACAAGCCCGTGCCCCCTCAGCCCCGTGAGACCCCCCACGGGTCCTCCCGAGCCCCCACAACACGCCAGACCCACTACCCAGCCCTGCAAGGACCCACGTAGCCCCGCCCCGCACCGCCCCCAGCCCCGCACCGCCGCCTCTCCCGCTCACCCCGTGCGCCGCGCGCCCCATACCCGGACTTGCCCTCACAGGGCATGGCGGGCTGAGCGCCGCCGCCCGGACTGCGCACGCGCAGAGAGGGACGCTGTGTGTATTTACCAATGGAGAGGACGCGTAGCCTCGCTCGTCCGATCGTCCCGCCTCTCGGGCTTTGAGCGACAGCCACAGCAGCCAATCGGCTCTGCAAAGACTTGGGGGCGAGCACGTACGAGCGGCCAATAACGGCGGCAGGGCTCGCCCGGAAGAAGGAGCGCGGGGAGGGCGTGCGGGCAGCAGTGGAAGCTAATGAGAGGACCTGGCGGGGCAGGGCGGAGCAAGAGGAGAGGTGGGGGGAGGGGGGCAACAGGGAGTCTCGTTTGGTTCAGGTGGTGCTACTTTTCAAAACGTGTCCAGGTCCCTTTGGATGGCATGCGCAGCGCTGTCACGGCTCACTGCCGCACATATCGCACAGTTTCTGGTGTGGTTCCTTGAGTGCTGCGCAGCGTGACAGAGATACAGAGCTCCCGTCAGGGCAGCGCGGCTGCCTGTGTCCTCTCCTGCCCTCCAGCAGTGGGAGTGCTCCAGGGTGGGCCTAAGTATGGTACTCAACCGGCCTGCCTGCATGGGCAGGGGAGGAGAGAGAGCCTGTACTTAGTGGTGTTCCTCAGGGATCGGTGCCGGGTCTGGTCTGTTCAACATCTTCATCAGTGACCTTGATGAGGGGATAGAGTCCACCCTCAGCAAGTTTGCTGATGATACAAAGCTGGGAGGAATGGCTGACACTGGAAGGCGGTGCTGCCATTCAGAGACCTGGATGGGCTGGAGAGTTGAGCAGAGAGGAACCGGATGAGGCTTAATGAGAGCAGGGGTAGAGTCTTGCACCTAGGGAGGAATAACCGCACGCGCCGATACAGGCTGGGGGATGAGCTGCTCGAGAGGAGCTGTGTAGAGAGGGACCTGGGTGTCCTGGTGGATGACAGGTTGGCCATGAGTCAGCAGTGAGCCCTGGTGGCCATGAAGGCCAATGGGATCCTGGGGTGCGTGAAAAAGAACATGGCCAGCACGTTGAGGGAGGTGATCCTCCCCTTCTGCTCTGCCCTGGTGAGGCCTCACTTGGATTATTGTGTCCAGTTCTGGGCTCCCTGGTACAAAAAAGACAGGGATCTCTTGGAATGAGTCCAGTGGAGGGCCACAAAGATGATAAAGGGAGTAGAACAGCTCCTTATGAAGAAAGGCTGAGAGACCTGGGTCCGTTCAGCCTTAAAAAAAGAAGACTCGGAGGGGATCTGGTCCACGTCTATGAATATCTAAGGAGTGGGAGGCAAAGGGATGAGGCTGGACTCTCCTCAGCATTGTGTGGAGACAGGATAAGGGGAAATGGCCACAAACTGAAGCACAGGAAGTTTCACACAAGTGTGTGTGGGAACTTCTTCACAGTGCAGGTGACGGAGCACTGGCACAGGCTGCACAGAGGAGACGTTTAAGACCCACCTGGACGCCTACCTGTGCAACCTGGGCTAGGGAGCCTGGTTTGGCAGAGGGATTTGTGAAAGTCAAAAGCCATTCTTTTTGTCTCAGAGCTTGCTTCGTGAAGCTTTTCTGGTGATAAGACTCTGAGTGAGAACTGCAGGTTATCGAGGTGGGTGTCACCGTGCCACAGTGCCTCTGCTTATTGTTGTAAAGATAAGCAGAAGCAGGGACAAGCCTGTTTTTTTCAGGGTTCGGCTTGGAGAAGCTGATCACTGCAAAAGACCATAATGCTTGTGCGTGGCAAGGAAGGCACCTCTCCCTGCTGGCTTATCTGTTGGGCCAGGTATGTCACACTAACAGAGAGAAAAGAAAAAAGAACAACTGAGAAATGGGGGATAAAAGGCCTTCACTAAACTAACGACTTTGGAGAAGAACTCCCAAAGAAAAAATCTTTGATGGAGAACTCCTGAAGAGAAAAAAAACCTTTGACAGAGAAGTCCCTGAGGGGAAAAGCTCTTTGGAAGAGCCCTGAGGCCTCCCTGCTGCAAAGCTTCCCGGCTTTCTACCGTCCCCCGCGGTGTCCAGACAAGTTCCTGAGATCAACGGACCCACTACGAACCTCGCTGGATCCACGGTGGTGATTATATCTCTCTTGCTTTCTACCAAGACTCCTTGCTTTTTATCTCTTTTCTGTTGCTCATCTTCCCCATATCCCTAAGCTAGGATACTAGGATTTGTAATAAACTGGTTGGGCTAACATTTGACTCGTTGTGTCTTAATCTCGCCATTGGGTATACACATAATCCACATCTCTCTCCTTTACATTGGAGCATGACAGGGTTGGACTAGGCGATCTCTAGAGGTCCCTTCCAACCCCTACAATTCTGTGATTCTGTGAAATGGCTCAAAGGTCGCATAAGCGTGGCAGGCTCTGCTGCAGGTGTTCTTCCACACTGCTCGGGTTCTGCTGCAGCTGGAGGGAGCACAAGGACAAGGGGCAGGCAGACCATCTGCAGTCAGTTGGAGCACTCTTCTGACAGCACCCTTTCCCTTTTTTTCCCCAGGCTGTTCTCGTCTCCCAGCCGGGAGCCCTGTGGGGCTGGATGTTCAGAGAGAACTTCAGGCAGAGGGATCCCAGGTTGCTCAGACTGTTCCGTCCCACTACCGAGGTGAGGGTGGGCCAGGGTTTCCTTCAGCCTCTCAGGGGCAGGGAGGGCAGAAAGGCCTGCAGTAGAGCTCCCGAGGCACTGTGCGGGAGGGAAGGGAGCAAGGATGCTGCTGCAGGCAGTGGACGTGGACAGGGGCTAAATAGGGAACAGGCAGAACAGGGTCTGGACAGGGCTATGTCAAGTGCAGGAGAGAGACTTGAATGGGGCAGGGCTGGGGACAGGTGCACTGCTGGGACTGCTGAAACTCTGTGGTGGTGAGGGTGAAGGGATGCCTGGCGTGTGTCCTGGACCGTGGGAAGTAGAAGATCATGAGGATTTCCCTCTTTTTATTTATTTTCTCAAAACAGTTTATTAATTGCTCTGAGTAGTGACTTTGGTTAATTTATGCTCTGACTGAGTAATGGCAGTTCCATTTTACCCTTAACGTTTTTGCTTGCAGTACCCACTTGTGTACTAATCGAGCTAGTCAAGTCTTTTTTAAACAGAATACTTTAACCAAATCTGTACAGGCGTTTTTGTTTCCTTGTAAGCTGTCCCTCTGCTTTTGCATTTACTGGTAAATCCTATCAAATGAAGCAAATCTGGACACAGAATATAGGAATTTGCTGAAGGGAAAATTATCCTTGTCATTACACAGAGAGAATGGAGGCCTGCTTCAGCTTTTGCAAGAGAATTCACCTCTCCCCCCCAAAATGTTGTTACACGAAATCGTATTTACATGTCATCGAATCATAGAATCATTTAGTTTTGAAAAGACCTCTGAGATCACCAAGTCCACCCCAACCCATCCCCACAATGCTCGCTAACCTTGTCTCTCAGTACCACGTCTTCGCGGTCCCTGTAAACCTCCACCTTGTCAACTTGTTCTCTGTGAGTATGGAGCATGTCCAGTCTCCACATCCATCCATCTTTTCACAGCAACACTTTCTTTACACCTGCAAATCCAGATCTGGTATTTCCAGCCCCTAGGTTTGTGCACCCTTCGCTTTTATCTCCTGCTTTTTGTATCCAATCCAAAATCAGACATTTTCAACCTGAAAGACGTTCAATCTTTCACTTTCTTTCCACGTCCAATGCAAATCTGGCATTTCCAACCTCAAAATCCATCTAAACTTTCCTTGCTTTCCCTTTCCTACTCCAAATTTGGCATCTCCAACCCCAAAACCCATGAAATCTTTGTCTTCTTATACACTTGCAACTCCAAATCTGAAATTTCCAACCCAAAAATTGGTGCAGACTTCCTTTTTACCTCTTGCCTTTCATCTCCAACCCCAAATCAGGATTTTTCAATGCCAAAATCCATCTAACCTTTCCCTTCCTTTCCACTGTGGCTTTATGTATTTTTATTATCGGTATTCCACATCATACCATCATGTGGTGCACTGGGAGTTAAAGAGTATATGCTCCAGGTCCATGGATTGTCAGTATACCTGTCTGAGAAAAGAATTTATGATGAGACTACATACCCCAGAGGACTTTTGCATTCCTATTCAGAGCACAGCCGTGGGATCCACAGCATCAGCTGCTGTGGGGAGCTCTCTCAGCGCTGGCAGTGTGCCCATCGGTGCTGGGGGTTCCCTGGTGCTGGGGGCCTTTGGGTGGTCAGGACTGGGCTGTGGGCTCGGTGGGACTCTGGGACGTGGCAGTCTCTTCTGCTAAAGCCCATGGATCACCTGCCTGCACATAAGCACCACAAGACTTGAAGGCAGCCCTGGAGCCAGCCCTGAGGGCACGGCCATGGTCTGCAGAGGAGCCGAGTTCCCACCAACTTCTCCTCCTCATCGCCCGCTCTCTTTCACGCCCTCCTCCCACCCTCCCCCCCTATCGGTTGCCTTCCACTTTTGCTGAGCTTGACAGAACGTCCAAAGGGCAATGCTGAAGCTCTCAGCTCTTGCACGTTCCTCTTCTGTTCTTGTTAAAGACATTGGGCATCGCTTTTGGAAACGAGTGTCCTTTCATTCTTCCTCCTTCCCCAGCCCCCACCGGCCCTTTCCAAAATTCTGGAATACCTCCGTAGTTCTGGGGCTTGGTAGAGCAGTGTCTTCCACTACTAGCAATGGAGATAAGATCATCTCATGCTGAGAGCTCTTTGGGAAGGACGATCATTGCTCACTGGCACCACTCAAGCAGCCACGGAGCAAAGTGTGAAGGGAGACTGTATTTTCTGTGGAATGTTTTCCCGTGCTTCTCTGACTGCGGCAGGGACACGGGAGTCTCCTGGGTTAGTACGAACCCATGCTGTCTCAGGCTACTTGGGTGGGAAACGCTTTTCTAACAAGCTGGAAAGTTAACTCAAGAATATGAAAGCCAGTTGCTATGTGACTGACTTGAAAGATTTGAACAACTTTTTGCCTTACTTACTGGAAGAAAAACAAATCTGGCTATTCCCTTGAAAAAAATTCATCACTAGATTATATCACTAGAATCTACCAAGCCTGCTGAACATATTGGCCTGTATAACCCAGACTTGACAGAGAAGAAAATCAAGAGTTTGGATCTTGAAATTCCACTTGAGCTGGATTCTTTTGATATCTGACCTATCGTGATGCAGAAAACAACAAAGATGCGAGACGGACTGATGGGGGTGCCCCCCGACCAGTGGTTTCCTGCCCAGATGACTCTGCATGTAAGAGCTCACCCATATGTAGCTCCCAAACTAGTTGATTTAGTGGAGAGATTCAGGCAGAAACCAAGAGGGAGTCTGCCAGCATGGTTACTCTGTTTCTGGAATGTGGGAGCAGGGAATGTTGTTGTAAATGGTCCAGAAATCTCCAAACTCGCATCTATCACTGCTCACCCTGCACTCAGTCAAAGACTGTCTGGTATCGTACTGTATAAGGAGGAAAACCACTCATTAATTGAATGGCTGCTCACTGCATGCCCAATAACATGGTCTAATAAACTGGATATGCCTACCTATGGAATTCCATGGAAGAGCTCCAAAATTATATCTGAGAGCTGGGCATGAGAGAGGCTATCTATGAGAATGCTTTTAAAAGTTCTGATTTAATCAAATTCACTGTGAGGATGAGAGACTTGGTTCTACAGCAAGTTCTCCCCAGTCACTATGGGTGAGTTGTAGCAACTTTAAATCCTTCAGTAGCTTCCAAGGCCATAATTCAACAGTCTGCTCAATTAGTGGGTGTGTGATTCTGTGTGTGTGAACTCAGAGAGACTGAGCGGCTAGTATCAAAGTGCAGTACTCGAGAGATACAGGAAAAGAATACTTGTGTTCATAACCAATTTCTGGGTAATTTAGAACAGATATCTGCCACAACCTTTCCCTACAATGATCTAGCAGTTTTACTGTGTAAGACAGGAATCTCAAACGCATGTCCATCCTAGGCTTATATTAACCCTCATAGATCATGGGAGAGTTTGAAGACATTAGCGATATCAGAGACAAAATGTCACGTTCCTCTGATTTTTGTTATCACTATTCCACATTATAATATCATGTAGCGCACTGGAAGTTAAAGAGTTAATGCTCCAGTTCTGTGGATCATCGATAGTTCTGGTTATCCCTGTCTCAGAAGAGAAGAACAGCTGTGTACCCCAGAGGACTTTGTGGTGCTTTGTGTTTCCATTTTCCATTCAGAGGGAAAGATCAAACTTTTTGCATATCACAAGACTTCTCTCTTTTCCCTTTCTGCATGTCTGCAGAGCATGTTCCCCAGCTGTCTCATCTTTAGCATTAGAGTAAGGCCTTCAGGTTTTGGATGCTCTCTATTTGATTCTATTTGATTCATTAGCTTCAATTCCCATTCTATTGTATTATATTGTGTTACTTTGCATTCCAATATCTTTTTTACTAAATTAGCTTTCCTCCTCAGATCGTTGCTGCTGTTTTGTTTCTAGGCCCATCTCCCTGCCCTTTTCCCCGTTCCTTGTTTTGTGGGTCCATGGGTCCTCCTACCCCATTAGTCATGGAATTGGTCCAAACTGGCCCGTAAACCATTGACATTTTTGGTGGAGAATGTGGGCATAAGGCCGCCTTGGAAAGACACACTTTTAGAACAAAGCTCTCTCTGCATTCAGAGAGCTTCGTTAGAAAACTTATCTGTACTGCAGGTGCTGTACTGAGAACAAGGCTTTTAAGTCCAAGTGGACTGCCAATATTCTGGGATTTTTGTAGTCTTTCCAGGTGCTGCTAGCTTACTTCTGTAAAGAGAAAAAAAGAAATGCTTTCTTTTGTAAAACTGCCCTTCAAGGGATTGCATTCCGTTATTTTTTCTCTTTGAATGCTCAGAACGTACTGGGCCTTAATTAAGTTTGCCACTCTGATCCATGGAGCTATATATATGTGTACACAAACACATATTTATATATGATAATATAATATTATATATATATGTGTGTGTGTGTGTATATGATAAATGAAGAACACTGATTGTGCATGGGGCGCTGAATGTGCATTCCGTGGAGCTGAATCCAGTGCAGAAAGATCTTGTACTGAAGATTGCAGAGTTACTGTGCCATAGTGACATCAATGATGAAAGAGCAAAGTTCTGGGTTGAGAAGGCTGCCTGGCTCCTCCCTGGCAATCCTGCTGCTTACAGGCTGAAGGTAAATTCCAACTTTTGACCTCTGTTCTGTGCCTAAAAGGAACTTTACTTGGAGCAATAGGAAAACCATGTTAATAATAATATCTGAGAGGTCAAGATGAGATTAAATTTTGCTTGGCTACTGTGTAACTTCACGGCTTTCTGATGTTTGTTATTTGAGTTAAAAACTGCAGGGTGTAGGAGATGCTGTTATTCCCAAATACCGTGTAAATGCTTTCAGTCATACAATCTCACTTCTGTACAGCCTCAGTGTTCATGGGGGGCTGGCCCCGATTAGTGTACTGATGCCACCTCGAGTAAGTGGATCGCGCTGATTACACAGCGAGCTTTAATGAGGAACCTCAGTCATCCAGGAATCCTGGAGGTGATCATGGACTGGCCTGAAGGTAAAATTTTGCAACATCACCAGCAGAGGAGGTATTGCGTGCTAAAGAGACCCCACCATACAATGCCACCAGGCAATGGAAAGAGATATTCCCTGTTCACTGACAGGTTGTGTCGTACGTGGAGAGGCATCGCAGATGGAAGGATGCTGTGTGGAGCCCCACATGACAAGTGGCAGAGGACACTGAAGGAGAAGGAGAATCAAGTCAGTTTGCAGAGGTACAGGCTGTCCAACTGGCCTTAGGTGTGGCTGAATGGGAGAGGTGGCCAGTGCTTTATCTTTGTACTGACTCAAGGATGGTGGCAAGTGCTATATGGGGTGGGCTTGGTTCCACGACTAATGGGACAAGGGACCCACAGACCCTCGCCCCAGAAAAGGGGAAGGGGGAAAAAGGGAAAGGGCAGGGTGTTGGCCTAAAAACAAAACAGCGGCAACGATCTGAGGGGGAAAACTAATTTAATAAATAAGGTATTGAAATACAAAATAACACAATATAATTGGTATCAAAGTTAGTAAATCAAATAAAATGAGAGAGAGGGAGAGTCCAAAACCAAAGGCCTTATCCTGAAGCTGAAAGAGAGACGTTGGGGGAGCTCCCACAGCTGAGACAAGCAGCAAAAAGAGGAAGATTCCGGGACTTGCATGCAGTTTGATCTTTCCCTCTGGGTGGAAAACAGGAATGCCAAGTCCTCTGGGGGTATAGAGTTGTTCTTCTCAGAGCCAGGTACCTGGAAAAATTCAGAAGTCCACAGACTTAGAGCATTAATTCTTTAACACCTAGGCCCTTACACGATGTTATCATGTGGAATACCGATAACAAAAATCCCATAATCGCAGAACTGTAGGGCTTGGTAGGGACCTCCAGAGATCATCTAGTCCAACCCTCTGCAAACAGGCTCCCTAGACCAGGTTGCCCAGGTAATCATACAACCTTGACAGTTAGGGTTCAGGGTTTTGGGTTAGGATCATTGAATCCTAGAATCACCAAGGTTGGAAGAGACCTACAAGATCATCCAGTCCAACCATCCACTTATCACCAATAACTCTCAGTAACCCGTGTTCCTCAACACAGCATCTAAACATTCCTGTCCTGCTTCTCCTCACATGGTCTCTGCTCTTCTCCCAGACCATGACTGGAGAGGACTGAGTTTTGATAATGTACAATGGGATAATGACTTGTGGGGGCCCATCCTTCCCTGGCATGCTGGTGTGCATCTACTTCATCATCGTCTTTGTCTGCAAGAACTGTATCCCCTGATATCAAAGCTGTGTCCAGGCTCCCTCTGACCAGTGCCGTAGACATCTCTAGCTACACAGGACTGTGCAGATTATTCTGCGTGTATGTGTATGTGTAAGGACTGAGCTGAAGGATGGGGCCATCAGCCCAGAGCTCAGCACTCAAGGACAAGGGCTCATCTCCAGGAAGGTTTCTCAGAGCAAAGCAGTAACCACGGGCAGCTCTGGCCACGTCCTCCAAATGGAACCAAGTTCATGTCCTTAGTGCTTAGGATTAGGGTAACGTTAAGTTGAGGGTAAGTATTAGGGGTAGGGATAGGCTTACGGTTGGGGTTTGTATTGGAATTTGGGTTAGGGTTAAGTTTAGGATTGGGATTGAGTTTAGGGATAGGATTAGGGTGAAGGTTGTGGTTACTCTTGAGTTTAGAGCTGTGGTTACTACTAATATATGTAGTTGGAATTGAAGGTAATTGATCAAATCAAGTGAGAGAGAGTGTCTGAAACCAGAGGCCTTACTCTAAAGCTGAAGGCAAGACCATGAGGGAACCTTCACTCCTGAGATGAGCAGCAAAAGAGGAAGACAGCAGGACTTGCATGCAGGAGGATCTTTGTCTGTGAGTGGAAAACAGGAACGCAGTGTCCTCTGGGGCATGGAGCTGTTCTTCCCTTCTGAGAACCAGGGTCGCGTTCCCTGCAGCACAGCACTACTCCGTGCACATCCTGCGCAACCAGCGGCACAGCGCTGGGCCCCTGGGCCTGGTGGGCGGCACGTCTTCCAGCTCGGGGAGGATCAGCAGCGTCTGTAGCACCAGGCAGCGCACGGCCGGCTCGCCATCCTCCTTCATGCTCTGCAGGGCTGCGAGGAGCAGAGCGGAGATGCGTCAGTGCCCCGGAGAGGAGCTGCATCACCACCCCTGCCCCGTGCGGCGCTTCCCGGCGAGGACTGCTCACCTTTGCGGATGTCCTGCACCTTCTGCGGTTTCTCACTCCTCAGCTGTCGCCCCAGGAGCCCTGCGCACACAGCACTGTCAGCACTCACCTGGCCCCGCGATGCCCAGGGGCGCTCATGGCGCCCCAAAGACCGTCAGAATCCCCATGGTCTACCAGAAGTGCCCCCATTATCCCCAGGGAGCCTATGGTGCCCCGGTGAGCCCCAGAGACCTCACACAGCACCCCGTGGACCCCAGTAATACCCCAACAACACCCAAGAAATCCCACGGTGCCCCAGTGACCCCCACCAACCCCAGTGGTGTCCCAGGGGCCACCACAGATCCTACACAATGCCACAGTGACCCCCATAATGCTCCAGTGACCCCCGGGGTGCTTCAATAACCTGCAAGGACCCCAATAGTTTTCCCATGACCCCCCAGGACCACTGCTGCTCCCTGCGCACTGACACCTCAGCGTTCAGCCATGGAGGACAGAGGGAGGGGGACCCACTGGGGCTGGGACTCACCCAGGAAGCGCACAGCTGCCTCCCGCACAGATGCCTGGGGGCTGTGCAGGTGCCACACGCTCTGCTGCATGTACCGCTCCACGGCACTGCCCGCCTTCTGAACCTGCAGAGTGCACCAGGGTAAGGGTAGCACACACAGAGCACCACCCCCCACCTGCTGCCAGAGCTGGGGGGTCCCACAGTGGGGGAAGTGGGGGTTGAGGGATGGGCATCTTTACCAGGCACTCAGCAAGCTTCCACATGTCTGCTGTCCTGGCCAGGCGTCGCAGTTGCTGCCAGCGCAGGAGCTCGGCAGCGCGGGTCAGGGCTTCCTGAGCAGCCTGGGGAGCAGTGACACAGGGGATCATCAGCAGGAGAGCCTGGGGGACCCCTCCCACATCCCCACCCTGGGGGAAATCTGGGGGGACTTTTGTAACCTAGGTCACTGCACTGGTGGGTGGGGGTGAGGGATGTGGAGGGCCGAACAGGTGGGATGCTGGGTTTGCTGGTCCTGGTGACCTCAGAGGCCCTTCCCAGCCTTTGTGATGTAGTGACTCAAGTGTCAGGCTGGGGTCACACAGGGTGACCCTGCGACCCAATGACCTCAGGAGTTGCCCCCACCTGTGCCACTCTGGGGATCTCCTCATTCATATGGAAGAAAAGCGGCAGCAGATTCATCTCCACCTGTGGCAGCAGTCGCCTCCTGCCCGGTGCCACCAGCAGCTGCGCAAAAACCTCCATGGAGAGCCAGCGCAGCTCTGTGTTGTCCTGGGGGGAGACACAGGGGGTTGATGCTGAGTGATGCACAGGGAAGGGGGTTGGGTCGTCCACTCCCCATCGCCCCACGTGCTTCACCTCATTGAAGCAGGACGTCAGGCGCACCACCAGCTGGCTGAGCACATCCTGCACATGGCTGGGGTGATGAGCTGCGATGTCACGCAGCAGCTGCGTGGCCTGCAGCTTGATGTCAGTCCGCATGTCCTGCAGCCACGTCAGCACATCGGGCAGCAGCAGATGCATCCTCCCGGCGTACAAGTTCCGTAGCCCACACAGTGCCAGCTCCTGGATCTCAGAGTGCTCGCTGCGAATGTGTTTCCTAAAGATCTTCTCAGTGCGGCCATTCTCCTCCTGGAGCTCCAGGCATCTGTGCAGCTGTAATGCACAGCGGTGAGCAGGCAGCAGAGCGGGAGGGAGCTTGCCGCCATCCCCCCGAGGGGACCTCTGCACCGTTCCAATGCCCACCTCCGTGTAGAACACCATGGCGGGGACCTCCCTCCACTGCAGCTGGTGGTACCACAGCAACTTCTGCACGTGGCTGAAGATGTGCACAGAATCAACCCGGCACTTCCTCGCCATCACCCTGTGGGAAGGGGCAGGGGTTGAAAACAGGTGGGGGTCTGACCACACCAGCACCAAATTCTTGCTGGGGGGAGACCAGAGCAGCCCGTCCCACCCCCCAGTGTGACTCTTCCAATTGCCCACTGCATATTGTCGCCCCCTGCGCTTTGCCCGTGTTGTTCCCTATTGCAGGAGGGCCGCACAGGGGGCAGTGGATGCGGTGCGGTGTGTGGGGCTGTGTGGGGCAGCGCGTGGGAGGGCCTTGGGGCCGTACCTGGCGAGGGTGCGCAGGCCATCCCGCCACGTGGCAGCGCCCAGCAGCTGCCCCCACAGCTTGTGTCTGTCCATGGCGTGCAGCAGGCGGTCCAGATCGGCGCACTGCAGCAATTTGTGCACCACCTTCACCAGAATCCTGCATGGAAATGGGGCAGCAGTGGGGTCAGGGCTCAGCGTGAGGACAGCACGAGTCATGCTGTGGGGTTGGTGGTGGGCACGGCAGTGATACCTGATGGCAGAGGTGGGTGCGGATGGGCAGATCGGGTCCTCCATGATGGCGGTGACCTCCAGCGGCTTGAGCGAGGCAGATGACACCATCTGGAAGATGAGCGCCACGAAGAGCTCCAGGACAAACAGGCACACTTGTGGGCCATACTGCGAGTGCTGCAAGATCTTGTGCAGTGCCATGGCCGCCTGCGGAAAGCATCCAGGCAGTGCTCAGCACCAAACTGCTCCCCCTGGGATTGGGGGAGGGGAGGTTCCCCGGCACCCCCAAACTCACGGCCAGAGGAAGGGTGCCGATCTCGGTCTCCTGGCCCAGCGGTGCCATCTCCAGCAGCTGCAGCAGCTCCTGCACCATCTGTGGCACCACACCCACTGAGGACAGTGCCATCTCCCACAGCTCCCACGTGTCCCTGCAGCAGAGAGCTGTCCTCAGCAGAAGCCCCTCTGTGAGTGGGGTGGGGGGGTCTCTGTCTTTGTGGGGGTGGGGGCTTCTCTATGTGGGGTGTGAGGCCCTCTCAGTGTGGGATGGAGGCTCCCTTTTCTGCATGGTGTGGGGGTCCCTATCCACAGAGGGTGGTGGTCCCTGTCCTTGTGGGAATGGGATTGGGGCCCTCTCCACATGGGGTGGCAGCAGCGCACTTGTCACAGGTGTGGGAGCAGCGCAGCAGGCTGAGTGTCGTTGCACGAGGGTCAGAGGCAGCCAGCCATGGGAATGTGTTCTGGATGGTCCTCTGTGCCCGCTCCTCGGTGATCAGCTTCCAGCTCCTGTGGATGGCCATCACCATCCGCTGCACCTGGAAGGGACACAGGGACGGCAGAGCTTGCAGGCTGCCCCAAGAGTGGCCAAATGCTCTTGAGTCCCAAATCAGACCAACACCGTGCGGGACAGCCCAACCCAGTGCAGCCTTCCTGTACCCAACCCTAACCTCCAGCACCCAAACCAAAGCTTGCCACCAGCATTCAGCCCAACCCAACCCAACATGGCCTTCCTGCACCCAGCCCAACTCAACCCCAACCCCCAAGACCCAACCCAAGCCCCCAGTCCAACCCCGATCCCACCCCAACATGGGCTCAGCCCCCCGATAAGCAGCTGCCAGTTGCTCACATCAGTGGGTGCAGGCTTGAAGTCAACCATCAGGACGGCCATCAAGGTCGCAGCCAACTGCGTGCTGTAATTGCTGCAGTCACTCATGCCCTGCAGTGCTGTGAGGATGAAGTCAGTCTTCTCCGAAGAGTAAAAGTGCTTCGCAAATCTCTGGGGGGAACGAACACAGAGGGGAGGGAAAGAATGTCAGCCGTGTTCCCCTCATTCCCATGGACACTGCGGTCACGAGTCCTGCTGTGGCAAGCCCTCCTCACCAGCACAATGACCATGACGTTGGTGGTCCAGGAGAGGGAGAACATGTGGTCATCTTCCCACTGCTTGAGTTTCTCCTGATCTTCCTCCTGAGGCGCTTCCCAGCCTGGAAAGGAGAGCAAGCCGCGGGTGAGTGAGCGTCAAGTGCCCCCACCCTGAGCACAGGGCCGTGGGGCACAGCTCCTCGACCCCATGAGCTTCTGCTCCTTTGCTGCTCTGTGTGGCAGCCAACGCAGCGCCGTCCCCGCTCGCCCCTGTGGGACGTCTGTGATGGACGGACAGTGCCAGCAGCCATCGCCTTACGGGCTCTCCCCAGGATGAATGTGTAGAGGTGACGGAGAGCGCTGACAGCAGAGCGGCGCGTCCTGTCCTCCTGGTAGGCGCAGCACAGCACGAGGCTTCCCACCAGCTGCCCCAGCACGGGCAGGCGGAGCTCTGCATAGCGGGCCAAGCTGATTCGTCCCATGGAGCGATGGGGCTGTGTGCAGAGCACGATGCTGAGTGCACCCCTCCCCCAGTGATGGGAGAGGGGTGGGCAGAGCAGGGAAAAGGAGGGACGAAGACCCCCGCACCAGGGGTGTCGGCCCCTTACCCCGGCCTGGCAGAAGAGTGCCAGCGAGTGGCTCAGCTTCCAGATGCGCCCCACTGCCCTCTGGCGCACGGCTGCATTCTGCAAGCTGGTGAAGGACAGCAGCACCTGTGGGAAGAGTAGCTCCTGCTCTGCCCTGCGGCCCCCCAGCTCACTCCAGAAGGTGAAGGGAGGGGGATGGAAGGAACAGCCCTCCTCTGTGCAGCCCCTGCGGGCAGAGCCCACCTGGAAGATGCTCTGCAGCTCCTCACCGATGCTGGCGGTGGGGTGGACAAACACCAGCGTGTGCAGCATTTGGTCCAGAGCCCTCAGGGTCTGCAGGACGGATGGAAGAGGGGAGTAAAATGGGGAGGGGTGGAGGGGTGGGCATGGCGAGACCCTGTCCTGCAAGGCAGGGGGGTCCTGCAGTTTTCAGGTACCCACCCTTGAATATAGGCTGATGTCCAGGTCCTGCTCCGAGGGAAGCAGGAGGATGCTCTGGAAGCACGTGGTGAACAGAGGGATCTTGTCCCTCATTACTGCTTCCACCGCGCTGCAAAATCAGAGAGTGCAATGCTGGGAGCACTGTGCTGGAGGACAGGGACAGCATCCCCCCTTGGGCAGCACTCCACAGAGTGGGGGGAAAAAGATGGGAGGAACCCCCTCCTCTACATAGATGTGTGGGACTGAGGGAGTCCTGAGAGCTGTTGTAGTGGGGGTGGGTTGGGGTGTTGTAGGTTTGGGTAGGGGTTAGGGTTAGGGATAGGGTTAGGGTTAGAGTTAGGGTAAGGGTTAGAGTTAGGGTAAGGTTTAGGTTTACGGTTAGAGTTAGGGGAAGGGTTAGGGTTAGAGTTGTTTGGTTTAGGGTTAGGGTTAGGGTTAGGGTTAGGGTAAAGGGAAGGGGAAGAGGAAAGGTTAGGGTCAACATCAGATCCAAGACTGAGCAGGGCTGCAGTCCCAGTAGGGGAGAGCAGTGGCCCAGTTACTAGCATGACCATCCCCTGATGCTGTGGGGTCACGCAGACACTGTGGGGCCATCCTAGCCCAGGGCAGTACCTGAGGGCGGTGATGGCAGCCATGGCTTGTTGCCGCAGTTCGGAGCACAGCTTTCCCCTTGGCTCCTCTGACAGCAGCTCCTGTACAGCACAGAGGGATGGCACCAGGCACCCAGTGTTCCCAGCACTGGGAGGACTGGTGCCGACAAATCCCCCCCCCTCAAGCACCCACCACCCCTCACCATGATGTTCTCCGCAAGTTCATTATGGCGGCAGAAGACACGCAATTCCTGCGCCGTGTTCTCCTCCACCGCCGTTTCGCAGATGGTACAGATGCTCCGCAGGAACCGCAGCTTCTGCTCCTCATCCTGCAGCCACCAGAGAGTGAGAGGGGCCCGGGGGGCACAGCTCTCCTGCAGCTGCAGGGGGTTCAGGGGCGGATGGGGCAGCACTGCGATGGCAGCGGCTGCTGTCACCTTCTCTGTGCTGCGGACAAAGGTCTCAATGGTGTCCACTGCACAACGCTTGGCGGTGTCCATGGGCAGCGCGGAGGTGTCGGAGCAGGGAGCTGGAATTGGGGCAGGGGTGGCATGGTGGGATCAGTGTTGGGGTGAGACTGGAATTCAGGTTGGGTTTCGGGTTGTGCTTAGTGTTAGGATTGAGGTTGGGGTTGGGGTTAGGGTTAAGGTTCAGGGTCAGGGTTGGGGAAAAGGAGCCTAGAGCAGAGCGAGGAGAGGAGGGGGCTCTGCCCTCTGCACCGTGAAGAGGCCGCTCCCTTCCCCAGCCCTCCAGGGACCCTCACTCACTGGACGGCACAGGGGTGGAGTCCTGGGGGGTCCTGCGCTTTTCCTCGGCCTCCGAGGGGCCGGGGGGGGATCTCTCCTCCATCGCAGATGAAGGATGAGGTTCAGCACAGGACAGCGCCTGGGCGGCCAGGGGCAGAGGGAAACGCTGTGGATTGCTCCAAGCACAGTCTCTCCAAGCTCCGCTGGCCTGCTCCTGTTCTGTTCCACCAGAGTCCTAATGGAATCTGAGGGACACACTCAGCTGGTGGGGTTGGACCCGGGGGGCTGGGGGACGCGTCACAGTGGGCCGCACTGTGACGCACTGCCCCGCCCCTTTCAGCTCCTCTCAGGGCTGCTCAATCCCTGGTTCTGTGCTGGGGAATGGATACGTTGTTAAAATTATTGTGTTGCATCCTTCAAAAGGTGGGCATCAGAAGCATCAATCTCACACATCAGAAACGCGTGCTTCACACTGGGGCTGAGCAGCTCCAGGAGCAGGGTCAGGGTTTCCCCAATGAGTTCACCAGCTGAAGTTGGGAGTTAGGATTGGGGTTGCAGATGGGGTTATGGTTAGGGTTAGGATTTGGATTATGGTTAGGACTTGGGTTAGGGTTAGGGTTACTCTTGAGTTTAGGGTTGTGGTTAGTATTAGTGTTGGTGTCTGAGTTGGAGTATAGGGTTAGGGTTAGAATTGGTGTTAGGGTTAGGGTCTGTGTTAGGTTTAAACTTAGGGTTAATGTCAGAAAAATGTCTGCAATAATTTTAGGAGTCAGGATCTCTGCAGCGTCAGTGGCGGGCATCCTGCAAACGGGAGCGCACACAGGGACAACGTTACACCTTTTATGTTTGACAGTTCTCTTTTCTCCTCTGGTTCCTCATTGGCTGAGTACTTCAGGTTCACCATCTTCCCAATGCTGAATCAAACATACACGTGCTGACCCAAAGCCAACGGTTGCTGGCCAAACATGTGTATCGCTCCTCAGTTGCTTCTGATGTTTTCTTCACACAGATC
Source organism: Callipepla californica brunnescens (assembly GCA_023055505.1). NCBI lineage: Eukaryota > Metazoa > Chordata > Aves > Galliformes > Odontophoridae > Callipepla > Callipepla californica. The sequence goes on along the minus strand of JALIRH010000043.1, from coordinate 4,801,031 downwards.
TCGTCTGTCCACTGCCAACATGTAACAGTTTCCACTAGCGAGGACTTTTGATTGCTAACATCGTTATCACTGCTGGGGAGTGGGTATCTGGCTCATTCCAGGTGGCGGCACAGACAAGAGCTGCGTTCTTTGTACCTAAAAATTACTCCATCCCCTTTATTTCTTATCACTATAATTACTTCGCTATCTACTGAGCGTGCGTCAGTGTGGAACGTTCATCTAAAGGACGACTGATGAAGACTATCAGAGGACCCCCACCCCCGATGAAGTCAAGACCCCGACAAAGACTGTCAGTACCGATAAAGGCCGCTAGATGGCAGCAGAGACCATGAAATTAAATGCTTCTCTTCGTTCCAATGCAGAAACGACATTGCCTTCCTACAATTCCCCCCTTTTGTTTTTGTTCTCCGTCGTTGATTTCTGAAATTCCTTTTTTAAGTATGTTTATATCATCACTTCCCTCTTCTTCACTTTCTTCATTCCCTGTCTCCTTTAATTTTCATCATATTTCCCGAATACAATCGTAGATCCACTGGTGTTTGCTTCAATAGCACTGTTGCCATTAGTCGCTGTACCAGTGCCCTCACACGGGGGATAAAAAAGCATCCGATGGTCGCCAGGACTCCTGCTCCTGTAATTAAGGAAATAAATATGGATTCTATCATCCCTTTCCATTTACTAAACCAGGCCTCCAACCATCCAGTGACCTCTTTCATTGTGTCCCATGCCCCCGTACCTCAGCCTGCACCTGTGCAGGCAGTGGGGTGGGTGTCTATGGGAAAATTGTGGGGACACTGTGGAGAAGTATCTACTTCTGAACTTTCTGGCAACTCATCAGCAAGGGTAGGAGCCCTTGTCATGCCTCAGTTACTGTGTCATGGGATATTTCCCTTCTTGAACGCAACTCTTTTATGGTGGATCAACTACCATCTCTTCTGGCGTGTCACTACAATATGTCACCGTGCCATGGAGCATCTGAAGTTCTTCCTTCAACCATGATGAAGATTGACTGCTCCTTTGGCTGAGGTAGGCGACCCAACGTGCCACAGTTGGAGCTTGAGCCACCCCTCTCTTAGGAAGGTGGGCCGGATCTTTAAGCCACCCCTGAAGTGGCAATGTTATTTCTACCGTAATCTTGGCTGTTTGAGTTACTGGCTCTATCACCTGCAATGCACAATAGGCAGCCAAGAGCTGGTTCTCAACCATACTGTATCTCTCTTCTGCTCCAGACCTGTGACCAAAACTCAATCGGGGTTCAATTGGAACTCTGGTGTTGCCATAGGTCCCAACCGAAGCCGTCCAGAGTGGCATGAGCACCCGATTCAGCTGGGAGGGTTCGATCAAATCCAGCCAACGCCTGGGCTTGTTGAACATCCAGCTTTTCCCGGACAGCCTGGTGCTTTTTTCTTCCCTGGTCCCATAGTTGCCCCTTTTTTGTGAGTCTATATATCAGCCTCAGCAGCTGTGCTAAATGAGGTCTAAAGGAACACCAACACCCCAGTATACCTAAGAACTCTGGGAGCTGCTTTGGTGTCACAGGGATTGGGAATGCCTGAACCTTATCTGTGATAGCACTGGGTAGTACTTTGGTCATTCCCAACCAAACTACCCACAGGAATTTCACAGCTAGGCCTGGACCCTTCACCTGGAAGGTGGGTCTATAGCCCGTCCTTTTCCCTGCAGGTAGGCGGTCAGTGAATCTACTGCCTGTCCTAATGCCTCCAGTGAGTCAGACATACACACGAGATCATCAAGAGAATGATGTCAGTTAACACTGCAAAGTTTTTCCCAATTTGCCAGGTTGCTCACCACCAGGCTGTGACAATAAGTTGGTGAATGCACGTACCCCTGTGGCAGGACCTGCATGGTCCACTGCCTGCCTCCCCATGTAAATGCCAATTGGTCCTGGGATTCTTCAGCAGTGGGAGTAACGAAGAATGCATTTGCCAAGTTGAGGACACAATGGGACGTTTTTACTTCAGAACGCTCCCTTTAATTTTGCTAAGTAACTAAGAAGAACAGAACAAAATTCAGGTGCAGCTGGAGGACAGCCTAGGATGGACATGCGTTTGAGATTCCTGTCTTACACAGTAAAACTGCTAGATCATTGTAGGGAAAGGTTGTGGCAGATATCTGTTCTAAATTACCCAGAAATTGGTTATGAACACAAGTATTCTTTTCCTGTATCTCTCGAGTACTGCACTTTGATACTAGCCGCTCAGTCTCTCTGAGTTCACACACACAGAATCACACACCCACTAATTGAGCAGACTGTTGAATTATGGCCTTGGAGGCTACTGAAGGATTTAAAGTTGCTACAACTTACCCATAGTGACTGGGGAGAACTTGCTGTAGAACCAAGTCTCTCATCCTCACAGTGAATTTGATTAAATCAGAACTTTTAAAAGCATTCTCATAGATAGCCTCTCTCATGCCCAGCTCTTGGATATAATTTTGGAGCTCTTCCATGGAATTCCATAGGTAGGCATATCCAGTTTATTAGACCATGTTATTGGGCATGCAGTGAGCAGCCATTCAATTAATGAGTGGTTTTCCTCCTTATACAGTACGATACCAGACAGTCTTTGACTGAGTGCAGGGTGAGCAGTGATAGATGCGAGTTTGGAGATTTCTGGACCATTTACAACAACATTCCCTGCTCCCACATTCCAGAAACAGAGTAACCATGCTGGCAGACTCCCTCTTGGTTTCTGCCTGAATCTCTCCACTAAATCAACTAGTTTGGGAGCTACATATGGGTGAGCTCTTACATGCAGAGTCATCTGGGCAGGAAACCACTGGTCGGGGGGCACCCCCATCAGTCCGTCTCGCATCTTTGTTGTTTTCTGCATCACGATAGGTCGGATATCAAAAGAATCCAGCTCAAGTGGAATTTCAAGATCCAAACTCTTGATTTTCTTCTCTGTCAAGTCTGGGTTATACAGGCCAATATGTTCAGCAGGCTTGGTAGATTCTAGTGATATAATCTAGTGATGAATTTTTTTCAAGGGAATAGCCAGATTTGTTTTTCTTCCAGTAAGTAAGGCAAAAAGTTGTTCAAATCTTTCAAGTCAGTCACATAGCAACTGGCTTTCATATTCTTGAGTTAACTTTCCGGCTTGTTAGAAAAGCGTTTCCCACCCAAGTAGCCTGAGACAGCATGGGTTCGTACTAACCCAGGAGACTCCCGTGTCCCTGCCGCAGTCAGAGAAGCACGGGAAAACATTCCACAGAAAATACAGTCTCCCTTCACACTTTGCTCCGTGGCTGCTTGAGTGGTGCCAGTGAGCAATGATCGTCCTTCCCAAAGAGCTCTCAGCATGAGATGATCTTATCTCCATTGCTAGTAGTGGAAGACACTGCTCTACCAAGCCCCAGAACTACAGAGGTATTCCAGAATTTTGGAAAGGGCCGGTGGGGGCTGGGGAAGGAGGAAGAATGAAAGGACACTCGTTTCCAAAAGCGATGCCCAATGTCTTTAACAAGAACAGAAGAGGAACGTGCAAGAGCTGAGAGCTTCAGCATTGCCCTTTGGACGTTCTGTCAAGCTCAGCAAAAGTGGAAGGCAACCGATAGGGGGGGAGGGTGGGAGGAGGGCGTGAAAGAGAGCGGGCGATGAGGAGGAGAAGTTGGTGGGAACTCGGCTCCTCTGCAGACCATGGCCGTGCCCTCAGGGCTGGCTCCAGGGCTGCCTTCAAGTCTTGTGGTGCTTATGTGCAGGCAGGTGATCCATGGGCTTTAGCAGAAGAGACTGCCACGTCCCAGAGTCCCACCGAGCCCACAGCCCAGTCCTGACCACCCAAAGGCCCCCAGCACCAGGGAACCCCCAGCACCGATGGGCACACTGCCAGCGCTGAGAGAGCTCCCCACAGCAGCTGATGCTGTGGATCCCACGGCTGTGCTCTGAATAGGAATGCAAAAGTCCTCTGGGGTATGTAGTTCTTCTTTTCTCAGACAGGTATACTGACAATCCATGGACCTGGAGCATATACTCTTTAACTCCCAGTGCACCACATGATGGTATGATGTGGAATACCGATAATAAAAATACATAAAGCCACAGTGGAAAGGAAGGGAAAGGTTAGATGGATTTTGGCATTGAAAAATCCTGATTTGGGGTTGGAGATGAAAGGCAAGAGGTAAAAAGGAAGTCTGCACCAATTTTTGGGTTGGAAATTTCAGATTTGGAGTTGCAAGTGTATAAGAAGACAAAGATTTCATGGGTTTTGGGGTTGGAGATGCCAAATTTGGAGTAGGAAAGGGAAAGCAAGGAAAGTTTAGATGGATTTTGAGGTTGGAAATGCCAGATTTGCATTGGACGTGGAAAGAAAGTGAAAGATTGAACGTCTTTCAGGTTGAAAATGTCTGATTTTGGATTGGATACAAAAAGCAGGAGATAAAAGCGAAGGGTGCACAAACCTAGGGGCTGGAAATACCAGATCTGGATTTGCAGGTGTAAAGAAAGTGTTGCTGTGAAAAGATGGATGGATGTGGAGACTGGACATGCTCCATACTCACAGAGAACAAGTTGACAAGGTGGAGGTTTACAGGGACCGCGAAGACGTGGTACTGAGAGACAAGGTTAGCGAGCATTGTGGGGATGGGTTGGGGTGGACTTGGTGATCTCAGAGGTCTTTTCAAAACTAAATGATTCTATGATTCGATGACATGTAAATACGATTTCGTGTAACAACATTTTGGGGGGGAGAGGTGAATTCTCTTGCAAAAGCTGAAGCAGGCCTCCATTCTCTCTGTGTAATGACAAGGATAATTTTCCCTTCAGCAAATTCCTATATTCTGTGTCCAGATTTGCTTCATTTGATAGGATTTACCAGTAAATGCAAAAGCAGAGGGACAGCTTACAAGGAAACAAAAACGCCTGTACAGATTTGGTTAAAGTATTCTGTTTAAAAAAGACTTGACTAGCTCGATTAGTACACAAGTGGGTACTGCAAGCAAAAACGTGAAGGGTAAAATGGAACTGCCATTACTCAGTCAGAGCATAAATTAACCAAAGTCACTACTCAGAGCAATTAATAAACTGTTTTGAGAAAATAAATAAAAAGAGGGAAATCCTCATGATCTTCTACTTCCCACGGTCCGGGACACACGCCAGGCATCCCTTCACCCTCACCACCACAGAGTTTCAGCAGTCCCAGCAGTGCACCTGTCCCCAGCCCTGCCCCATTCAAGTCTCTCTCCTGCACTTGACATAGCCCTGTCCAGACCCTGTTCTGCCTGTTCCCTATTTAGCCCCTGTCCACGTCCACTGCCTGCAGCAGCATCCTTGCTCCCTTCCCTCCCGCACAGTGCCTCGGGAGCTCTACTGCAGGCCTTTCTGCCCTCCCTGCCCCTGAGAGGCTGAAGGAAACCCTGGCCCACCCTCACCTCGGTAGTGGGACGGAACAGTCTGAGCAACCTGGGATCCCTCTGCCTGAAGTTCTCTCTGAACATCCAGCCCCACAGGGCTCCCGGCTGGGAGACGAGAACAGCCTGGGGAAAAAAAGGGAAAGGGTGCTGTCAGAAGAGTGCTCCAACTGACTGCAGATGGTCTGCCTGCCCCTTGTCCTTGTGCTCCCTCCAGCTGCAGCAGAACCCGAGCAGTGTGGAAGAACACCTGCAGCAGAGCCTGCCACGCTTATGTGACCCTTGAGCCATTTCACAGAATCACAGAATTGTAGGGGTTGGAAGGGACCTCTAGAGATCGCCTAGTCCAACCCTGTCATGCTCCAATGTAAAGGAGAGAGATGTGGATTATGTGTATACCCAATGGCGAGATTAAGACACAACGAGTCAAATGTTAGCCCAACCAGTTTATTACAAATCCTAGTATCCTAGCTTAGGGATATGGGGAAGATGAGCAACAGAAAAGAGATAAAAAGCAAGGAGTCTTGGTAGAAAGCAAGAGAGATATAATCACCACCGTGGATCCAGCGAGGTTCGTAGTGGGTCCGTTGATCTCAGGAACTTGTCTGGACACCGCGGGGGACGGTAGAAAGCCGGGAAGCTTTGCAGCAGGGAGGCCTCAGGGCTCTTCCAAAGAGCTTTTCCCCTCAGGGACTTCTCTGTCAAAGGTTTTTTTCTCTTCAGGAGTTCTCCATCAAAGATTTTTTCTTTGGGAGTTCTTCTCCAAAGTCGTTAGTTTAGTGAAGGCCTTTTATCCCCCATTTCTCAGTTGTTCTTTTTTCTTTTCTCTCTGTTAGTGTGACATACCTGGCCCAACAGATAAGCCAGCAGGGAGAGGTGCCTTCCTTGCCACGCACAAGCATTATGGTCTTTTGCAGTGATCAGCTTCTCCAAGCCGAACCCTGAAAAAAACAGGCTTGTCCCTGCTTCTGCTTATCTTTACAACAATAAGCAGAGGCACTGTGGCACGGTGACACCCACCTCGATAACCTGCAGTTCTCACTCAGAGTCTTATCACCAGAAAAGCTTCACGAAGCAAGCTCTGAGACAAAAAGAATGGCTTTTGACTTTCACAAATCCCTCTGCCAAACCAGGCTCCCTAGCCCAGGTTGCACAGGTAGGCGTCCAGGTGGGTCTTAAACGTCTCCTCTGTGCAGCCTGTGCCAGTGCTCCGTCACCTGCACTGTGAAGAAGTTCCCACACACACTTGTGTGAAACTTCCTGTGCTTCAGTTTGTGGCCATTTCCCCTTATCCTGTCTCCACACAATGCTGAGGAGAGTCCAGCCTCATCCCTTTGCCTCCCACTCCTTAGATATTCATAGACGTGGACCAGATCCCCTCCGAGTCTTCTTTTTTTAAGGCTGAACGGACCCAGGTCTCTCAGCCTTTCTTCATAAGGAGCTGTTCTACTCCCTTTATCATCTTTGTGGCCCTCCACTGGACTCATTCCAAGAGATCCCTGTCTTTTTTGTACCAGGGAGCCCAGAACTGGACACAATAATCCAAGTGAGGCCTCACCAGGGCAGAGCAGAAGGGGAGGATCACCTCCCTCAACGTGCTGGCCATGTTCTTTTTCACGCACCCCAGGATCCCATTGGCCTTCATGGCCACCAGGGCTCACTGCTGACTCATGGCCAACCTGTCATCCACCAGGACACCCAGGTCCCTCTCTACACAGCTCCTCTCGAGCAGCTCATCCCCCAGCCTGTATCGGCGCGTGCGGTTATTCCTCCCTAGGTGCAAGACTCTACCCCTGCTCTCATTAAGCCTCATCCGGTTCCTCTCTGCTCAACTCTCCAGCCCATCCAGGTCTCTGAATGGCAGCACCGCCTTCCAGTGTCAGCCATTCCTCCCAGCTTTGTATCATCAGCAAACTTGCTGAGGGTGGACTCTATCCCCTCATCAAGGTCACTGATGAAGATGTTGAACAGACCAGACCCGGCACCGATCCCTGAGGAACACCACTAAGTACAGGCTCTCTCTCCTCCCCTGCCCATGCAGGCAGGCCGGTTGAGTACCATACTTAGGCCCACCCTGGAGCACTCCCACTGCTGGAGGGCAGGAGAGGACACAGGCAGCCGCGCTGCCCTGACGGGAGCTCTGTATCTCTGTCACGCTGCACAGCACTCAAGGAACCACACCAGAAACTGTGCGATATGTGCGGCAGTGAGCCGTGACAGCGCTGCGCATGCCATCCAAAGGGACCTGGACACGTTTTGAAAAGTAGCACCACCTGAACCAAACGAGACTCCCTGTTGCCCCCCTCCCCCCACCTCTCCTCTTGCTCCGCCCTGCCCCGCCAGGTCCTCTCATTAGCTTCCACTGCTGCCCGCACGCCCTCCCCGCGCTCCTTCTTCCGGGCGAGCCCTGCCGCCGTTATTGGCCGCTCGTACGTGCTCGCCCCCAAGTCTTTGCAGAGCCGATTGGCTGCTGTGGCTGTCGCTCAAAGCCCGAGAGGCGGGACGATCGGACGAGCGAGGCTACGCGTCCTCTCCATTGGTAAATACACACAGCGTCCCTCTCTGCGCGTGCGCAGTCCGGGCGGCGGCGCTCAGCCCGCCATGCCCTGTGAGGGCAAGTCCGGGTATGGGGCGCGCGGCGCACGGGGTGAGCGGGAGAGGCGGCGGTGCGGGGCTGGGGGCGGTGCGGGGCGGGGCTACGTGGGTCCTTGCAGGGCTGGGTAGTGGGTCTGGCGTGTTGTGGGGGCTCGGGAGGACCCGTGGGGGGTCTCACGGGGCTGAGGGGGCACGGGCTTGTTATGCGGGGTATTTCTGTGAGAGCCGGGAGACGGGGCTGGGGTCTCAGTGCCCGATGGGGGTCGTTCTCCGACAGACTCCCCTTGCTCCCTTTCGTTCCCCTTCCGCAGACCGCGGCCGCACCTCTTTTCCCCCCGCCGGTGTTGGGCGAACGCGACGGGGACCCCCGCAGCGGGGCTGGAGGTTCGGGGGGAGGTGTCGGTGTTCCCAGTGCTGCGTCCCCTTGAGCTGCTGATGCCGCTACTGACGGCACTGCCACTTACCGCTCGGTGTCCTAGTGGTGTCCCTGTGTCACCAGGCCTGTGGGGACCTTGGCCTTGTAGTAACATGGTCGCTAATTGGAAGCTCGTGGCAATCGCTTGGTCCAAAATTCTGCGGTTTTGTCCTTTTTAGGCACTCTGTGGGACGTGGCACTGAATAAAGCTCTTTGGGAATGCGGCTGCAGTGGGGACACGACTGTCCCTAGCAGAGTGGCAGCAGGTTCACCCATGGCTTCCTGGTCCCAGTGGTCTAAGCGAGACCACTTTTGTTGCCCCTCATGTCCCAGGCTGGGGCCATGTCACGCTCTGTGTCCTTTCCTGCCAAATGAATGTCTGCAGCAGCTGGCCGCTGTCTCCAAGCTGTGGCTACATCCCGTCACCCTAGGTGTCCCCTGGTTATGTCCTCAGCTAGCAACCTCTGTGAACCCGTCTGCACACATCAGCAGGGGACAGGGAGAAGTACATGTGATACTCACACCAAGGAGCCACGTGTGTCTATCGCATTGCATCCTGCCAGGGCTGTCACCCCTCATGCAGACACATCCTGGGTGCTGGTGGGCTTGCAGCACCAAAATGCCTGGGGCCTGGTGAGGGTCCTGGAGGCTCCCAGTATCTCCAGGAGGGTCCCAGACGTCCCCGGGAACTCGCCCGGGACGTAATGGAAAACCAGGATGAAGGTTCACTTTTCCTCTGTTCACAGTTCCCTCTGTGTGGCAAAGGGAGATTTTTTGAAGGGCACAGTGGTGTTGGATTCCTTTCATATACATTTAAGATCTCAGATCCCTTCCCATATCCAAATTAGAAAGAAAAACAGTATTAAAAATCCGTCTTTTGAGAAAGAACCTCTGAGCACTTGCAATTGGCAGTGCTTTGTTATTCTAGATAATCCATTCCGTAAGGAGTGCTGACGGATACCATAGATTGTGAGCATGCTCCATACAGAGTTTCCCTCTGTGGAGGTGAGGAAACAATGTGATACTATGGGGTTATTATAAGGTTGCTAATGTCTAGGATTCTAGAGTCTGAGGATTCTGTGAGGATGCTACGAGGATATCAGCTCCTGTGATTGTAGTTTCTATTGCTGATTTTAAGAAGGGGAGAAAGGAAGATCTGGGGAGCTGCAGGCTGGTGAGGCTCACATCTGTGCCTGGGAAGATCATGAAGCAGATCCTTCCAGAAACTGTGCTAAGGTGCATACGAGACAAAGAGGTGATTCAGGACAGCCAGCATGGCTTCACCAAGGGCAGACCTTGCCTGACCAATCTGGCGGCCTTCTGTGATGGAGTGATGGCTTTGGTGGATGGGGTAAGGGCAATGGATGTCATTTACCTGGACTTCTGCAAAGCCTTTGCCATGGTCCCTCACCACATCCTTCTCTCTAAATTGGAGAGGTGTGGATTTGAAGGATGAACTGTTGGATGGGTTAGGAATTGGCTGGCTGGACGCAGCCAAAGGTTGTGATTAATGGTTCTGTGTCAGAGTGGAGGCCGGTCACGAGCAGTGTCCCTCAGGGGTCAGTCCTGGGGCCGGTGCTCTTCAACATCATCAGTGGCACAGGCAGTGGCATCGAATGCACCCTCAGCAAGTCTGCGGATGCTGAGTGGTGCAGTTGATACATTGGAAGGAAGGGAAGCCATCCAGAGGGACCTGCACAGGTTGGAGAAGTGGGCCCATGGCAACATAATGAGGTTCAATAAGGCCAAATGCGGGGTGCCACACTTGGGTCAGGGCAACCCCAGGTATTTATCCAGACTGGGGGAAGGATCTCCATGAGAGCAGCCCTGCAGAGAAGGACTTGGGGGTCCTGGTGGACAAGAAGCTGGACAGGAGCTGGCAGTGCGTGCTTGCAGCCTGGAAGGCCAACTGTGTTCTGGGCTGCATTAAAAAAGGAGTTGCCAGCAGGGACAGGGAGGGGACTGTCCCCCTCTACTCAGCTCTTGTGAGGCCCCATGTGCAGTACTGTGTCCAGGCCTGGGGACCCCAGTACAGGAAGGACGTGGAGCTCCTGGAGTGGGTCCAGAGGAGGGCCACGAAGATGATCAGAGGGCTGGAGCACCTCTCCTGTGAGGAAAGGTTGAGGGACATGTTCAGCTTAGAGGAGAGAAGGCTCCAGGGAGACCTCATTGTGGTCTTCCAGTACTTGAAGGGAGCGTATAAACAGGAGGGGGAACGGCTGCTTACAAGGTTGGATAGTGATAGGACAAGGGGGAATGGTCTTAAACTGAGACAGGGGAGGTTTAGGTTAGATATTAGGAGGACGTTTTTCACACAGAGGGTGGTGGCACACTGCAGCAGGTTGCCCAGGGTGGTTGTGTGTGCCCCATCCCTGGAGGCATTCAAGGCCAGGCTGGATGTGGCACTGGGCAGCCTGCTCTAGTGGCTGGTTGCCCTTCACATGGCATAGTTGAAACTAGATGATCATTGTGGTCCTTTTCTACCCAGTCCGTTCTATGATTCTATGATTGTGGTTGTTTCCCAATTTGAGATTCTCTGACTCTGTGATGATTCCGATTCCTTGCTAAGAGGATAGATCCCAGATTTGTAGCTATGCAGTATGATGCATTTCCATATCCACCCTCATGCATAGTGTGTGGAATAGTTCTGAGTGGCTGACACAACCCAAGCAAAATCAATTTCTGTAGGTTATTAAAAAAAAAAAGTCCTTTGCTACAGTTTCTGCTTCTTGTTTATTCCTGTTCTCCCTTGTTTCATATGTAACTTCCAAACTTGGCATTTTGCAGATAATACCTTTCCCCCTGTCATTGTTTTGCAGCCCCTAATGAATCTCCTTTCTCAGTTATGACAGTTGTATGAGCCCAGTCATATAGAGTGAACTCCAGTCCTAAATTCTTATGAGTTCTGTCATCAGTTGGTGTCCCTAGTTGCCATCGTGCAGACTGCCAATTTATAACAGATGGATACAGCTGCAGTATACACTCCAAAGAGAGAAGCATTGTTGTATTTCTTGATGTAGATATGCTGTAGTGATTTAACAGGGACTGAACAAGATTTGAGATGGCTGGATGCAGTTGGTTATTTTCCACATAGAGTGCAGGCTTTAAACACACACGTGCAGGAGGCCCTTCTGCTGGGTCAGAAGGATCAGAGCGGACCTCCTTGCTTTCTAAACTCCTCAAAGCACAGAGGTAAGGATCCTCAGTGCAGCTGGATCCACTCCTAGTCTGACTTGTTCAGGAGCTTGGGCCTGAGGGATCCTATGTGCACAATCAAAGATGGAACCTTAGTGAAGCTAATAAAGCTCAAACCAAACTTACTGAGGATCTGTATCAGCAGGGTGCCTTGACATGAAGGTGTAAGGGATCTCTGTGCAGGTGTGTCCTCAAGAGGCATCCCTGCTCAAAGGCAGAGCTTGTCCTGTAGTCTGCTGCTGTGTAGGAAAGCTTAAGAGGCACTGGTGCTGCTCTTTGTTTTTGGGTAAGATGACTGACTCATTGCCGTTCTCTGTTTTTAGGCACATGCTCAATTGGCCCTCAGCTGCTGAACCAGGTGTCTACTATCAGTTCTTTCGGCCTTCTAGTCTGAGACAGATTTACGATCGTTGATCTGTTCTAGCCAGGGTGTTACCAGGAGTGTTGCTCACTGTCTTCCTGTGCCAGGTTGAAGGAGTAAAGTGGGAGGGGGAGAGAGAGAGAGAGAAAGAGGGAAAGGCAAGGCAGAGGGCAGTGTGCTGTCACATCAGCTTTGCTGTGGAGGAAGCCTGGTAATGGCAGTGCTGCTGCAGATGGGCTGCGGTGGGATAGGGGCTGCTGCATTCTCTGACCATGCCAGTTATATAGTCCCAGCAGGCTCCAATTCAACATCTACTTTTCACCTGCAATAGATGCAGCCTGCAGGAGAGCAGCAAATGGCCACAGCACGTCCACCTCAGGTGGGAGCCTGGGGAAGCAGCCAGCAGAGGGCAAGGGACAAGAGTGCAGGGGGACAGTGAGGTGCCCTCTCCCAGCATTTGTGTTCTGGGGACAGAGAAACCGCTGTGACTGGAGTTTCTCTCCAGCTGCTTCTCTGGATCTTGGCTGTTCCTGCCGAGGAACATTTTGCTTACAGGGGCCTGTGACCTTTGTGGAAGAGGCCGTGTATTTCAGCAGAAGGAGTGGGCTCAGCGAGTGCTCTACCAGGACATGATTCAGGAGATGTACAAGTCCATGGCCTTGCTGGGTGAGGGCTTTGCTGCCTTTCATCCTCTTTTTAAAGCACTTTTGGTAATGCAGAACTAGCCTCTGCAAGCAGAATAAATATAGTGCAGTCATTTATTTACAAACACAACAGCAAGAAAAGAGACACAGAGAAGCAGGAGTTTCAGAAAGGATGGAGCATGCTTAGCACTCTGATGGAAAGCCCCAGCGTCACTGCTGAGAAGCCAGTGTCAGCCAGGAGGAGGAGGATCAGCTTTCTGCCAACAGCCCTTGTGTTACTGCGTCGCATGGTGCCACCAGCTCCAGCACCCAGATGATTCTCGGGTTACTCCTTCATGATTTTATACTTTTCTGTTCATTACCCATAATGAAGCCTTTTTGAAGCCTTGGTAAAAGGGAACGTTAAAGAAAACGTCCCTGCATCGTTTTCATCTGTTCCAGCTGCTCTGATGCTCTGACCTTCCTTCCTCATTCAAGTTCTCCAACCTCTCGACTCGGTTGCACGCAGTGCCTGTCTTCCAATTCCCCATTCCTCGACTCGGTTGCACGCAGTACCCGTCTTCCAATCCCCCATTCGCAGCCAGAGCTTTCCCCCGCAGCGCTTGAGGGGATTCTAGGTCGCTGTACCGCGGCCCCGGCCCGCCTCAGGCCATGTCCCGCCGCTCTGTTCCCGTGAGGAGAAACGGTGCGAACGGCCGCACTGCAGCTCCCGGAGCAGTGTCCGTCCGCTCCCGCGAGGGCTGAGGGCGTTGTGAGCGCGGAGCGTCTCCCGAGTCTCGTGAGAGCGGTGCCAGGAGGTGCCCCGCGCTCTGCTCTGTGCTCCCGAGCTCAGGCTGGGAGAGGCTTCCCATCGGAGCCCTGTCCAGAGCGGGCGGGCGCACTGCCCGGAGGGGCGAAGTGTGTCCGCTGGGCTGCTCCGCGTGTGCCCATCACCTGCTCCGGCGTGGTCGCGTTCTTTGGTGCCGTTCCCGTAGTGCGCCGAGGTGAACTCGTACCTGAGTGCCGAGCCCTGTGTAGGAGCACAAAAAAGGACAGAAATGCGTCTTTACTGAAGACTTGCCGTTATATTCAGCTGGTAGACATTTAACTAATTTCTGCCTTTTCTGGCCGTGCGGGTGCTGTTTGAATCCTGTGAGTCCTGTTTTTTTGTTTTGTTTTTTTGGGTGAGGTTATTGGGAGGGCATAGGGAGTCCCATTGGCATTGGGGAATTTTGGAGGGGTCACAGGTTTCCCATGGAGGTTAAGGGATTCTGAGGGGACACGAAGGGATCCCATTGGAGTTGGGGACTCCTAGGGGTGCTATTTTTTAGGGGGGTTGCGGGGGAATCCCATAGGAGCTGGAGTTCAAGGGTTTGCAGGCCTGCAGACTGAAGCTCCTGATCCAACCCTCCCGTCTTGTCCCCCTGGCAGCCCCTCAAGAGCCCTCAGTGGCCCTCAGTGACTCCAGGAGCCCGTGGCCTGTGGCAGGATGCAACAGGACCACTCCTGGACCACACTTGGTGGTTTTGGTGGTTGGGGGCTGTCACCTTCCTGCAGGTTCTGGGGATCTTCAGTCTCCCCCCGTTTCAAGAGGGGAGTGACGACACAGAAAGGGACATGATGATGCTCAGAGGAGGTGACAGGGACATGGCTATGGTGGCCTTGGAGATACCAGGACACATGTGGGGAGCCCAGAATCACCATGTGTAGTCATGGTGGCTTTGGGGATCCCAGAATCAGCATTGGGGTCTCCCCGTGGGAACACCAGGATCCCTTTGTGTGGTTGAGATGGCTTTGGGGACACCAGGAACTGTCATGGGCCCACTGGGAAGTGACATGTAAGGGACAGAGCCTAAGTGACATATAGGGACATAGAAGGGACGTGAAGGGGACACATGAGAAGGAGATACATAGGGACGTTGTAAAGCAAGCAAAGGCGGTGACAGAGCTTTTATTTGAGGTAGAGGCGCTACAGAAAGAGATGTTAGAGATAGGGGGGAATGAACTCACCCCTCCCGGCAACCGTTTAGGCTAAGGAACGCAGCTGCCTCTCGTTCGAACGCTGGCGCGCCGGAAGGAAGAGAGCCAGAGGGGGGGGGGGGGGCAACCCGCGCAGGCTCTGAGCGGATCTGTGCTCCTGGAAGCACCTCCAGAAGCACCACCGAGAGGGAGAGAGCGAGAGGTCGGGTGGACCTGGGCTCCTCCGTTCCGCTCCGCTCAGATGCTCATTCACTGGTTCAGGCTGTGACCAGGCAATCCCACTACAGACGTGTAGTGGAACAGGGACAGATGTCAGAAAGGGACACGGGAGGGGATGTGTGAGGATTCTGTTGTCACATTAGGGATAAAGTCACGTGGAGCCAGAACCTTGTCACATGACAACACTTGCAGAAAATAAAACCATTTTTATAAAACAAAACGGTTTTCCCATTTTTATTGGGAAGTATTTATACGGGAAGGGCATCTCTGTCCCTTGAGGTGGTTAGGGGATGCACAGAGGTGACAGTGAGGTGACATTCAGTGACAGCCCTCACTCCATTGGTTGGAACGGTGGTCCCAAAGTCCCTGTTTGCTGTCTCCATGATCCCATGATTGCGTTGGTGCCCCTGGTCCCTGATGAATGTGTTTGTCCCCTAGCTCGGCCCCGGTGGCAGCAGCCTGGGGAGGATGTTGGTGGCCTCTTGGCAGCTCTGGGTGACCTTGGTGGCCTCAGTGACACTGGAAGTGGCCAACAGGCTCCAAACACCCCGCAGTGTTGCCAGGAGGTGCTCCTGGGCCAGGCGGGCACTGGCATCCCACAGCAGCTCAGCCACCACCACCAGCTCCTTGGGAACAGCCATGTCCCCCGTGGTGGCCTTGGGGACACCAGGGCCATGATCTCCAGTAGTGACATGCAACAGGGCTTTGATGTCCCTGAGGCAGTGGTCCACATGACTGTAGTAGTTGCAGGCCCCCATACAGGCTGCTACCAACTGCTCTAGGAGCCCATGGGCCACTGCTGCATGCTGTCCCCTCTCCTTGGCTGCCACTGCTGCCACCACCGCTGCTGCCACCTCCTCTGTGGCCTTGCTGGCTGCCTGCAGCTCTTCCCCGGCCTCTGCCACCTGCGCATCATGAGCTGCCACCACCTCGCTCACCTCTGAGGGCAACGCCACCACCCTGGTGGCAGCCATCAACCCTTTGAGTGCTTTGTCCTCCCGTGTCACTGCTTTCACCAGGTGGCCCTTTGAGGTCTCAGTGGTGGCCATGGCAGCCCAGGCATCCTTCAGGCGTGCAGCATCCTCCTGCGGCTTGGCCCAGATGTCCTTCACTGCAGTCACTGCCTTCTGCCACAAGTTGGTGATGACTGTAGGGGCACCGGGCTGTTCCTTGGTGGCCCCCAGGGCAAGTCGTAGGAGGGTGGCATTGCCATCTGGGTGCATCATGGCTCTGCGCACGCCAGAGCTGAAGGTCAGCAGCCTGGCCTGCAGTGAGCCCACGTCCCCTCCTAGGGAAATGTCTCCAGGGATGGTCCCCAACTTGCCCAAGGTGGCCACCACAGTCACCAGGGGCTGCAGCAGCTCTGGGGACACCTGCGGATGAGAACATGAGAGGGGGTGGTCTTCCCACATCCTCCATATCGTTCCTGCTGTCCCCACCAGGTCTCTATCAGGTCCCCTGTTCCTGATGATAGCACCAAGCTCTGTCCCCTGGTCCCCATGTCTCCAGGTCAAGGCCAGACACCCCATCCTCTCTGACCCCTTCCCACTATGCTGCCACCATCAACTGCTGTCCCCTCAATCACCACCTCCTGTTCCCTTGTTTCCTTTGCCACTCCCTGTTCCCCGGTCCCCTTTTCCCTGATGTCACCTCCCAGACTGTCCCCTTGTCCTGTCAGCCACCTCCTGTCCCCGGGTCCCTTTAGCCACCTCTCCCCCGCCTGTCCCTGTCCCCATCCCCAGAACAGCGCTGCACTTTGTCCCACCTCAGAGGGTCCGATAGTCCTGGTAACATCCCGTGTCCACATGGGTGGTGGCAGCAAGGTGACAATACGCCGGTCTCAAGGTCGTCGCTTTCAGGCTGGATTGCACAGAAAACCCAAACTAACAAATCAGTGCAGTCAGCAGCAATTGGTGCTACAGCAGAAAATCAACAGTAGTAAATATGAAAGCAGATTACTGAAACAGCTTATTTTGAGCCAATTCTTCACAAAATAAGGGAATTATCATTAAATTTGAGGCTAGGACCTATGGGTCCATCACTGTGGATACCGGGAGCAGGGACTCAGCTGACCTCAGAAACAGCGAAAAGAAGGAAAACGAATCCAAAACGGGGCTGGGCGCTGCCGCAAGGAAGTGCAAAGGGAAAGGGAAAGCTTCCCGCAGAGCCAGAAGACGATTGGCTGGAAATACGCAGTGTGGGGGCATGCAGCATTCTGTCCCGTTTCTGATTTTCCAGGAGGGAGATTCCCCTTTTTCCAGAGTTTTTCCTCATTTTCGGGGTTATTTTTCCACTTTTCCTCCTCATCTCCTGACCACCCACTGCCCCCAGTGTCCCCTGATCTCCCCAATAGCTCCTGGTATCCCCCAGACCCCAAGGATGTTCTCAGCACATACTCATCACAGCACCTGTGGTGATCCCAGTTTTGTCCTTGACACCTCCCCAGTGCCTCCAGTGTTGTCCTGGCATGTCCCCACAATGTCCTCCAGGATCTGAGGGCATTATTGAGGACAATCTCGAGTTCTTTAGCGGGGACATTTTGGGGCATTCCCCCTCCTGCTGTCCCCATGTAGCCACCGTATTCCCAACCCTAAGTGACAAACTAGAGGCTCAGTGTTCAGTGTGTCCTTGAAGATTAATGGGGGGCATGGGACAGTGACACCCAGCTGTCCCCAGGGCCCACAGGCTCCTGTGTCCCCACATCTCCCCTTTGTCCCTGATGGGACAGGTTGAGCTCTCGGTGCTGGGTTGATCCAAAAGGAAAAGGAGTATCTTGTGACATGCAAACAGTTTTTCTCACTGAGTGGAAAAACATAAAAAAACAAAGCAACGCACAGTCCGCTGGGGAACGTTCTTCTGCTCTTCTGAGACAGGTATACCCACAACTATTGATGATCCACGGAGTTGGAGCATTAACTCTTTAATTCTCAATGCTCTACATATTGGTATTCCATATCATAACATCATCAAAATTCATAAAACCATGACAGAGGTACTGTCCAAGGAGACAGGGAAAGTCATCATGCAACATCATGCATGACAAGAGTTGCCCAAAGAGGCCAGCAGTCAGGGGCAGGATGGGGACGAGTGCATCTGCAGAAGAAGCAGCAATTAGCCAATCCTGCATCTTCTAAGAGAGGACATATTCTTTTAAGAGAGGGTCTCTACTCTCTATGAGAGGGCAAAGAGTGAATGCTGACACCTTAAAAAGAATCTTTCAGTGGTGTAAAAGCAGAGGGTTTCAACATGATATGGTTGCTGCCTTTGATCTAGAAGCGTGGACCAGAGTGGGTAAGGCTTTGGGGGATACCATAATAGGTGACAATCAGCATGCATATGAACTCATCAGTACGTGGTGGATAGTGCATGAGTGTATTACAACACTGAGAGCAGAACGGAGAGTTGTAATTGAAGCTACTACTACTTTGTGCACAGAAGCAGCATCTGAGCTTCCGCAATTGAAATTTAAGCCCGTGGGGCACTTAGGAGGATAAGCAGTTTGTTCTAGTGAGGATTCTGATTCCTCTGAAGAAGCTGCTGATCTTGACCTAGTCTTTCCTGAATGAGACAATTAACAGAGGTGACGCCTTTAAAACCATCTGCACCACCACTTCAGGATCCCGTACCTCCTATGTGTGCTCCGCTGCTGGATGGCAATTGGGGGGAACGATCCCGGAGAGCACTGGAAAAAGGCATTTCAGCAGGCAGCAAAAGAGGGGATTCCTGTCCCACAAGCATTTCCTGTCTTGGTAAGGGAGAATGGACCCCAAGAATGGAGCCCGTTTCATTGGGATTTAATAAAAAAAGGTCTGCAAGGCGGTTCTTACTTATGGGCTGGGAGCGCCATTTACTCAGGCATTGCTGATTGCTGGTATATTTGACAAGGAAAAGTGGTCTGACAATAAGCAATGCAGTTATTGCTAAATGGATCCAAGGGTGTGGAAAGTACTTGTCAAGCTATAGAGGAACGAGCAAATCAAACTAAAACTGTATTTGCAAAAACAGAAAGGGGAGAACCTGGGGTTCCACCCCAAGAACGGTTAAGTAAGGTATGCTATTTTCTCTGTTTTCTTGGTTTAGCTGTGGATGACACCATCCCACTGATGGTTAAACATATTCAGGATATGATCGGGGCCTTACTGATGTCACGGTGTTATCTGTCACATGGACACAAGAAAACAAGGAAACAAGAAGGGAGAGAGGGAGGAAAAAAAAACTGCGCCATCAGTAGCCACATGGCCACCAGAGCGGAACTGTGCACTATGGGCAGGGGGGACTGGGGGTGCAAAAGGGAAGGGTATTCAGATAACAGATGGATCTGGGGAAAAAAAAAAAAAAAACAACAAACCAAAAAGCAAAAACCAATGGCAACAGTTTGACGAGGAATGGTAATTTTACTAAATCTAAAAAAATAAAATTAACTGGGAGAGAAAATTATCCAGAATCTGAGAATCTTACAGTAGTAAAACTGCAGGGGAAGCACATTCGTGGCAGGCCCAAAGACAAAGTGTGCCAGAGAACTAGCCCTTATCACCCCTTATCACTGCAGGGCCCCTCTATTGGTTACCTGCAGTGACTGGAGCAATTTTGTTGGTGGTTGATCTTTGTTGTAATTCTCTCACCCATGCTCACAGTGCAGGAGTGGGTTTTTTATGCCATTTCTTCATGTCCTCTCCATTTGCACGTAAGAGGCTCCACATGGCGTCTGCACGTGACATGGAGTTACTGCTGTCGTTTGCTCGAGCAGGGAGGCATTGGCCTTTGATAGCTGAGACTTTAATGGGTTTGATCAGTTCCTTCAGCAGATTGTTTGGATCATCCTGATCTCATCAGGTATTTCTGATACTGACATAGGTTCATCCCTGTCAATCATTAGGGACAATTCTTCCAGCATACCTTCCTGTGTCTTCTCCACTTTATCTATCACCTTATCCAGTTTTTCTGCTACCGTTGATAGGGCTGAAATGGAAGCGTGCGACGGCGGAGATTGTTGTTCGAAGTTTGGAAGTGTAAAAATCAGTTCAAAAGCTGGGGGTCTTCTGTGTGGTCCTCATATCTATGTAACGTTGTTCCTAGTGTACTGATGTACCTCTCCGGTGCTGTTCTTAAGAGCTTCCGACATATACTGGGTGCACTCCTCACTCTCTCAGGATCACGGTTGTGGTGTGGATCGTTAGGAACTAATGGAGAATCATACAGCATTTCCACCACGGCTATTTCTCTCAAATATGGGATGCTTTTCTCAACAGTATTCCGTTTTCTTGTCTCAAGCTCCAGATCATCTTTGAAGGGATGTATTTCCTTCACAGCTCCTAACATTCATTGTCAGAGTGTGGTGACTCTGTTCAGACATCTACTAATCCCTCTGTCGATAGCTGGGTCTCAGGCAATGCTACCTAGTGGGTGGGCTTCGTTACCATCTAGGGACATGCTGCTGGCACAGTTGTCCCAACACCGAAGCAACCAGGTGACAGTAGTTTCATCTGAGCGCCGTACAAACTCCTTTCTTGAGCCTTGGATTTCAGTCATCTTCAGGGGTTGGTGAATAGTGATAGTGGTAACAGTGACTTCCTCATCATCACTCTCCGTGTCTCTCACTTTTCTTGGTTGCCTTTCTCAGTGATAGTGGGCTTGAGGAGGGCCCCTCGCCTGGATCTTCCTCTTCTTCCTCTGCTTCTTCTTTCCGTTCTAGATGCGAGGACACCCGTTTCCACTTCTGGCCTTCCACAGGGGCAACCATCATTAATGCCAGTGCTTCCTGTGATTGGTCAGGTTTGACTAGGGGATCTCTCTTTTGGTTCGGACCTCAGTTTGGAAACTTTCTCTCTCCAGAACAGTATTATATAGAGCTTGGTAAGCACAACCCAAGCCCCAAATAAACTACTTCTCTTCAGATCTTTCTGAACCGCACCACTATTCACCCAATTACTTGCTTAGTTTCACAGAATCCCAGAAGTGTTCAAGAGTAAAGTCCCATGACACCTGTGTTTCCCACGCTTCTGTCTCTTCCCTGAATCTCTCCGCATTCCCTGCCCTTCAACATTCTCTGGTTTGGAGAAAGGCTTCCTCCACATGATGTAAATTGCTACTGCGGAGAGTATATGCAGGGAAACTGATAATACAGCCTCTAGGCTGGCATCCTGAACGTACGTAAGGAACTGGAAAGAGAACCTGGAAAACAGTCCAAACGTTGCATCGTCTGTTACATCAGCTGGAGTGTCCAGGCATGAGGCAGGCATGTCTAACAGTGCCCTTAAGGGGTTATACACAGATACAACTCCAATACTGAACATAAAGAACTTAAAATGCCAGGAGACCCATTGCGAACCTGCCTAGTGGGTATGCAATATGTGATTTTGGGATGTTAGAAGGTTACATATGTAAAGATACTGTTTTGACACTGAATGATACCGAGGTAATTTGAGCATGTAATAGCACAGGACAGGTGACAAAAAGATTAACTATCATGGATACAAGGTTAGATAGCTGTGTAGATCAGTACGCTATCATGGGATGGTCAAAGGATTTGATTGTTCATAGTTTACTGCTGTTCATAATTGTTATTGTTATCCTCAGGATTATTCCTTGTGTTGCTGTTAAATAACATGATAACAAAAGCTTTCAATGTAACAATGTTAGTACAAAAACAAAGGGGGAATTGATGAGGATTAGAAGACTATGTAGGACTATAATAAAAGATGTGACAATTGGCGTCAGATGAAGGTCAGGAGACATTCATCGATACAGCAGATGGGGCCACGGAGTCTGGAAAGGTGAAAAGGAGTAGGACGAATGAGAAGGTACAAGGAAGTGCAAAGCAATGAATGAGAAGTAGCCACTTGGCTGATGTGGCCCAATGCAAAGTTGGTTGCCCCGGGAGTTGACTCTATATACAGCGGATGTTTAGAATCAAGGGTCTTTGCACTATGACTCTTGTGGAGTTACCACGGAATCCACTGATTTCCACCTGCAGACATGCAGGGGAAGGGGCACTGCAGGCCCAGCAGTACCAGCAAGCAGCCACAGCCCAGCTGTGACTCCAATGGCCAAGGAGCAGAGAGGCCCTGCCCACGTCAGCAAGGGAGCCCCTGCCTGCCCCTTCCTCCCCTCTCCACCGCAGGCAGACCCCCAGGAGCCCTCTGCCCGGCAGCAGGTGCTGCATATAGGGTTATGTTGCTCTCACCCTGCTCCCTCCAGCTGGCAGCCTCCTGCATCCCTGTGGACACGGTGCAAGTTGATGGCAAGTACTCGCAGAGTCCCTGTCCCAGCAGTACTGGACTTTATCTTCCACACAATCCTAAGGGACAAATGGGACAAGGGTGACTTCACAGCTCAGGCCCCCGTGTGCTGGGAACCCCTCCTCCCTGGGCAGCCTCAGGCAGCCCCTTCCTCCTGCCCTCCGCTCACCTCACCAGCTTGCAGTGAGCTCAGCCTGAGCCTCGCAGCCTTTTATCTGTTCCTCAGACATCCTCTCATGTGCATTTAGATTTGCAGAGTGATTAAGGTTAGAAAAGACCAAAAAGGTCATCAGGTTCAACGGTCCAACCAGGTCCTGGCCCATCTGCATCTGGCAGCAGCCCCAAGATGTTATGAACTGCTGCTCCCACGGCGTTGTTGGGACTGGCTGTTCATGTTCCGGGCCCGACGTGGTACCCGGGAGCGGCTTCGCTCCTGGGCTGGCTCCGTTCTCCTGGACCGACTCCTGCGGTGTAAACAAGGCTGGCTCTGGGACTCTGCATCACGACGTTGGAGAGGGGAGCGGCTTCGAGTCCGAGCCCTCCCTGGCTGCATGCGCCGGCTTCCACCAGCCACTGTGGAACGCCTCGAGGACCCCCGTGCTGCCCGTTGGCTGTAGCTGTGAGTGCAGCTCTCAGCACTTGGGGTGGGTGTGTGCCTTCTCCCACGGCGTTGTTGGGACTGGCTGTTCATGTTCCGGGCCCGACGTGGTACCCGGGAGCGGCTTCGCTCCTGGGCTGGCTCCGTTCTCCTGGACCGACTCCTGCGGTGTAAACAAGGCTGACTCTGGGACTCTGCATCACGATGTTGGAGAGGGGAGCGGCTTCGAGTCCCAGCCCTCCCTGGCTCTGTGCGCCGGCTTCCATCAGCCGCTGTGGAACGCCTCGAGGACCCCCGTGCTGCCCGTTGGCTGTAGCTGTGAGTGCAGCTCTCAGCACTTGGGGTGGGTGTGTGCCTGCTCCCACGGCGTGTCTGGGGCTGGCTTGGGGAATCTGGGACCCGGCAGTGCAGCGGAGAGCGGCTTTGTGTCCGGGCCGGCCCTCCTTGTCTGGGCCGGAGGTTGTAGCCATGTGCCAGGGAGGGCCTCGAGGCCTCTGACATCCCCTGGCTGGCCAAGTCCGGGGCAGCGTTGTGGCAGCACCCACGGTGTCCTTGGAGCTCACTAAAGCTATTCTCGACCCGAGGTAAATGTGGGGAGATTCTCCCACAGTCTGTCCCACGCTGTCCGGACAGGCCGCTGCTCTCAGGCACACGGGAACCATGATCTGGACCCGATGGTGCCTGGCTGGTGGTGCTGGAAGTACTGCTCTCCAGTGCCGGGGAGCCTTGGGATGGCCCCAGTCCCTGCTGGCTGGTAGTGCTGGAGTCTGTAAGGGAGGCAGGAGGTTGAGCAGGATGGAATTCCTGCCTGGGGGTGGGATCAGCTCCCGGCTCTTCAGGGTAAAGGGACGTGAGCAAGGCCGCCCTGAGCATGCCGCACACGGCTGTTTGCCTCTTACCGGTGCCCTCTCCAGTGCAGGCATTGCACTCCCAGGTGGAGGTGCTCTCACTCAAGTTGGAGCAGTGCCGATGGGTGCCCTGTGCAGCGCAGGAGCTGCAGAGCAGCAGCTCCCAGGGCCTGGGGAAAAAAATGCGTTATGGACATGAGGACTAAGTGACCTGAGCCAGGAAGTACCTAGCACAGCTCTGCTGCTCAATCCGTGCTCCCCAACCCTGCGCTAAGGCTGCACTCCCATGCAGAGCCCCAGAGGGCTGCTGAGGTAACTCACCCCTCTCTCTCTGCCTGCTCCCTGCCATGTGGGTAATGGCACTCGCTGGCATCGCAGCGCCCGTGCCTCTCTAGCAGTGATGCAAAATCATCATTGTCCTCCCACCTTGGTGTCCTGTCAGAGAAGGGAGGGAATGTCATGGTCACCCACTGTGCCAGGACTAAAACTAATCCATGGAATCCCTCCTCCTCCACCCAGTCCCCAGCTCCAGCTTCCCAGTGATGCTGAGGCCTGGTTTAGTGGTAGCAAAGGGCCAGGCCTGCTGGGGGCTGTCAGTCCCTGGGCAGGCACAGCTCATGTATCCTCACATCTTGGGAGGTGGCTGAAAAACACCAACCTGACTGGAACTCGGATCCCCAGCCTGATCATGTGTACGAGAAACCGGAACCTGTCTCTGCAGAGGGGACACTGGAAGCAAAAAATCCCAGCACACAGGGCCTGTTCCTGCAGCAGAAACACAAGGAGCATGAGCATGAGCGGGACCTGGTGCTGCTAAGCTCCTGCCGTGCCCACGGGGCAAGGGGAGGACTCCTACCTGGACACAGGCCCGGTGGAACCAGGCGTGTTGGCAGCATGGGCACACCATGGTGCTGTATGAGATGCTGTCCCCCACGGGGTCCAGGCATATGGTGCAGGTGGTGTCCTGCGCTGGCACTGCATTCACTGCCTGAATCGGGCGGTGCTCCCAGCAGAAGGACCTGCGGAAAGATGGGAGGGGTGGGCAAGGTGAGAAGTGCTGCGAGGAGGGCAGAGGAACACAAAGGAACACAGGTCCTGGCTCTGTCTCTGGCAGGCTGCTGGGAGCCTGGCGCCTTCCTCGCTTCTTTGGCTGGTGCTGACAGCAGGGGTTGGAGGCTCACAGGCGAGGCCTGGCTGCCCTTACCTGAACGCATTGAAGTACTGGGTGACACATTCACCCTCTGAGGCACAGAGGAGATGGAAGCTGCGGTCACATCCTGTTTCTGCACAGGTGATGGAGGCCCCTGTCTTGCCACAGACAATGCAGTGCTGGAAAGAACAGAGCAGCTCCCGTAAGCGACAGGCTCGGGGCCTATGCAGCTGGCCCTCCACTACTGGGCAGAGCCCAGAGTGCAGGCATAGCTGGGTCACACTCGGCAAAGCTGCCCGGTGAACAGGCGTCATCTGCAAGAGGGGGACTTTGTCTTGGAGCTGGTTGGAAAAGCTGGGATTGCTCTCTTGGGAGCAGGTTAAGATCTCCAATCCTCCCCAGCCACAAAGCTCTCTGTTCCACTCAGGTCCTCACCGTCTGCTCTGCCTGCTCAATTGTGCGTATGGCATCTTCTTTGGAAAAACTGAAACTCCCGTCATCTTCTTCTTGACAAAGACCGTTGGCAAATAGCTGCACAAGGGGTAAGAACGTGACGTTGTAAGGGCAGGAAGAACGGAACCATTGGTTGGAGGAAGATGGTAGGATCTGCAAGGTAACTCACGAAACAATAAGTGTGGAAATAGGATCCATCTATCTCATTTTTTTGCCCAAGGATGTCTGAGTCCTCATCCACCCGGCCACAAAGCACACATGCTGGAGAGGAGAGAGCAACAGCAGTGAGTGCCTTGCCATCTGCCTCTGAAGGCTGTCTCAGGGGCTGTTCTGTGCCAGCCATGCCGGATGAGGAGCAGGGCCCGAGGCCATGGAGAGGAAGGGGCACTGCAGGCCCAGTGGTGATGGCAGGCAGCCACAGCCCAACCCCGTCAGCCCCTCTGGCCAAGGAGCAGAGGAGCCCTTGCCCGCCCCTTCCTCCCCTCTCCACTGCAGGCAAACCCCGGCAGCAATCTGCCCAATGATGGGAAGCTGCATGTAGGGATACGTTGCTCTCACCCTGCTCCCTCGAGCCGGCAGCCTCCTCTGACCCCTCGGACATGATGTGTGTCAATGGTGAGCACTCGCAGAGTCCCTGTCCCAGCAGTGCTGGGCTTTCTCCTCGGCACGCTCCTGTGCCAAGCCTACGGGAGAAGCGGGATGAGGGTGAGGTCACAGCTCAGTCCTCGGAGCAATGAGAACCCCTCCTCCCCGGGCAGCCTCAGACAGCCCCTTCCTCCTGCCGTCCACGTACCTCACCAGCTCGCACTGAGCTCGGCCTGAGCCCCGGAGCATTTTAACTGCTCCCCTCCCTGCGCATCACAGTGGCCGCTCCCTGCCACCCTTTGTGACATCATCACACCTCACAGGGCTGAGGGGCCCTGGGCACCCAAGCAGGAGGACGGTGCAGTCAGGGCAGAGTGAGGGGCCCGGTGACGGGGGCCTCCATCACTTGTGCACAGACAGGCTGTGGTTGCAGCTTCCATCTCCTGGGTACCACGTCAGGCCCAGAACATCAGCAGCTGGCCCGAGTGATGCCACTGGATGGCCGTCTGCTGTCAGCAGAAAAAGAACAGACTCTGCCACTTTATGAAAGTGATAACAGTGACAGTTTATAGGAAAAAGTACAACTCTTAAAAAATACAAAGCATACTCCTGATTGGTTGCAGGTGTGAATCACGTGTAACACCTCCATTGATGCCGAGAAATCCGACATAGTAACTTGACACACCAGTGCAATACGTCGAGCAGGTATTCCCTTTATTACAGCGCTGGGTGCATGGGGGATCTCTGCACCAAACGTGCACGCTGAAGAGAGAAACGACTACACGTTTAAAGGCATAACACATTAACATTCATGACATTCCAAAGATGGACAGAAATTCAAAAGTGAGTGACATCTCCGGTGGTAAATTTCCAGATGTTAAAGGGATTACATTTTGTCGCCAGCAAATTTGCCTCCTTATCTTCACAGACTTCCCCACTGAGCTGCAAACAGCAATTCCACTTCTCTTCTCTGGACCATGCATTGTGTTGTAAACAACCACCCTACATACCATTGTGTTGTCCTTATCTTCATGGGACCACCCTTGTATTGAGCTGCAAACAGCAGCTCTCTTTAGCAATACCCATATTTCTATGGTCCCTGAGTTTTATCCTAAAGTTTCCTGTTTGCTCAAGCTATGATGCCTAGCTTAGATTCAGTCCAATTCAGTTCCTTGATTCGATCCCCCCTTTTCTTTATCCTAGGCAAATTCTTTTGCCTACTGTACCTCACTTGTCCATTAGTGTCTTCCTGAATTTACTCCGTTTCCACTTGGTGCTTTATTTGCCAGGCCTTTCCAGCAGCACCAAAAGGTGCACTGTGTTAAGTTAGCCTTGAGAAATCAAAGATACCATCTCTGCATAACTACCACTTTCCTGGTCCCAGTCTGCACTTTGTGATGCCCTTGCTAAGGTAAAACAAACTCCCTGTACTGTGTTCCCTGAAGTGTTGTACTTAAAATCCCCACCTCTTGACTAGAATGTGATTGATTCCTGTGATATATTACCCTCCTCTCATCCCTGTAGGATGTACCTAGGGCCAAAGGCTTTTCCATATCTCGTCCATAGGTACAGTTCAACCTCCTTCCTGTCCCAGTTCATGCATTCTCCACCCAATTTCTACTGAGTATCCTAGTGTCTCTTTCCCCCTGACGCTTGACAGTACCTACCAATCTGAAAGACTAAAACCTTGTGCTATTTTTCTGATCCATTTGCACATACATATTCTCTTCCAAGCTAAAACCAAAGTTAAAGTTATACAGAATATACAAACATTAAGCATTTTTTTTTTGTCAAAAGTTTCAAGGGCTCTTTGATGGCAGAAGTCCACTGAGTGCCTGAAGCCTTCTTGATCCATGAGTAGATTATCCATGAAGGTGCTTCCTTGATCTTGATCACTGTGTAAGTGCTGAGCAGGACTTGATAGGATCCACTTTGTTTTCCTTCTGACGAGTCACCTGAGAAATTCTTAACAGACACCCAATCCCCTGGATTAGTTGAACAGTTCCCTGCCTTGAGCAAATGGGGGAACACCATTACAGTTTTTATCTTAACAGATTTACATTTGTTAATTACATTCTAACACTTGTTTCTTACTCCATCGTGCTGCCAACCAGTCCATCCTATTGTTCCCAAGATGTCTCAGAACTCTTATCATATTTACACAGTGATTCTCTCCAAGGCCTCTTTCCTTCTGTCCAAGGGACATTTCTTTTGTTAAACAAAGAGCACCAAGGAGTGTCAAACAGGTCTCCCTGATGCCTTTTCAGACAGGCAAGTTCCAGCTTGCCCTTACTTCCTGGGGCATGTCATATGACAAAATATTACATAGATTCATACTAGCTAAACATAGAATCACAGAATCACAAGGTTGGAAGCGACCTATAAGATCATCTAGTCCAACCGTCTTCTCATTACCCCTGCTACCACAGGCTACTAAACCATATCTCGCAGCTCCTCATCCAGACAAACATAAATTGTTACTAGTTATACTCGTACGCTGCCAATCAATTTACAGTCTCCACTTCCCACTTCTGTGATGCTAGATGGCTGCAAGGACCATGATTCTTATGTAAAATCAACATTCTGCTCCCACCCTAGGGCTTGTACATACTGCCCTATTGCACTCTCCCATAGCTTCTTAAGAGAGCTGTAGGGAGAGTTTGATACCAAGAGAGAGACTGGTTGTCACGGTGTTATCCGTGACAGTAACCCAAGGGGGAACCGAGAAGGGAAAAAGAAAGGGAGAGGAAAAAAAAACTGCCGCGCGGCCGCCTCAGCAGAGCCGCGCGCTCCAGGGGGAGGGGAAACAGAGGGGATTGAGGGTCTGTAAAGAAAAACACAACGGCACGATCTGAGGAGGAACGGTAACTTTACTAAATCTAATAAAAATGAACAATTGAGAGAGAGAGACAAATTTTCCAAACCAGAAAACTGGGAGCTTACTTTACACGTGCTGAACTCCTCACGGCAGCCCCGACCGCGGGCCTCCCGTCCGGTGCGGAGCTCCGCCCCTCCCCTGCTCCCACAGCATTAACTCCTTAACGGCCTGCATGATGTTCTGATGTGGAATACCGGCATCAAAACCACAAAACCACAACATTCCACCCCTTATTCCACATCATCACATCATGCTTAACATGTATCTATATAGAACCAAGAACAGCAATAACACAGATTACATACAAATAGATCTATACATATACATATACACATGGAATCACAGACTGCACTCCCCCAGCATCAGATTCCCTTGTGGAACACACTGGACATCCCCATTTTTATCCTTTACCCACCAGGTGCACCCAGGTCCCTGTGCAAAAACTGTTCCACGGAGGGGTCTGCCCTTTCCAGAGGCTGGAAGGACCCACACTGCTTTTCCCAACATGCTCTTCACATGTACTACAGGGACCTTATCTCCCTCTATGGTCTGTAGGGAGCTGGACTGTGTAGGACCATCTCGGTTTATTGATCCCCTAGTGTTGACCAACCAGGTGGCTTCTGACAGATTTTTCTCCCAATGCTTAAATGTCCCGCCACCCAGTGCTTTCAGTGTGGTTTTTAACAACCCGTTGTAGCGCTCGATCTTACCAGCAGCTGGTGCATGGTAGGGAATATGATAGACCCATTCAATGCCATGTTCCTTGGCCCAAGTATCCACAAGTGAATTTTTGAAATGAGTCCCATTATCGGACTCAATTCTTTCTGGGGTTCCATGTCGCCATAGGATTTGCTTCTCTAAGCCTAAGATGGTGTTACGGGCAGTAGCATGGGGTACTGCATATGTTTCAAGCCACCCAGTGGTCGCCTCCACCATGGTGAGCACATAACGCTTACCACTGTGAGATCGTGGCAAGGTGATATAATCTACCTGCCACGCCTCCCCATATTTATACTTCTGCCATCGCCCTTCCTGCCAGAGAGGTTTCATCCTCTTGGCCTGTTTAATTATGGCACATGTATCACAGTCATGGATCACCGGTGCGATGGCATCCATAGTTAAGTCCACCCCTCGGTCTCTAGCCCACTTATAGGTTGCGTCCCTTCCTTGATGGCCTGAGGTCTCATGGGCCCACCGAGCTAAGAATAACTCTCCTTTGTTCTGCCAATCCAAGTCTATTTGAGACACCTCAATTTTGGCAGCTTGATCTACCTGATGGTTATTTTTCTGTTCCTCAGTAGCTTGATTCTTGGGCACATGAGCATCTACGTGACGCACCTTTACACCCAACCTTTTTGTACGGACAGCAATGTCTTTCCACAGTTCCACAGCCCAGATAGGTTTACCCTTTCTTTGCCAGTTGTTTTGTTCCCACTGCTGCAACCACCCCCATAAAGCGTTTGCCACCATCCAAGAGTCAGTATAGAGATACAGCATTGGCCACCTCTCCCGTTCAGCCACATCTAAGGCCAGCTGGACAGCCTTTACCTCTGCAAATTGGCTTGACTCTCCTTCTCCTTCGGTGGCCTCTGCTACTCGTCGTGTGGGGCTCCACACAGCAGCCTTCCATCTGCGATGTTTCCCAACAATACGACACGATCCGTCAGTGAAGAGGGCATATGTCTTTTCATTTTCTGATAGTTCATTATATGGTGGGGCCTCTTTTGCGCGTGGTACCTCCTCTGCTGGTGATGTTCCAAATTTCTTGCCTTCAGGCCAGTCCATGATCACCTCTAACATCCCTGGATGGCTGAGGTTCCCCATCCGAGCTCGCTGTGTAATCAGCGCAATCCACTTACGCCAGGTGGCATCGGTAGCGTGATGGGTGGAGGGAACCTTTCCTCTGAACATCCAGTTCAGCACTGGCAATCGAGGTGCCAGGAGCAGCTGCGTCTCAGTGCCAATTACTTCAGAGGCAGCCCGAACTCCCTCGTATGCTGCCAAAATCTCCTTCTCAGTTGGAGTGTAGCACTCCTCCGAACCCCTGTACGCTCTGCTCCAAAATCCCAGGGGTCGGCCTCGGGTCTCCCCAGAGGCTCTTTGCCACAGACTCCAAGTGGGACCTTTCTCTCCAGCAGCAGTGTATAGGATGTTCTTTACGTCCTGTCCCATCCGTACTGGCCCCAGGGCAACAGCACGGGCTATCTCCTGTTTAATCTGCTCAAAGGCCTGCTGCTGTTCAGGACCCCATGCAAAATTATTCTTCTTTCGGGTCACCTGATAGAGGGGGCTTACTATGAGGCTGTAATTTGGGACATGCATCCTCCAAAAGCCTACTACACCGAGAAAAGACTGTGTCTCCTTTTTGCTAGTGGGTGGTGACATGCTGGTGATTTTGTCAACCACATCTCCTGGGATGTGACGACGCCCATCTTGCCATTTTACTCCTAGAAACTGAATTTCTTGGGCAGGTCCCTTCACTTTGTTTCGTTTGATAGCAAAACCAGCACCCAGAAGAATTTGGATTATTCGCTCTCCTTTTTTAAAAACTTCTTCTGCTGTATCACCCCACACAACAATGTCATCAATGTACTGGAGGTGCACTGGAACAGGGTGCCCCACCCTGTTCCAGTGTGGTCTGAATCAACCCATGGCAAATGGTTGGGCTGTGTTTCCACCCCTGGGGCAAACGGTTCCAAGTGTACTGAATGCCCCTCCACGTGAAAGCGAACTGTGGTCTGCACTCTGTGGCCAAAGGAATAGAGAAGAACGCATTGGCAATGTCAATGGTAGCGTACCACTTGGCTGCTTTTGACTCCAGTTCATATTGCAGCTCCAACATATCTGGCACAGCAGCGCTCAGTGGGGGTGTGACTTCATTCAGGCCACGGTAATCTACCGTCAGCCTCCATTCTCCATTGGATTTACGTACCGGCCATATGGGGCTGTTAAACGGTGAGTGAGTTTTGCTGATCACTCCCTGGCCTTCTAACTGACGGATCAAATTATGAATGGGGAGCAAGGAATCCCTGTTG
This sequence comes from Callipepla californica brunnescens, assembly GCA_023055505.1. Lineage (NCBI taxonomy): Eukaryota > Metazoa > Chordata > Aves > Galliformes > Odontophoridae > Callipepla > Callipepla californica. The sequence goes on along the minus strand of JALIRH010000043.1, from coordinate 4,769,491 downwards.
GTACGGTATTGCCGTCTGTGTACTGTTTTTGTCGCAATTGGTACCTGCTGCTCTTTTACTTTCAGTACCCCCACAACAAACGGATCTTCTGACAGGCCAGGTAAAACAGACAGCTGCTGAATGTTGTCAGCATCTACAGCAGCTATTCCAAAAGCCCATCGGTATCCTTTGGGATCCTTGAAATGTCCCCTTCTAAGATAATCAATACCGAGTATGCATGGAGCCCCCTGTCCAGTCACTATACGATGTTTCTGCCAGTCTTTACCAGTGAGGCTTATTTCTGCCTCCAACACAGACAATTCCTGAGAGCCCCCAGTCACTCCAGAAATATAAATCAATTCTGTCCCTTTATAACTCGAAGGCATTAGAGTGCACTGTGCACCAGTGTCCACCAGTGCCTTATATTTTTGTGGCTCTGATGTGCCAGGCCATCGAATCCACACAGTCCAATACACTCTATTATCCCTTTCCCTCCCCTGGCTGAGGGCAGGGCCCCTCTATTGGTTACCTGTGGTGACCGGAGCAATTTCATTGGTGGCTGATCTCTGCTGTAATTCTCTCACACGTGCTCGTAGTGCAGGGGTGGGTTTTTTATGCCACTTCTTCATGTCCTCTCCATTTTCTCGTAAGAAGCTCCACATGGACACACGCGACATGAAGTTACTGCTGTCATCTACTCGAGTAGAGAGGCGGTTGCCTTTGATGGCTGAGACTTTTATCAGTTTGATCAGTTTCTCCATCAGATTCTTTGGATCATCCCCGTCTTCATCCGGTGTTTCTGATACTGACACAGGTCCATCCCGGTTCATCAGTAAGGACAATTCCTCCAGTATCATTTTCACTATCTTCTTTATGTCACTGACTTCTCCTGCTACCGATGATACAGCTGCAATGGAAATGCGCTATAATGGGTTGTTAAAAACCACACTGAAAGCACTGGGTGGCGGGACATTTAAGCATTGGGAGAAAAACCTGTCAGAAGCCACCTGGTTGGTCAACACTAGGGGATCAATAAACCGAGATGGTCCTACACAGTCCAGCTCCCTACAGACCATAGAGGGAGATAAGGTCCCTGTAGTACATGTGAAGAGCATGTTGGGAAAAGCAGTGTGGGTCCTTCCAGCCTCTGGAAAGGGCAGACCCCTCCGTGGAACAGTTTTTGCACAGGGACCTGGGTGCACCTGGTGGGTAATGGATAAAAATGGGGATGTCCAGTGTGTACCACAAGGGAATCTGATGCTGGGGGAGTGCAGTCTGTGATTCCATGTGTATATATATATATGTATAGATATGTTTGTATGTAATCTGTGTTATTGCTGTTCTTGGTTCTATATAGATACATGTTAAGCATGATGTGATGATGTGGAATAAGGGGTGGAATGTTGTGGTTTTGTGGTTTTGATGCCGGTATTCCACATCAGAACATCATGCAGGCCGTTAAGGAGTTAATGCTGTGGGAGCAGGGGAGGGGCGGAGCTCCGCACCAGACGGGAGGCCCGCGCTTTTTGGTGGCGCGCGCTCTCCGAGCGGCTGTGAGGAGTTCAGCACGTGCGACGTAAGCTCCCAGTTTTTCTGGTTTGGAAATTTTGTCTCTCTCTCTCAATTGTTCAATTGAGAGAGATTGTTCTCAGGTCTGTGGGAACAGGAAACGGTGGGGGAGGATGGACACACGTTTCACTGCTTCATGGGGTGCTGCTGCACCAGCCAGCTCTGATAAGTCTACGATCAGTAGACATGGACTGTGTCGAAGCTGTGCCAGACTGGGGAGAGCACGGCCTTATTCTGTCTCTTTGTAGCTCTTCTCCAGCTGACTGAGACCTCTCATTATGCCCATGATACCTCTGGCACCGTGGCTCTGCACGAGGCACTGTGGGAGAAGCAGCAGCACTTAGCCCGGGGCGGAGGCTTCAGCCGGCCAGGGGGCTGCACACAGTGCTCCATTGGGTTACGGCCCCTTGCATTGCAGGAGGTCAAGGCGGTGTCTGTGGCTGCTCCCAAAAGCTTCCTCTGCCATCTTCCTGAGGAGGTCTGATCCCTGGTCCAGGGAGACCCTGGGCGTGCTTCGGCAGGCAGGAGCTGGTGGCCATACCTGGGACACCCCGTCCTAGTCCTGCCTGTGCCCCCTCGCAGAAGCATCCGGGAGGGGCCCTGGTTGTGCCTTAGTGCCACCTACAGCCCGGGGCATGCCTTGCAGGGCACCCTGCTCCTTGCCAGGCTTCTTCTCAGCCTGAGAAGGAGCAGCTCCACCTGGGAGCGGTGTCATCGCGGTCTCTGGGAGCGTGCCTGGCACTTGTTCGTCCATCTGCTTACCCTGGGCCATTTGCAGCTGGCTGCACGGCTCTCACCAGGCACCCAGGGACAGAACTGCGTGTGCAGCTGAGCCCTGTTGGCCGCAGGCAAACCTGTGCAGGACCAGTGGCACTGATGGGGACGTCCCAGCCTGGCTGTGTTGGCCGTAGAGATGCTGGGGCGTGGGGAAGCCAGGCCATCCCAGCTGGTCTTGCTGCCCATGTAGTCCCACATTTCTTCCCCCTCCCAGGGCGGATTCAGCTTCCCGGGGCCAGCCCTGACCTCAGCACATCCCCATGGGGTGAAGATGGCATCCCGGCTGGGGTGCCTGCCTGGGAAATAGTTCAGCAGCAGCAAAGTGTTGAATAGGGATGAGCGCATTGCACCAAGGAAGTTGTGTCACCGTGCCCCAATTTCGCTGGGCTGGAGAAGCCAGGGTTCAGGACACAATACCACAGCAGCGACCCACACGTGGCGGGAGGGCATGGCGGTGCGGCTGCAGCCATCGGGACCCAGCACCCGCTGCCCCAGCGTTGCTTTTCTCCCTGCAGCCTGCTCACCGAGGGGAGGACGGGGATGTGCGCAGCGCAGAGCAGCGGTGGGTGCAGGCGCTCCTGGAGCTGCCCCGGGGCAGAATAACTGATCCTGCCACTGCGCTCAGTCCCCAGCACAGCGCAAGCAGCAGAGCATTTGAACTGCACCTTCTTCAATAGGAAATGTATTTTATTTTGCTTACTAAAGTTACATTAAATACTAATTTTGATAAGAAAACCATTTAAAGGAACAGTAGTTTAACACCCGGAATCATGGACTGGCTTGTATTGGTGTTGGGAGCGACCCCAACGATCGTCACATTCCACCCAGACTCAGTTGCCCAGGGCTCCATCCCGGCTGGTCTTGAGCACCTCCAGGGGTGGGCACCACAGCCTCTCTGGGCAGCGATCACCGCTACATGAGCAGTCCTATCGGGAGCCAGGAGTTTGACATCATGATGAATCTCTGAGACGATCAGAACCTGCTTGTCTCAGCTCCCCTGTGGTGTTCCATGTCGCTTCCCCGTCCCTGGGCCGTGCTGGGCTCCCAGCCCCGATCTCAGCAGTGATGCCTTGGCTGGGCTCCCACCGCTGACTCATATAGGCGGGGAGGCGGCTCAGCAGCGAAGGGTGGACATGAGGGTCAGAGCAGCGTGGATGCTGCGCCCTGCAGAGCTCCGGCACATCAGCAGACTCACCTGCGGTGGGTGTTGTTTCCAGCAGCGAGGTGTTGCTCAGCGCTGGGGAGGGTGCGGTGTCTGAGGGGCTTCCTGTGGTCTGTGCGGGCAGCTGGGAATCGGGGTGCCCCCTGGTGCTTGAGCTGTAGAAGCAGGAGCCGGAGTACAGTGCGGGGATCACTGCCCCGGGGCTGACCCTGAAGGGGCTGTGAGGGGCGCGGGGCTGAGCACAGGTGCACAGCTCTGTGCCAGTCGTGGTACACCGGGGAGGATGTCTCCCGAGGATGTATGTCCCCCGTGTCTGTGGGGACTCTGTCCCCGTGCTGCCTGGAGGCAGTGGAGGAGCAACCCAGCTACAGCATGGTGTTCTGCCCTCCCTGCACCGGCAGCCAGTTCCACCGTGACTGCATCCAGGTAGGCAGCACTGCCCCCCGACTGCAGCATCTTCCGCAGCACCGCCCAACCCTGAACCTGGCACCATTCCCGGCCCTGGGGCAACGCGTGCCTCCCCAGCTGACGTATCCCCTTTCCCCTCTCCTCGCACTGAGCGCTTTGCAATTCCACTGCCCGCTCTACCAGGACAGTGAGGATTTCCAGGCAGAGATGTTGCGACTTGGGATCAAAGTCCCCAACAGGTCAGCACCCACTGCCTCGACACAGTCCATGTCTACTGATCGTAGACTTATCAGAGCTGGCTGGTGCAGCAGCACCCCATGAAGCAGTGAAACGTGTGTCCATCCTCCCCCACCGTTTCCTGTTCCCACAGACCTGAGATCCATGGCTACATAGGGCTAACACCTGGCAGACACTGAAGGTTGGTCAGTCCCCACGCCGCTTACTGCTACATGAGAAGGTGCGTACAACACCGTCCTCCAGTCCCTATGCACTTCAGTGTCCTCCAGGTGTTGGAACGCGAATAACGTTTGCGCTGTAGGGAATAGATCAGAGTGGTTCTGGCTGAGTCTGATGCGACTGCCCGCAGAGCTGCGCTCTGACCCCATCTACTGCTGAAACCAAGATATGCTTCTATTCATTGCTGCGGATTTGTACTCTTCATTTCTGCAGCTACTGTTTCTAATGCAAAACGTCTCCGTTTCCCCTCTGTCATCCAAGGACAAGAAGTCGGTGACAGACCGGAGGAGGTATTCCCTGACCGTCCCCTCATCGGAGCCGGAGGTGATGCGGCTGCAGCACTGAGGACGTGCTGTGCAACGTGCTGGAGCAGGGCCACCAGATGGAGAAGCTCATGCAAGCCATGAGGCTTTCCTGGGAGAGAACACGGGTGGAGCACATGGGCGTTTATTGCCCAGCGGAGCGTTTCTGCTGTCTCTGCTCTTGGAGAGGACTTTTCTTGCTGTCCTTAAGCAGGTGACACTCTTCATTTCTCCTATGATCTGGCTATAAGCCATACTGGGAAAAATGTTGTTTCCCCAGAAGTTAAAGAAGTTTTGAATTGGGTATATCCAGGAATGTGATCATAAGGACTCCTGGAAGAACCAAATGCAGCCTAATAGAAGTTCAGAGCAGGAGCCAGCCCAGACAGGGTAAAAGCGGTACTCTTTGAGGGTGCAAGATTGCAAAGGGATAACATGAATAGTAGATAACTTTCTGGAGTTCAGTTATTAATGGAATGTGAATCTAAATGCAACATCTTGCCAGTGAAAAATTGGATGGCAAGAGCTAACATATGGTACAAAAATTGGGGTCAGTTAATAGAAATAAATTCATATACTTTATTAACCAAGTTAAGGAATGAGTGTTGCCTCTCAAAAGGCGTGGTGGCCCTTCTCAGGAACGGCACGGCAGCCAACCCCAGGCTGCTCGGTCCACTTGCTCGCAGTCGCCAATGTGGTGGACGGCAAATGGCGTTTATTGGTGGGCTACACAGTACTTTTATCACCTAGGGTTACAATGTTGTCTCCACCTACTTACACCATGAACGAAGACTATTGGCTGAGAGGTGGCCCTATCTTCCCATACAGCACGATATCTTCCGTCCGCCAAAACCCTGACTGCAATATATCCCCCCTTCCCATGCTCAGCTAAATAGACAAACGTATATCACAAGGCACATTCATTACAAGTAACTAGGAACAATATACTCAGTATACAGAACCAAATTGGAACCGTGAATGAAAGATAACGCACTGTAAACAGGTAAACTTTAGGGTAACCAGTGCTCGTGGGGGTCAAAGTGCAACTAGAGGTAGTGCAATAGAAGTAGTGCAACTGGAGATAACTGGAGGTAGCATCGAATGACAGCACTCTTATAACAACTATTGGCGGTGGATGCGATAGGCGGTGCCAGCAGGGCGTCCCCTGCTTCAAGGTGCACCTTTCCTTTCTCATCCATCACCGACCCCCTCCAATTTTTATGGCGGGGTTTTTCCATTTGTACACCGCACCCGCGTGGCCAGTGCGAGATGCAGTGCCCAAATGGAACACCCGCTTACAAAGTAGAGGAAACTGTGCTTTACAACAGTACATATTACGAACTTAGGGAATAACAGGGTATGATCAGGAATGACTAGGGCCATTCTGTCATCGTCTGGATTCTGCCAATGCGGAGCTCCCAGGCTTAGATGAGATGTCCGTTGGGTTGTCACTCTCTCTGGTCACCTGCGTGCGCAGGTCACAAGGGTGCCCGACGCTCTGGTCCTGTGAAGACAGACTTGCAATTTCTGTTAAATTCACTGTATTACAATTATTATCGTTGTTATTATTGTTATCATTACTGTTAGTATTAGTTTTACTCCAAAGGTCCGGTTTAATGGACTTGAGTGGGCACCACTTTACTTTGCCCTCTTTTCTGACAGCAGCGTACCCTCGGCCCGTGAGGACCAGCCTCCACCCCTGTTCCCATTCCCCCAGCTCATTCCTAATTATGACTGATGGGCCTTCTTCTAGTGCTTGAGTTGCCCAGTGTTTTTGGGTAGGGCTGTTTATCTCCCCCCCCCGGGAAACTGGTTTAACGCTAACAGGGCAGTTGCTAAAAGGCGTGCTTGGTCTCCCAAAGGGATGGCATAATCAAAACCTTCTGCTTTCGCTAATATTTCTAACTTAGTTTTTAAAGTTAGATTTGCTCGTTCAACTATGGCTTGACCCGTGCTATTATATGGGATACCATGTGTTAGAGTAATACCCCATTTCTGAGCAAATGCCTGGATTGATTTAGACACGAAGTTCGGACCATTGTCTGTCTTAATCTGATTAGGGATGCCAAGCCACGCCATGGCTGTCAGCCAATGTTGGATAGTTGCATTGGAGTTGGTCTTAAGTTGTTGTGTGGCTACGATCATTCCGCTGTATGTGTCCACAGTCACTGCTAGCCACGCTCGAGGTCTCAAAAGGTGACAGAGTGTAAAATCCGTTTGCCACACCTCAGAGGCCTTAAGGCCTCAAGGATTGACCCCACTAGACCACAGAGGTGTTTTTTGGCAGTGGGGGCATGTGGCAACCACATGCTTTGCATCCGCGGTTGAGATCCCACATTTCTTTACCAACGCCTTAGCCCCAATGTGGAGGGACTCGTGGAGCTGGCGGGCGTCTCTTAGCATCCACAACCCTTTAGCAGCAGCATCCGCTTTGTCATTGCCGGTTTGGTAGAACCCTTTGATTGGGTCGTGGCTGTTGACGTGGATAACCGATATGGTGCCCCTTCGGGAGTAAAGTGCTTCTTCCAGCATTAGGGCTGTTGTGGATGTTGACACACCAGGTCCTGACATGGAATCAGTCACTATGTTGAGATGTTCTGCTGGGAACAGTCCACACGCTAGCACTACGGCTGTCGCTTCCAACTGCTGGACTGAAAGTGTACAGTCTGTCATTTTGATGCAGTGCCATTTCCCTTTGGAATGCCAGACCGCTGCTGCAGTTGAGGTTGTTGAAGATGCATCTGTGAAGACCGTTGGTCCTGGTTGGGGTCGGTTCATGATCTTCAGCGGAAGGTCAACATCGATGATTGTTAACATTTGGGCCCAAGGAGGCTTTGTGGCGTACCGGATTTCTCCGCCAAATCCGACGAGGGCTATGGCGAGATGTTCTGACATCGCTACTGATTGTGTTGGAAGCTGCTTACGGAAAGGCAAGTATATTCTGGCAGGTTCGATGCCTAGGTGTCTTAGGGCAAGTTTTCTGCCTTTCATGACAAGGTTGCCGATGCACTCGACTCCTGGGGAGAATGCACGCAATGATTTTCCCAGGACTATCCATTGTATTGGTCGGGCTTTTTCGGGGGGGCCTTGAGCTAGTGTTCCTACCCCCCCCTTTTGCTGTAAAATGTACATACAAATCAACTGGTTCGTCTGGGTTCCATCTGGTGAGCATGCTTGATGATGTCTGCTGCTCAATGAAATCGAGGGAAGTCATTGCTTGAGTAGTTAGAGTCTTTTGTTCCCAAGGATTTTTTCCTTTTAAGAGATCGTACAGAGGAGCCATAATTTCAGGCGGGATCAATACAATATTGCAGAGCCACTGCAAAGACCCTACCAAATGCTGCACATCATGAAGTGTTTTGATGTTCCGATGAATTTTTACTTGGGGGGGGTCACGTAAGAGCTCGTGATTCCCACTCCCAAGAAACTCACACATGGTCCTTTTTTAATTTTCGCGGTTGCGATTTCAAACCCGTATTTCTTTAGAGTTTCTGAGATCGCTTTAACAACTGCTTGGACCTCTTTAGGATTTATGGCTGAGTAAACTCTTTGTCCCGCGTCTGTCACCCGAACCGGGAATGTCAATATGGATGAAGGGACCCAATCGGCACACGCGATCTTTATTTCTCTCCAGTCTGTGAGAGGAGTTTCCTCCTCTCGCTGTTCTCCTTTGCCGCGGATGTTTCGGCCTTTGACTGTGCCTATCTCTATTGTCTCCTCCTCTGAATCGGAGTCAGTTACGGGCCACCCATCCCGGCTGTTATCTGACTCGGAGCCGGAACTAGACTAACCAGTCATTTCCGGGCTCCGGTACTTTTTCGTCTGACTCCGGCCCCGCCTACTTTCCCTTTTTGAGCTACAGCCCCGCCTGTGTCCCTTGCGGGCGGGCCGCTCCCTCCCCCTCGCTTCGCCACGCTTTCTATCTGGGGAGGTATTCACCTTATTCCTCTCTCTCTCTGCCCCTTTCCGAGCGCAGCGCGCGGGAAGTTTCCCACGCCTCCACCTCGTTCCCGCCATTGGCTCCTTCGCCTCGCCCTCCGCCTTCTGGCTCGGCGCCATGTTGGGGCGCGTAAGGCGGCGGTCTCACTACAGAACCGTTTGCCGCCTCGGTCACCTGGCCCCGGAATAAATCAGCATTGCCCTGCTCCTCTGCGAGCGGCCCGGGGCTCGGGGGTTGAGGGGGCGCGGTGGCCCCTCCCCGGTCCCCACGTTCGTTATGATCATCGCTATGATAAGGGCGCGAAGTCCGCACGGCTCCACTTTACTGCACCCTCGGAGCGCCCCGCTCCTGAATAACCCCTTGCAGTGCCTGTCTTACTCTTCCCCACAGCTGAAGGTTTTCCATGCTACCCGAGGCAATTGTTTCCTCGGCTAGCACGCTAGTGCACCTATCCCACACTTCAGGGTGGAATATATCCACTGGCTGAGCAATGACCCCAATATCCAAAAGCCTCGCAACTGCGAGAGTAAAATCTTCGGGATTACAATCAACCCCCCATTGCTCAAGTAAGTCTACTACGACCTGCACAAGGGCTTCCATCCTCCTCGTGGGTCCGGGAGCGTCCTCCCTGCCGGCTGGTCCCGCCGCTCCGGCCGCCGTTCACCCGTCCAGGCGATCCCGGGTTTCGGCACCATTTGTTGCCTCTCAAAAGGTGTGGTGGCCCTTCTCAGGAACGGCACGGCAGCCAACCCCAGGCTGCTCGGTCCACTTGCTCGCAGTCGCCAATGTGGTGGACGGCAAATGGCGTTTATTGGTGGGCTACACAGTACTTTTATCACCTAGGGTTACAATGTTGTCTCCACCTACTTACACCATGAACGAAGACTATTGGCTGAGAGGTGGCCCTATCTTCCCATACAGCACGATATCTTCCGTCCGCCAAAACCCTGACTGCAACAAATGAGTAGGTGGGGTTTACCATTCTGGAATTGAAGGATGCCTTTTCTGCCTGAAGAAGTTGAATTGGAAAACCCCACTATGGGGAGAGAAGACTCAGTTAACCTGAACAGTGTTACCCAGGGTTGTTGAGAACAGCCCTTGAGTTTGAGAACCAGTCAGCTTATGAAGTTTGGGATCCTCCATCCCAAGGTGGAGCTTTACTGCAGTATGTGGATGCCACAGTACTTGGAACGAGACAAAAGAGGACTGTGTACAATGGACTGTGAGTCTGCTAAATTTTCTTGGTTTAAATGATTATCAAGTCAGAAAGCAACAGATCAAAGAGGACTTGGAACGGAACAGAAGGAAGTCATTTGCTGAGCACCCAGAACTCTGACTCAGAGCTACCTCTGATCCAGCAGTGCGACTGCTTGGAGACTGTTTATGCCAGTCAGCCAGACCTAAAGGAGGAATCATTGGATGGTGCTGAGGATTCCTGGACTCGTCGACGGAAAAGTATGCATTTGGGGTAGTGCATGCTCGCAGTACCATTTGGAAAGAACAAAGATTGAAATCTTGCATCTATTGAAAAGGACATCAGAGAGGTAACACTGTACAGGGAACTGGAAATAAGGCGGCAGATCAAGCGGCAGGACAGGCAGCTGAAGGGAACTGGCTTTAATTCCAGATGGTAAACTTAAAATGGATTAACCTGAGTCAGAATCTGTAAAATATTTTAAGGAAGATAATAACCTAATTAATGATTTAGAAGGAAAGGACCAAACTGATGGATGGGTGCATATGGACGCATTGTCGTGCCCTTTAGTATCTTATGGAAATTAATTAAAACATATGGGGGAGGGGCAGACACTCTTTATAAGTATTTGAACAAAGTAATTGTACAATCCTAGTACCAGGAACAGGGTACAAGAGGGGCCTGTCAGGAAAGGGAACATTCCAGGAATAGATCAGTACATGCTGGTTGTAACAGACACTTTTCTTGGTGGCCAGAAGCCTTTCCCTGAAGGACAAATAAGGGAAGGGAGGTTTCATGGGTACTACTGAATGAAATATTACCCAGGTTTGGTGTGCCTGATGTGCAGACAGAGGCACTCGTTTTACTGCACAACCCATATAGGCCCAAGCAAGTGGTCAGTTAGAAGAGATGAACTTAAACACAGGCTGAATATGTCAGGAGACCAGTGTTGTGGTTTTGTGGTTTTGATGCCGGTATTCCACATCAGAACATCATGCAGGCCGTTAAGGAGTTAATGCTGTGGGAGCAGGGGAGGGGCGGAGCTCCGCACCGGACGGGAGGCCCGCGCTTTTTGTGGCGCGCGGTCGGGGCTGCCGTGAGGAGTTCAGCACGTGTAAAGTAAGCTCCCAGTTTTCTGGTTTGGAAAATTTGTCTCTCTCTCTCAATTGTTCATTTTTATTAGATTTAGTAAAGTTACCGTTCCTCCTCAGATCGTGCCGTTGTGTTTTTCTTTACAGACCCTCAATCCCCTCTGTTTCCCCTCCCCCTGGAGCGCGCGGCTCTGCTGAGGCGGCTGCGCGGCAGTTTTTTTTTCCTCTCCCTTTCTTTTTCCCTTCTCGGTTCCCCCTTGGGTTACTGTCATGGATAACACCGTGACACATTATTGGTGGAGAATGCGGGCAATGCAGTATTTGTACCCCACTGTAAAACTGGTGCTGAGTGGACTGAGGGTTTTCATGTACCTTGGAGCATGTTGGCGTCTTTTTAAGCTCCTCATGTTCAGCACCGGAGTCATATCTGCATACAGCTGCTTTAGTGTGCTGATGGGGTTACCCCCCTCCCGCCTAATCAGCCTGATTAATATGACAGATTATACGGCATTTGGATTGGTTTCCAGGTACTCTTTTCAGGTTTTTACCTATCTTCAAGGTGTCAGCCTGGCAACTGTGTTATCTGTTTTCCTGAATGTACTCTGTGCAATGGTATTTTACATCCAGTGGAGGAAGCCTTCCTCAGAACCAGAGAGCGTTGAATGGCAGGGAAGGTGGGAAAAGTTAGGGAAGAATTTAGAAGCGTGGGGACCCCCGGTGCAATGTGATTTTGATCTTGAGCACCTGCAGGATCCTGAGAAATTCAGTGAGTGTTTAGGTCAGGAGTCATGTGACTCAGGCAGATCTGAGAAGGAACGGATTGTTTGGGGCTTGGCTTGTGCTTATCGAGCTATAATTGATATTCTTGAGAGAAATGGTTTCCAAACCGAGGTTCAGAACAAAAATGAAAACCTTGAGGTTAAACCTGACCAGTCACAGGAAGCACCGGCATCCGTGTCGGTTGCCCCTGTGGAAAGCCAGAAATGGAAACTTGTGTCCTCTCGGCTAGAACGGAAAGAAGAAGAAGCAGAGAAAAAAAAGGAAGATCCAGGTGAGGGGCCCTCTTCAGCACCAACTCCACCACCACCACCACCTAAAAAGGCCACTAAGGAAGGTGAGAAACGTGGAGACGACAGAGATGAGAGAGAAGAGGAAGATCCAGGTGAGGGGCCCTCCTCAGCACCACCACCACCACTACCACCTAGAAAGGCCACTAAGAAAAGTGTGAGGCATGGAGAGGACAGTGATAATGAAGAAATCACCATTACTACTATTCGTCGGCCCCTAAAGATGACTGAAATCCAGGGTTCAAGAAAGGAGTTTGTACGGCGCTCAGATGAACCTATTGTCACCTGGTTGCTGCGGTGTTGGGACAACGGTGCCAGCAGCGTGTCCCTTGATGGCAACGAAGCCCGCCAACTGGGAAGCATTGCTCGAGACCCAGCTATCGACAGAGGGATTAGTAGATGTCTGAGTGGAGTTGCTACCCTCTGGGAACGAGTATTAGTGGCTGTAAAGGAGAGATTTCCTTACAAAGACGATCTGGAGCCTAAGGTGGAAAGATGGAATACTGTGGAGAAGGGCGTCCAATTTCTGAGAGAAATGGCTGTAGTAGAGATGCTGTACGATCCTACTTTCGTCCCTAACAATCCACACCAGGACCGCGATCCTGAGAAAGCATGGTGTAAAGCTGATGTATATCGGAAGCTCTCAAAAACAGCACCAGAAAGGTACGCAAGTACACTGGTAGCAACATTCAATATACTCGAGGGCCGAAACAGAAGACTCCCATTTCATGAAGTGGTTACTACACTTCAAAATTTTGAACAACAACTTCCACCATCACACGTTTCCATTGCAGCTGTATCATCGGTAGCAGGAGAAGTCAGTGACATAAAGAAGATACTGAAAATGATATTGGAGGAATTGTCCTTACTGATGAACCGGGATGGACCTGTGTCAGTATCAGAAACACCGGATGAAGACGGGGATGATCCAAAGAATCTGATGGAGAAATTGATCAAACTGATAAAAGTCTCAGCCATCAAAGGCAACCGCCTCTCTGCTCGAGTAGATGACAGCAGTAACTTCATGTCGCGTGTGTCCATGTGGAGCTTCTTACGAGAAAATGGAGAGGACATGAGGAAGTGGCATAAAAAACCCACCCCTGCGCTACGAGCACGTGTGAGAGAATTACAGCAGAGATCAGCCACCAATGAAATTGCTCCCGTCACCACAGGTAACCAATAGAGGGGCCCTGCCCTCAGCCAGGGGAGGGAAAGGGATAATAGAGTGTATTGGACTGTGTGGATTCGATGGCCTGGCACATCAGAGCCACAAAAATATAAGGCACTGGTGGACACTGGTGCACAGTGCACTCTAATGCCTTCGAGTTATAAAGGGACAGAATTGATTTATATTTCTGGAGTGACTGGGGGCTCTCAGGAATTGTCTGTGTTGGAGGCAGAAATAAGCCTCACCGGTAAAGACTGGCAGAAACATCGTATAGTGACTGGACAGGGGGCTCCATGCATACTCGGTATTGATTATCTTAGAAGGGGACATTTCAAGGATCCCAAGGGATACCGATGGGCTTTTGGAATAGCTGCTGTAGATGCTGACAACATTCAGCAGCTGTCTGTTTTACCTGGCCTGTCAGAAGATCCGTTTGTTGTGGGGGTACTGAAAGTAAAAGAGCAGCAGGTACCAATTGCGACAAAAACAGTACACAGACGGCAATACCGTACCAACAGGGATTCCTTGCTCCCCATTCATAATTTGATCCGTCAGTTAGAAGGCCAGGAAGTGATCAGCAAAACTCACTCACCGTTTAACAGCCCCATATGGCCGGTACGTAAATCCAATGGAGAATGGAGGCTGACGGTAGATTACCGTGGCCTGAATGAAGTCACACCCCCACTGAGCGCTGCTGTGCCAGATATGTTGGAGCTGCAATATGAACTGGAGTCAAAAGCAGCCAAGTGGTACGCTACCATTGACATTGCCAATGCGTTCTTCTCTATTCCTTTGGCCACAGAGTGCAGACCACAGTTCGCTTTCACGTGGAGGGGCATTCAGTACACTTGGAACCGTTTGCCCCAGGGGTGGAAACACAGCCCAACCATTTGCCATGGGTTGATTCAGACCACACTGGAACAGGGTGGGGCACCCTGTTCCAGTGCACCTCCAGTACATTGATGACATTGTTGTGTGGGGTGATACAGCAGAAGAAGTTTTTAAAAAAGGAGAGCGAATAATCCAAATTCTTCTGGGTGCTGGTTTTGCTATCAAACGAAACAAAGTGAAGGGACCTGCCCAAGAAATTCAGTTTCTAGGAGTAAAATGGCAAGATGGGCGTCGTCACATCCCAGGAGATGTGGTTGACAAAATCACCAGCATGTCACCACCCACTAGCAAAAAGGAGACACAGTCTTTTCTCGGTGTAGTAGGCTTTTGGAGGATGCATGTCCCAAATTACAGTCTCATAGTAAGCCCCCTCTATCAGGTGACCCGAAAGAAGAATAATTTTGCATGGGGTCCTGAACAGCAGCAGGCCTTTGAGCAGATTAAACAGGAGATAGCCCGTGCTGTTGCCCTGGGGCCAGTACGGATGGGACAGGACGTAAAGAACATCCTATACACTGCTGCTGGAGAGAAAGGTCCCACTTGGAGTCTGTGGCAAAGAGCCTCTGGGGAGACCCGAGGCCGACCCCTGGGATTTTGGAGCAGAGCGTACAGGGGTTCGGAGGAGTGCTACACTCCAACTGAGAAGGAGATTTTGGCAGCATACGAGGGAGTTCGGGCTGCCTCTGAAGTAATTGGCACTGAGACGCAGCTGCTCCTGGCACCTCGATTGCCAGTGCTGAACTGGATGTTCAGAGGAAAGGTTCCCTCCACCCATCACGCTACCGATGCCACCTGGCGTAAGTGGATTGCGCTGATTACACAGCGAGCTCGGATGGGGAACCTCAGCCGTCCAGGGATGTTAGAGGTGATCATGGACTGGCCTGAAGGCAAGAAATTTGGAACATCACCAGCAGAGGAGGTACCACGCGCAAAAGAGGCCCCACCATATAATGAACTATCAGAAAATGAAAAGACATATGCCCTCTTCACTGACGGATCGTGTCGTATTGTTGGGAAACATCGCAGATGGAAGGCTGCTGTGTGGAGCCCCACACGACGAGTAGCAGAGGCCACCGAAGGAGAAGGAGAGTCAAGCCAATTTGCAGAGGTAAAGGCTGTCCAGCTGGCCTTAGATGTGGCTGAACGGGAGAGGTGGCCAATGCTGTATCTCTATACTGACTCTTGGATGGTGGCAAACGCTTTATGGGGGTGGTTGCAGCAGTGGGAACAAAACAACTGGCAAAGAAAGGGTAAACCTATCTGGGCTGTGGAACTGTGGAAAGACATTGCTGTCCGTACAAAAAGGTTGGGTGTAAAGGTGCGTCACGTAGATGCTCATGTGCCCAAGAATCGAGCTACTGAGGAACAGAAAAATAACCATCAGGTAGATCAAGCTGCCAAAATTGAGGTGTCTCAAATAGACTTGGATTGGCAGAACAAAGGAGAGTTATTCTTAGCTCGGTGGGCCCATGAGACCTCAGGCCATCAAGGAAGGGACGCAACCTATAAGTGGGCTAGAGACCGAGGGGTGGACTTAACTATGGATGCCATCGCACCGGTGATCCATGACTGTGATACATGTGCCATAATTAAACAGGCCAAGAGGATGAAACCTCTCTGGCAGGAAGGGCGATGGCAGAAGTATAAATATGGGGAGGCGTGGCAGGTAGATTATATCACCTTGCCACGATCTCACAGTGGTAAGCGTTATGTGCTCACCATGGTGGAGGCGACCACTGGGTGGCTTGAAACATATGCAGTACCCCATGCTACTGCCCGTAACACCATCTTAGGCTTAGAGAAGCAAATCCTATGGCGACATGGAACCCCAGAAAGAATTGAGTCCGATAATGGGACTCATTTCAAAAATTCACTTGTGGATACTTGGGCCAAGGAACATGGCATTGAATGGGTCTATCATATTCCCTACCATGCACCAGCTGCTGGTAAGATCGAGCGCTACAACGGGTTGTTAAAAACCACACTGAAAGCACTGGGTGGCGGGACATTTAAGCATTGGGAGAAAAATCTGTCAGAAGCCACCTGGTTGGTCAACACTAGGGGATCAATAAACCGAGATGGTCCTACACAGTCCAGCTCCCTACAGACCATAGAGGGAGATAAGGTCCCTGTAGTACATGTGAAGAGCATGTTGGGAAAAGCAGTGTGGGTCCTTCCAGCCTCTGGAAAGGGCAGACCCCTCCGTGGAACAGTTTTTGCACAGGGACCTGGGTGCACCTGGTGGGTAAAGGATAAAAATGGGGATGTCCAGTGTGTTCCACAAGGGAATCTGATGCTGGGGGAGTGCAGTCTGTGATTCCATGTGTATATGTATATGTATAGATCTATTTGTATGTAATCTGTGTTATTGCTGTTCTTGGTTCTATATAGATACATGTTAAGCATGATGTGATGATGTGGAATAAGGGGTGGAATGTTGTGGTTTTGTGGTTTTGATGCCGGTATTCCACATCAGAACATCATGCAGGCCGTTAAGGAGTTAATGCTGTGGGAGCAGGGGAGGGGCGGAGCTCCGCACCGGACGGGAGGCCCGCGCTTTTTGTGGCGCGAGGTCGGGGCTGCCGTGAGGAGTTCAGCACGTGTAAAGTAAGCTCCCAGTTTTCTGGTTTGGAAAATTTGTCTCTCTCTCTCAATTGTTCATTTTTATTAGATTTAGTAAAGTTACCGTTCCTCCTCAGATCGTGCCGTTGTGTTTTTCTTTACAGACCCTCAATCCCCTCTGTTTCCCCTCCCCCTGGAGCGCGCGGCTCTGCTGAGGGGCCGCGCGGCAGTTTTTTTTTCCTCTCCCTTTCTTTTTCCCTTCTCGGTTCCCCCTTGGGTTACTGTCACGGATAACACCGTGACAACCAGTCTCTCTCTTGGTATCAAACTCTCCCTACAGCTCTCTTAAGAAGCTATGGGAGAGTGCAATAGGGCAGTATGTACAAGCCCTAGGGTGGGAGCAGAATGTTGATTTTACATAAGAATCATGGTCCTTGCAGCCATCTAGCATCACAGAAGTGGGAAGTGGAGACTGTAAATTGATTGGCAGCGTACGAGTATAACTAGTAACAATTTATGTTTGTCTGGATGAGGAGCTGCGAGATATGGTTTAGTAGCCTGTGGTAGCAGGGGTAATGAGAAGACGGTTGGACTAGATGATCTTATAGGTCGCTTCCAACCTTGTGATTCTGTGATTCTATGTTTAGCTAGTATGAATCTATGTAATATTTTGTCATATGACATGCCCCAGGAAGTAAGGGCAAGCTGGAACTTGCCTGTCTGAAAAGGCATCAGGGAGACCTGTTTGACACTCCTTGGTGCTCTTTGTTTAACAAAAGAAATGTCCCTTGGACAGAAGGAAAGAGGCCTTGGAGAGAATCACTGTGTAAATATGATAAGAGTTCTGAGACATCTTGGGAACAATAGGATGGACTGGTTGGCAGCACGATGGAGTAAGAAACAAGTGTTAGAATGTAATTAACAAATGTAAATCTGTTAAGATAAAAACTGTAATGGTGTTCCCCCATTTGCTCAAGGCAGGGAACTGTTCAACTAATCCAGGGGATTGGGTGTCTGTTAAGAATTTCTCAGGTGACTCGTCAGAAGGAAAACAAAGTGGATCCTATCAAGTCCTGCTCAGCACTTACACAGTGATCAAGATCAAGGAAGCACCTTCATGGATAATCTACTCATGGATCAAGAAGGCTTCAGGCACTCAGTGGACTTCTGCCATCAAAGAGCCCTTGAAACTTTTGACAAAAAAAAAAATGCTTAATGTTTGTATATTCTGTATAACTTTAACTTTGGTTTTAGCTTGGAAGAGAATATGTATGTGCAAATGGATCAGAAAAATAGCACAAGGTTTTAGTCTTTCAGATTGGTAGGTACTGTCAAGCGTCAGGGGGAAAGAGACACTAGGATACTCAGTAGAAATTGGGTGGAGAATGCATGAACTGGGACAGGAAGGAGGTTGAACTGTACCTATGGACGAGATATGGAAAAGCCTTTGGCCCTAGGTACATCCTACAGGGATGAGAGGAGGGTAATATATCACAGGAATCAATCACATTCTAGTCAAGAGGTGGGGATTTTAAGTACAACACTTCAGGGAACACAGTACAGGGAGTTTGTTTTACCTTAGCAAGGGCATCACAAAGTGCAGACTGGGACCAGGAAAGTGGTAGTTATGCAGAGATGGTATCTTTGATTTCTCAAGGCTAACTTAACACAGTGCACCTTTTGGTGCTGCTGGAAAGGCCTGGCAAATAAAGCACCAAGTGGAAACAGGGAGTAAATTCAGGAAGACACTAATGGACAAGTGAGGTACAGTAGGCAAAAGAATTTGCCTAGGATAAAGAAAAGGGGGGATCGAATCAAGGAACTGAATTGGACTGAATCTAAGCTAGGCATCATAGCTTGAGCAAACAGGAAACTTTAGGATAAAACTCAGGGACCATAGAAATATGGGTATTGCTAAAGAGAGCTGCTGTTTGCAGCTCAATACAAGGGTGGTCCCATGAAGATAAGGACAACACAATGGTATGTAGGGTGGTTGTTTACAACACAATGCATGGTCCAGAGAAGAGAAGTGGAATTGCTGTTTGCAGCTCAGTGGGGAAGTCTGTGAAGATAAGGAGGCAAATTTGCTGGCGACAAAATGTAGTCCCTTTAACATCTGGAAATTTACCACCGGAGATGTCACTCACTTTTGAATTTCTGTCCATCTTTGGAATGTCATGAATGTTAATGTGTTATGCCTTTAAACGTGTAGTCGTTTCTCTCTTCAGCGTGCACGTTTGGTGCAGAGATCCCCCATGCACCCAGCGCTGTAATAAAGGGAATACCTGCTCGACGTATTGCACTGGTGTGTCAAGTTACTATGTCGGATTTCTCGGCATCAATGGAGGTGTTACACGTGATTCACACCTGCAACCAATCAGGAGTATGCTTTGTATTTTTTAAGAGTTGTACTTTTTCCTATAAACTGTCACTGTTATCACTTTCATAAAGTGGCAGAGTCTGTTCTTTTTCTGCTGACAGCAGACGGCCATCCAGTGGCATCACTCGGGCCAGCTGCTGATGTTCTGGGCCTGACGTGGTACCCAGGAGATGGAAGCTGCAACCACAGCCTGTCTGTGCACAAGTGATGGAGGCCCCCGTCACCGGGCCCCTCACTCTGCCCTGACTGCACCGTCCTCCTGCTTGGGTGCCCAGGGCCCCTCAGCCCTGTGAGGTGTGATGATGTCACAAAGGGTGGCAGGGAGCGGCCACTGTGATGCGCAGGGAGGGGAGCAGTTAAAATGCTCCGGGGCTCAGGCCGAGCTCAGTGCGAGCTGGTGAGGTACGTGGACGGCAGGAGGAAGGGGCTGTCTGAGGCTGCCCGGGGAGGAGGGGTTCTCATTGCTCCGAGGACTGAGCTGTGATCTCACCCTCATCCCGCTTCTCCCATAGGCTTGGCACAGGAGCGTGCAGAGGAGAAAGCCCAGCACTGCTGGGACAGGGACTCTGCGAGTGCTCACCATTGACACACATCATGTCCGAGGGGTCAGAGGAGGCTGCCGGCTCGAGGGAGCAGGGTGAGAGCAACGTATCCCTACATGCAGCTTCCCATCATTGGGCAGATTGCTGCCGGGGTTTGCCTGCAGTGGAGAGGGGAGGAAGGGGCGGGCAAGGGCTCCTCTGCTCCTTGGCCAGAGGGGCTGACGGGGTTGGGCTGTGGCTGCCTGCCATCACCACTGGGCCTGCAGTGCCCCTTCCTCTCCATGGCCTCGGGCCCTGCTCCTCATCCGGCATGGCTGGCACAGAACAGCCCCTGAGACAGCCCTCAGAGGCAGATGGCAAGGCACTCACTGCTGTTGCTCTCTCCTCTCCAGCATGTGTGCTTTGTGGCCGGGTGGATGAGGACTCAGACATCCTTGGGCAAAAAAATGAGATAGATGGATCCTATTTCCACACTTATTGTTTCGTGAGTTACCTTGCAGATCCTACCATCTTCCTCCAACCAATGGTTCCATTCTTCCTGCCCTTACAACGTCACGTTCTTACCCCTTGTGCAGCTATTTGCCAACGGTCTTTGTCAAGAAGAAGATGACAGGAGTTTCAGTTTTTCCAAAGAAGATGCCATACGCACAATTGAGCAGGCAGAGCAGACGGTGAGGACCTGAGTGGAACAGAGAGCTTTGTGGCTGGGGAGGATTGGAGATCTTAACCTGCTCCCAAGAGAGCAATCCCAGCTTTTCCAACCAGCTCCAAGACAAAGTCCCCCTCTTGCAGATGACGCCTGTTCACCGGGCAGCTTTGCCGAGTGTGACCCAGCTATGCCTGCACTCTGGGCTCTGCCCAGTAGTGGAGGGCCAGCTGCATAGGCCCCGAGCCTGTCGCTTACGGGAGCTGCTCTGTTCTTTCCAGCACTGCATTGTCTGTGGCAAGACAGGGGCCTCCATCACCTGTGCAGAAACAGGATGTGACCGCAGCTTCCATCTCCTCTGTGCCTCAGAGGGTGAATGTGTCACCCAGTACTTCAATGCGTTCAGGTAAGGGCAGCCAGGCCTCGCCTGTGAGCCTCCAACCCCTGCTGTCAGCACCAGCCAAAGAAGCGAGGAAGGCGCCAGGCTCCCAGCAGCCTGCCAGAGACAGAGCCAGGACCTGTGTTCCTTTGTGTTCCTCTGCCCTCCTCGCAGCACTTCTCACCTTGCCCACCCCTCCCATCTTTCCGCAGGTCCTTCTGCTGGGAGCACCGCCCGATTCAGGCAGTGAATGCAGTGCCAGCGCAGGACACCACCTGCACCATATGCCTGGACCCCGTGGGGGACAGCATCTCATACAGCACCATGGTGTGCCCATGCTGCCAACACGCCTGGTTCCACCGGGCCTGTGTCCAGGTAGGAGTCCTCCCCTTGCCCCGTGGGCACGGCAGGAGCTTAGCAGCACCAGGTCCCGCTCATGCTCATGCTCCTTGTGTTTCTGCTGCAGGAACAGGCCCTGTGTGCTGGGATTTTTTGCTTCCAGTGTCCCCTCTGCAGAGACAGGTTCCGGTTTCTCGTACACATGATCAGGCTGGGGATCCGAGTTCCAGTCAGGTTGGTGTTTTTCAGCCACCTCCCAAGATGTGAGGATACATGAGCTGTGCCTGCCCAGGGACTGACAGCCCCCAGCAGGCCTGGCCCTTTGCTACCACTAAACCAGGCCTCAGCATCACTGGGAAGCTGGAGCTGGGGACTGGGTGGAGGAGGAGGGATTCCATGGATTAGTTTTAGTCCTGGCACAGTGGGTGACCATGACATTCCCTCCCTTCTCTGACAGGACACCAAGGTGGGAGGACAATGATGATTTTGCATCACTGCTAGAGAGGCACGGGCGCTGCAATGCCAGCGAGTGCCATTACCCACATGGCAGGGAGCAGGCAGAGAGAGAGGGGTGAGTTACCTCAGCAGCCCTCTGGGGCTCTGCATGGGAGTGCAGCCTTAGCGCAGGGTTGGGGAGCACGGATTGAGCAGCAGAGCTGTGCTAGGTACTTCCTGGCTCAGGTCACTTAGTCCTCATGTCCATAACGCATTTTTTTCCCCAGGCCCTGGGAGCTGCTGCTCTGCAGCTCCTGCGCTGCACAGGGCACCCATCGGCACTGCTCCAACTTGAGTGAGAGCACCTCCACCTGGGAGTGCAATGCCTGCGCTGGAGAGGGCACCGGTAAGAGGCAAACAGCCGTGTGCGGCATGCTCAGGGCGGCCTTGCTCACGTCCCTTTACCCTGAAGAGCCGGGAGCTGATCCCACCCCCAGGCAGGAATTCCATCCTGCTCAACCTCCTGCCTCCCTTACAGACTCCAGCACTACCAGCCAGCAGGGACTGGGGCCATCCCAAGGCTCCCCGGCACTGGAGAGCAGTACTTCCAGCACCACCAGCCAGGCACCATCGGGTCCAGATCATGGTTCCCGTGTGCCTGAGAGCAGCGGCCTGTCCGGACAGCGTGGGACAGACTGTGGGAGAATCTCCCCACATTTACCTCGGGTCGAGAATAGCTTTAGTGAGCTCCAAGGACACCGTGGGTGCTGCCACAACGCTGCCCCGGACTTGGCCAGCCAGGGGATGTCAGAGGCCTCGAGGCCCTCCCTGGCACATGGCTACAACCTCCGGCCCAGACAAGGAGGGCCGGCCCGGACACAAAGCCGCTCTCCGCTGCACTGCCGGGTCCCAGATTCCCCAAGCCAGCCCCAGACACGCCGTGGGAGCAGGCACACACCCACCCCAAGTGCTGAGAGCTGCACTCACAGCTACAGCCAACGGGCAGCACGGGGGTCCTCGAGGCGTTCCACAGCGGCTGATGGAAGCCGGCGCACAGAGCCAGGGAGGGCTGGGACTCGAAGCCGCTCCCCTCTCCAACATCGTGATGCAGAGTCCCAGAGTCAGCCTTGTTTACACCGCAGGAGTCGGTCCAGGAGAACGGAGCCAGCCCAGGAGCGAAGCCGCTCCCGGGTACCACGTCGGGCCCGGAACATGAACAGCCAGTCCCAACAACGCCGTGGGAGAAGGCACACACCCACCCCAAGTGCTGAGAGCTGCACTCACAGCTACAGCCAACGGGCAGCACGGGGGTCCTCGAGGCGTTCCACAGTGGCTGGTGGAAGCCGGCGCATGCAGCCAGGGAGGGCTCGGACTCGAAGCCGCTCCCCTCTCCAACGTCGTGATGCAGAGTCCCAGAGCCAGCCTTGTTTACACCGCAGGAGTCGGTCCAGGAGAACGGAGCCAGCCCAGGAGCGAAGCCGCTCCCGGGTACCACGTCGGGCCCGGAACATGAACAGCCAGTCCCAACAACGCCATGGGAGCAGCAGTTCATAACATCTTGGGGCTGCTGCCAGATGCAGATGGGCCAGGACCTGGTTGGACCGTTGAACCTGATGACCTTTTTGGTCTTTTCTAACCTTAATCACTCTGCAAATCTAAATGCACATGAGAGGATGTCTGAGGAACAGATAAAAGGCTGCGAGGCTCAGGCTGAGCTCACTGCAAGCTGGTGAGGTGAGCGGAGGGCAGGAGGAAGGGGCTGCCTGAGGCTGCCCAGGGAGGAGGGGTTCCCAGCACACGGGGGCCTGAGCTGTGAAGTCACCCTTGTCCCATTTGTCCCTTAGGATTGTGTGGAAGATAAAGTCCAGTACTGCTGGGACAGGGACTCTGCGAGTACTTGCCATCAACTTGCACCGTGTCCACAGGGATGCAGGAGGCTGCCAGCTGGAGGGAGCAGGGTGAGAGCAACATAACCCTATATGCAGCACCTGCTGCCGGGCAGAGGGCTCCTGGGGGTCTGCCTGCGGTGGAGAGGGGAGGAAGGGGCAGGCAGGGGCTCCCTTGCTGACGTGGGCAGGGCCTCTCTGCTCCTTGGCCATTGGAGTCACAGCTGGGCTGTGGCTGCTTGCTGGTACTGCTGGGCCTGCAGTGCCCCTTCCCCTGCATGTCTGCAGGTGGAAATCAGTGGATTCCGTGGTAACTCCACAAGAGTCATAGTGCAAAGACCCTTGATTCTAAACATCCGCTGTATATAGAGTCAACTCCCGGGGCAACCAACTTTGCATTGGGCCACATCAGCCAAGTGGCTACTTCTCATTCATTGCTTTGCACTTCCTTGTACCTTCTCATTCGTCCTACTCCTTTTCACCTTTCCAGACTCCGTGGCCCCATCTGCTGTATCGATGAATGTCTCCTGACCTTCATCTGACGCCAATTGTCACATCTTTTATTATAGTCCTACATAGTCTTCTAATCCTCATCAATTCCCCCTTTGTTTTTGTACTAACATTGTTACATTGAAAGCTTTTGTTATCATGTTATTTAACAGCAACACAAGGAATAATCCTGAGGATAACAATAACAATTATGAACAGCAGTAAACTATGAACAATCAAATCCTTTGACCATCCCATGATAGCGTACTGATCTAAACAGCTATCTAACCTTGTATCCATGATAGTTAATCTTTTTGTCACCTGTCCTGTGCTATTACATGCTCAAATTACCTCGGTATCATTCAGTGTCAAAACTGTATAATTACATATGTAACCTTCTAACATCCCAAAATCACATATTGCATACCCACTAGGCAGGTTCGCAATGGGTCTCCTGGCATTTTAAGTTCTTTATGTTCAGTATTGGAGTTGTATCTGTGTATAACCCCTTAAGGGCACTGTTAGACATGCCTGCCTCATGCCTGGACACTCCAGC
Organism: Callipepla californica brunnescens; assembly: GCA_023055505.1. NCBI lineage: Eukaryota > Metazoa > Chordata > Aves > Galliformes > Odontophoridae > Callipepla > Callipepla californica. The sequence continues at coordinate 4,745,272 of JALIRH010000043.1, read as the reverse complement.
TGATGTAACAGACGATGCAACGTTTGGACTGTTTTCCAGGTTCTCTTTCCAGTTCCTTACGTACGTTCAGGATGCCAGCCTAGAGACTGTATTATCAGTTTCCCTGCATATACTCTCCGCAGTAGCAATTTACATCATGTGGAGGAAGCCTTTCTCCAAACCAGAGAATGTTGAAGGGCAGGGAATGCGGAGAGATTCAGGGAAGAGACAGAAGCGTGGGAAACACAGGTGTCATGGGACTTTACTCTTGAACACTTCTGGGATTCTGTGAAACTAAGCAAGTAATTGGGTGAATAGTGGTGCGGTTCAGAAAGATCTGAAGAGAAGTAGTTTATTTGGGGCTTGGGTTGTGCTTACCAAGCTCTATATAATACTGTTCTGGAGAGAGAAAGTTTCCAAACTGAGGTCCGAACCAAAAGAGAGATCCCCTAGTCAAACCTGACCAATCACAGGAAGCACTGGCATTAATGATGGTTGCCCCTGTGGAAGGCCAGAAGTGGAAACGGGTGTCCTCGCATCTAGAACGGAAAGAAGAAGCAGAGGAAGAAGAGGAAGATCCAGGCGAGGGGCCCTCCTCAAGCCCACTATCACTGAGAAAGGCAACCAAGAAAAGTGAGAGACACGGAGAGTGATGATGAGGAAGTCACTGTTACCACTATCACTATTCACCAACCCCTGAAGATGACTGAAATCCAAGGCTCAAGAAAGGAGTTTGTACGGCGCTCAGATGAAACTACTGTCACCTGGTTGCTTCGGTGTTGGGACAACTGTGCCAGCAGCATGTCCCTAGATGGTAACGAAGCCCACCCACTAGGTAGCATTGCCCGAGACCCAGCTATCGACAGAGGGATTAGTAGATGTCTGAACAGAGTCACCACACTCTGACAATGAATGTTAGGAGCTGTGAAGGAAATACATCCCTTCAAAGATGATCTGGAGCTTGAGACAAGAAAACGGAATACTGTTGAGAAAAGCATCCCATATTTGAGAGAAATAGCCGTGGTGGAAATGCTGTATGATTCTCCATTAGTTCCTAACGATCCACACCACAACCGTGATCCTGAGAGAGTGAGGAGTGCACCCAGTATATGTCGGAAGCTCTTAAGAACAGCACCGGAGAGGTACATCAGTACACTAGGAACAACGTTCCACAGATATGAGGACCACACAGAAGACCCCCAGCTTTTGAACTGATTTTTACACTTCCAAACTTCGAACAACAATCTCCGCCGTCGCACGCTTCCATTTCAGCCCTATCAACGGTAGCAGAAAAACTGGATAAGGTGATAGATAAAGTGGAGAAGACACAGGAAGGTATGCTGGAAGAATCGTCCCTAATGATTGACAGGGATGAACCTATGTCAGTATCAGAAATACCTGATGAGATCAGGATGATCCAAACAATCTGCTGAAGGAACTGATCAAACCCATTAAAGTCTCAGCTATCAAAGGCCAATGCCTCCCTGCTCGAGCAAACGACAGCAGTAACTCCATGTCACGTGCAGACGCCATGTGGAGCCTCTTACGTGCAAATGGAGAGGACATGAAGAAATGGCATAAAAAACCCACTCCTGCACTGTGAGCATGGGTGAGAGAATTACAACAAAGATCAACCACCAACAAAATTGCTCCAGTCACTGCAGGTAACCAATAGAGGGGCCCTGCAGTGATAAGGGGTGATAAGGGCTAGTTCTCTGGCACACTTTGTCTTTGGGCCTGCCACGAATGTGCTTCCCCTGCAGTTTTACTACTGTAAGATTCTCAGATTCTGGATAATTTTCTCTCCCAGTTAATTTTATTTTTTTAGATTTAGTAAAATTACCATTCCTCGTCAAACTGTTGCCATTGGTTTTTGCTTTTTGGTTTGTTGTTTTTTTTTTTTTTTTCCCCAGACCCATCTGTTATCTGAATACCCTTCCCTTTTGCACCCCCAGTCCCCCCTGCCCATAGTGCACAGTTCCGCTCTGGTGGCCATGTGGCTACTGATGGCGCAGTTTTTTTTTCCTCCCTCTCTCCCTTCTTGTTTCCTTGTTTTCTTGTGTCCATGTGACAGATAACACCGTGACATCAGTAAGGCCCCGATCATATCCTGAATATGTTTAACCATCAGTGGGATGGTGTCATCCACAGCTAAACCAAGAAAACAGAGAAAATAGCATACCTTACTTAACCGTTCTTGGGGTGGAACCCCAGGTTCTCCCCTTTCTGTTTTTGCAAATACAGTTTTAGTTTGATTTGCTCGTTCCTCTATAGCTTGACAAGTACTTTCCACACCCTTGGATCCATTTAGCAATAACTGCATTGCTTATTGTCAGACCACTTTTCCTTGTCAAATATACCAGCAATCAGCAATGCCTGAGTAAATGGCGCTCCCAGCCCATAAGTAAGAACCGCCTTGCAGACCTTTTTTTATTAAATCCCAATGAAACGGGCTCCATTCTTGGGGTCCATTCTCCCTTACCAAGACAGGAAATGCTTGTGGGACAGGAATCCCCTCTTTTGCTGCCTGCTGAAATGCCTTTTTCCAGTGCTCTCCGGGATCGTTCCCCCCAATTGCCATCCAGCAGCGGAGCACACATAGGAGGTACGGGATCCTGAAGTGGTGGTGCAGATGGTTTTAAAGGCGTCACCTCTGTTAATTGTCTCATTCAGGAAAGACTAGGTCAAGATCAGCAGCTTCTTCAGAGGAATCAGAATCCTCACTAGAACAAACTGCTTATCCTCCTAAGTGCCCCACGGGCTTAAATTTCAATTGCGGAAGCTCAGATGCTGCTTCTGTGCACAAAGTAGTAGTAGCTTCAATTACAACTCTCCGTTCTGCTCTCAGTGTTGTAATACACTCATGCACTATCCACCACGTACTGATGAGTTCATATGCATGCTGATTGTCACCTATTATGGTATCCCCCAAAGCCTTACCCACTCTGGTCCACGCTTCTAGATCAAAGGCAGCAACCATATCATGTTGAAACCCTCTGCTTTTACACCACTGAAAGATTCTTTTTAAGGTGTCAGCATTCACTCTTTGCCCTCTCATAGAGAGTAGAGACCCTCTCTTAAAAGAATATGTCCTCTCTTAGAAGATGCAGGATTGGCTAATTGCTGCTTCTTCTGCAGATGCACTCGTCCCCATCCTGCCCCTGACTGCTGGCCTCTTTGGGCAACTCTTGTCATGCATGATGTTGCATGATGACTTTCCCTGTCTCCTTGGACAGTACCTCTGTCATGGTTTTATGAATTTTGATGATGTTATGATATGGAATACCAATATGTAGAGCATTGAGAATTAAAGAGTTAATGCTCCAACTCCGTGGATCATCAATAGTTGTGGGTATACCTGTCTCAGAAGAGCAGAAGAACGTTCCCCAGCGGACTGTGCGTTGCTTTGTTTTTTTATGTTTTTCCACTCAGTGAGAAAAACTGTTTGCATGTCACAAGATACTCCTTTTCCTTTTGGATCAACCCAGCACCGAGAGCTCAACCTGTCCCATCAGGGACAAAGGGGAGATGTGGGGACACAGGAGCCTGTGGGCCCTGGGGACAGCTGGGTGTCACTGTCCCATGCCCCCCATTAATCTTCAAGGACACACTGAACACTGAGCCTCTAGTTTGTCACTTAGGGTTGGGAATACGGTGGCTACATGGGGACAGCAGGAGGGGGAATGCCCCAAAATGTCCCCGCTAAAGAACTCGAGATTGTCCTCAATAATGCCCTCAGATCCTGGAGGACATTGTGGGGACATGCCAGGACAACACTGGAGGCACTGGGGAGGTGTCAAGGACAAAACTGGGATCACCACAGGTGCTGTGATGAGTATGTGCTGAGAACATCCTTGGGGTCTGGGGGATACCAGGAGCTATTGGGGAGATCAGGGGACACTGGGGGCAGTGGGTGGTCAGGAGATGAGGAGGAAAAGTGGAAAAATAACCCCGAAAATGAGGAAAAACTCTGGAAAAGGGGGAATCTCCCTCCTGGAAAATCAGAAACGGGACAGAATGCTGCATGCCCCCACACTGCGTATTTCCAGCCAATCGTCTTCTGGCTCTGCGGGAAGCTTTCCCTTTCCCTTTGCACTTCCTTGCGGCAGCGCCCAGCCCCGTTTTGGATTCGTTTTCCTTCTTTTCGCTGTTTCTGAGGTCAGCTGAGTCCCTGCTCCCGGTATCCACAGTGATGGACCCATAGGTCCTAGCCTCAAATTTAACGATAATTCCCTTATTTTGTGAAGAATTGGCTCAAAATAAGCTGTTTCAGTAATCTGCTTTCATATTTACTACTGTTGATTTTCTGCTGTAGCACCAATTGCTGCTGACTGCACTGATTTGTTAGTTTGGGTTTTCTGTGCAATCCAGCCTGAAAGCGACGACCTTGAGACCGGCGTATTGTCACCTTGCTGCCACCACCCATGTGGACACGGGATGTTACCAGGACTATCGGACCCTCTGAGGTGGGACAAAGTGCAGCGCTGTTCTGGGGATGGGGACAGGGACAGGCGGGGGAGAGGTGGCTAAAGGGACCCGGGGACAGGAGGTGGCTGACAGGACAAGGGGACAGTCTGGGAGGTGACATCAGGGAAAAGGGGACCGGGGAACAGGGAGTGGCAAAGGAAACAAGGGAACAGGAGGTGGTGATTGAGGGGACAGCAGTTGATGGTGGCAGCATAGTGGGAAGGGGTCAGAGAGGATGGGGTGTCTGGCCTTGACCTGGAGACATGGGGACCAGGGGACAGAGCTTGGTGCTATCATCAGGAACAGGGGACCTGATAGAGACCTGGTGGGGACAGCAGGAACGATATGGAGGATGTGGGAAGACCACCCCCTCTCATGTTCTCATCCGCAGGTGTCCCCAGAGCTGCTGCAGCCCCTGGTGACTGTGGTGGCCACCTTGGGCAAGTTGGGGACCATCCCTGGAGACATTTCCCTAGGAGGGGACGTGGGCTCACTGCAGGCCAGGCTGCTGACCTTCAGCTCTGGCGTGCGCAGAGCCATGATGCACCCAGATGGCAATGCCACCCTCCTACGACTTGCCCTGGGGGCCACCAAGGAACAGCCCGGTGCCCCTACAGTCATCACCAACTTGTGGCAGAAGGCAGTGACTGCAGTGAAGGACATCTGGGCCAAGCCGCAGGAGGATGCTGCACGCCTGAAGGATGCCTGGGCTGCCATGGCCACCACTGAGACCTCAAAGGGCCACCTGGTGAAAGCAGTGACACGGGAGGACAAAGCACTCAAAGGGTTGATGGCTGCCACCAGGGTGGTGGCGTTGCCCTCAGAGGTGAGCGAGGTGGTGGCAGCTCATGATGCGCAGGTGGCAGAGGCCGGGGAAGAGCTGCAGGCAGCCAGCAAGGCCACAGAGGAGGTGGCAGCAGCGGTGGTGGCAGCAGTGGCAGCCAAGGAGAGGGGACAGCATGCAGCAGTGGCCCATGGGCTCCTAGAGCAGTTGGTAGCAGCCTGTATGGGGGCCTGCAACTACTACAGTCATGTGGACCACTGCCTCAGGGACATCAAAGCCCTGTTGCATGTCACTACTGGAGATCATGGCCCTGGTGTCCCCAAGGCCACCACGGGGGACATGGCTGTTCCCAAGGAGCTGGTGGTGGTGGCTGAGCTGCTGTGGGATGCCAGTGCCCGCCTGGCCCAGGAGCACCTCCTGGCAACACTGCGGGGTGTTTGGAGCCTGTTGGCCACTTCCAGTGTCACTGAGGCCACCAAGGTCACCCAGAGCTGCCAAGAGGCCACCAACATCCTCCCCAGGCTGCTGCCACTGGGGCCGTGCTAGGGGACAAACACATTCATCAGGGACCAGGGGCACCAACGCAATCATGGGATCATGGAGACAGCAAACAGGGACTTCGGGACCACCGTTCCAACCAATGGAGTGAGGGCTGTCACTGAATGTCACCTCACTGTCACCTCTGTGCATCCCCTAACCACCTCAAGGGACAGAGATGCCCTTCCCGTATAAATACTTCCCAATAAAAATGGGAAAACCGTTTTGTTTTATAAAAATGGTTTTATTTTCTGCAAGTGTTGTCATGTGACAAGGTTCTGGCTCCACGTGACTTCATCCCTAATGTGACAACAGAATCCTCACACATCCCCTCCCGTGTCCCTTTCTGACATCTGTCCCTGTTCCACTACACGTCTGTAGTGGGATTGCCTGGTCACAGCCTGAACCAGTGAATGAGCATCTGAGCGGAGCGGAACGGAGGAGCCCAGGTCCACCCGACCTCTCGCTCTCTCCCTCTCGGTGGTGCTTCCGGAGGTGCTTCCAGGAGCACAGATCTGCTCAGAGCCTGCGCGGGTTGCCCCCCCCCCCCCCTCTGGCTCTCTTCCTTCCGGCGCGCCAGCGTTCGAACGAGAGGCAGCTGCGTTCCTTAGCCTAAACGGTTGCCGGGAGGGGTGAGTTCATTCCCCCCTATCTCTAACATCTCTTTCTGTAGCGCCTCTACCTCAAATAAAAGCTCTGTCACCGCCTTTTCTTGCTTTACAACGTCCCTATGTATCTCCTTCTCATGTGTCCCCTTCACGTCCCTTCTATGTCCCTATATGTCACTTAGGCTCTGTCCCTTACATGTCACTTCCCAGTGGGCCCATGACAGTTCCTGGTGTCCCCAAAGCCATCTCAACCACACAAAGGGATCCTGGTGTTCCCACGGGGAGACCCCAATGCTGATTCTGGGATCCCCAAAGCCACCATGACCACACATGGTGATTCTGGGCTCCCCACATGTGTCCTGGTATCTCCAAGGCCACCATAGCCATGTCCCTGTCACCTCCTCTGAGCATCATCATGTCCCTTTCTGTGTCGTCACTCCCCTCTTGAAACGGGGGGAGACTGAAGATCCCCAGAACCTGCAGGAAGGTGACAGCCCCCAACCACCAAAACCACCAAGTGTGGTCCAGGAGTGGTCCTGTTGCATCCTGCCACAGGCCACGGGCTCCTGGAGTCACTGAGGGCCACTGAGGGCTCTTGAGGGGCTGCCAGGGGGACAAGACGGGAGGGTTGGATCAGGAGCTTCAGTCTGCAGGCCTGCAAACCCTTGAACTCCAGCTCCTATGGGATTCCCCCGCAACCCCCCTAAAAAATAGCACCCCTAGGAGTCCCCAACTCCAATGGGATCCCTTCGTGTCCCCTCAGAATCCCTTAACCTCCATGGGAAACCTGTGACCCCTCCAAAATTCCCCAATGCCAATGGGACTCCCTATGCCCTCCCAATAACCTCACCCAAAAAAACAAAACAAAAAAACAGGACTCACAGGATTCAAACAGCACCCGCACGGCCAGAAAAGGCAGAAATTAGTTAAATGTCTACCAGCTGAAAATAACGGCAAGTCTTCAGTAAAGACGCATTTCTGTCCTTTTTTGTGCTCCTACACAGGGCTCGGCACTCAGGTACGAGTTCACCTCGGCGCACTACGGGAACGGCACCAAAGAACGCGACCACGCCGGAGCAGGTGATGGGCACACGCGGAGCAGCCCAGCGGACACACTTCGCCCCTCCGGGCAGTGTGCCTGCCCGCTCCGGACAGGGCTCCGATGGGAAGCCTCTCCCAGCCTGAGCTCGGGAGCACAGAGCAGAGCGCGGGGCACCTCCTGGCACCGCTCTCACGAGACTCGGGAGACGCTCCGCGCTCACAACGCCCTCAGCCCTCGCGGGAGCGGACGGACACTGCTCCGGGAGCCGCAGTGCGGCCGTTCGCACCGTTTCTCCTCACGGGAACAGAGCGGCGGGACATGGCCTGAGGCGGGCCGGGGCCGCGGTACAGCGACCTAGAATCCCCTCAAGCGCTGCGGGGGAAAGCTCTGGCTGCGAATGGGGGATTGGAAGACAGGCACTGCGTGCAACCGAGTCGAGGAATGGGGAATTGGAAGACAGGCACTGCGTGCAACCGAGTCGAGAGGTTGGAGAACTTGAATGAGGAAGGAAGGTCAGAGCATCAGAGCAGCTGGAACAGATGAAAACGATGCAGGGACGTTTTCTTTAACGTTCCCTTTTACCAAGGCTTCAAAAAGGCTTCATTATGGGTAATGAACAGAAAAGTATAAAATCATGAAGGAGTAACCCGAGAATCATCTGGGTGCTGGAGCTGGTGGCACCATGCGACGCAGTAACACAAGGGCTGTTGGCAGAAAGCTGATCCTCCTCCTCCTGGCTGACACTGGCTTCTCAGCAGTGACGCTGGGGCTTTCCATCAGAGTGCTAAGCATGCTCCATCCTTTCTGAAACTCCTGCTTCTCTGTGTCTCTTTTCTTGCTGTTGTGTTTGTAAATAAATGACTGCACTATATTTATTCTGCTTGCAGAGGCTAGTTCTGCATTACCAAAAGTGCTTTAAAAAGAGGATGAAAGGCAGCAAAGCCCTCACCCAGCAAGGCCATGGACTTGTACATCTCCTGAATCATGTCCTGGTAGAGCACTCGCTGAGCCCACTCCTTCTGCTGAAATACACGGCCTCTTCCACAAAGGTCACAGGCCCCTGTAAGCAAAATGTTCCTCGGCAGGAACAGCCAAGATCCAGAGAAGCAGCTGGAGAGAAACTCCAGTCACAGCGGTTTCTCTGTCCCCAGAACACAAATGCTGGGAGAGGGCACCTCACTGTCCCCCTGCACTCTTGTCCCTTGCCCTCTGCTGGCTGCTTCCCCAGGCTCCCACCTGAGGTGGACGTGCTGTGGCCATTTGCTGCTCTCCTGCAGGCTGCATCTATTGCAGGTGAAAAGTAGATGTTGAATTGGAGCCTGCTGGGACTATATAACTGGCATGGTCAGAGAATGCAGCAGCCCCTATCCCACCGCAGCCCATCTGCAGCAGCACTGCCATTACCAGGCTTCCTCCACAGCAAAGCTGATGTGACAGCACACTGCCCTCTGCCTTGCCTTTCCCTCTTTCTCTCTCTCTCTCTCCCCCTCCCACTTTACTCCTTCAACCTGGCACAGGAAGACAGTGAGCAACACTCCTGGTAACACCCTGGCTAGAACAGATCAACGATCGTAAATCTGTCTCAGACTAGAAGGCCGAAAGAACTGATAGTAGACACCTGGTTCAGCAGCTGAGGGCCAATTGAGCATGTGCCTAAAAACAGAGAACGGCAATGAGTCAGTCATCTTACCCAAAAACAAAGAGCAGCACCAGTGCCTCTTAAGCTTTCCTACACAGCAGCAGACTACAGGACAAGCTCTGCCTTTGAGCAGGGATGCCTCTTGAGGACACACCTGCACAGAGATCCCTTACACCTTCATGTCAAGGCACCCTGCTGATACAGATCCTCAGTAAGTTTGGTTTGAGCTTTATTAGCTTCACTAAGGTTCCATCTTTGATTGTGCACATAGGATCCCTCAGGCCCAAGCTCCTGAACAAGTCAGACTAGGAGTGGATCCAGCTGCACTGAGGATCCTTACCTCTGTGCTTTGAGGAGTTTAGAAAGCAAGGAGGTCCGCTCTGATCCTTCTGACCCAGCAGAAGGGCCTCCTGCACGTGTGTGTTTAAAGCCTGCACTCTATGTGGAAAATAACCAACTGCATCCAGCCATCTCAAATCTTGTTCAGTCCCTGTTAAATCACTACAGCATATCTACATCAAGAAATACAACAATGCTTCTCTCTTTGGAGTGTATACTGCAGCTGTATCCATCTGTTATAAATTGGCAGTCTGCACGATGGCAACTAGGGACACCAACTGATGACAGAACTCATAAGAATTTAGGACTGGAGTTCACTCTATATGACTGGGCTCATACAACTGTCATAACTGAGAAAGGAGATTCATTAGGGGCTGCAAAACAATGACAGGGGGAAAGGTATTATCTGCAAAATGCCAAGTTTGGAAGTTACATATGAAACAAGGGAGAACAGGAATAAACAAGAAGCAGAAACTGTAGCAAAGGACTTTTTTTTTTTAATAACCTACAGAAATTGATTTTGCTTGGGTTGTGTCAGCCACTCAGAACTATTCCACACACTATGCATGAGGGTGGATATGGAAATGCATCATACTGCATAGCTACAAATCTGGGATCTATCCTCTTAGCAAGGAATCGGAATCATCACAGAGTCAGAGAATCTCAAATTGGGAAACAACCACAATCATAGAATCATAGAACGGACTGGGTAGAAAAGGACCACAATGATCATCTAGTTTCAACTATGCCATGTGAAGGGCAACCAGCCACTAGAGCAGGCTGCCCAGTGCCACATCCAGCCTGGCCTTGAATGCCTCCAGGGATGGGGCACACACAACCACCCTGGGCAACCTGCTGCAGTGTGCCACCACCCTCTGTGTGAAAAACGTCCTCCTAATATCTAACCTAAACCTCCCCTGTCTCAGTTTAAGACCATTCCCCCTTGTCCTATCACTATCCAACCTTGTAAGCAGCCGTTCCCCCTCCTGTTTATACGCTCCCTTCAAGTACTGGAAGACCACAATGAGGTCTCCCTGGAGCCTTCTCTCCTCTAAGCTGAACATGTCCCTCAACCTTTCCTCACAGGAGAGGTGCTCCAGCCCTCTGATCATCTTCGTGGCCCTCCTCTGGACCCACTCCAGGAGCTCCACGTCCTTCCTGTACTGGGGTCCCCAGGCCTGGACACAGTACTGCACATGGGGCCTCACAAGAGCTGAGTAGAGGGGGACAGTCCCCTCCCTGTCCCTGCTGGCAACTCCTTTTTTAATGCAGCCCAGAACACAGTTGGCCTTCCAGGCTGCAAGCACGCACTGCCAGCTCCTGTCCAGCTTCTTGTCCACCAGGACCCCCAAGTCCTTCTCTGCAGGGCTGCTCTCATGGAGATCCTTCCCCCAGTCTGGATAAATACCTGGGGTTGCCCTGACCCAAGTGTGGCACCCCGCATTTGGCCTTATTGAACCTCATTATGTTGCCATGGGCCCACTTCTCCAACCTGTGCAGGTCCCTCTGGATGGCTTCCCTTCCTTCCAATGTATCAACTGCACCACTCAGCATCCGCAGACTTGCTGAGGGTGCATTCGATGCCACTGCCTGTGCCACTGATGATGTTGAAGAGCACCGGCCCCAGGACTGACCCCTGAGGGACACTGCTCGTGACCGGCCTCCACTCTGACACAGAACCATTAATCACAACCTTTGGCTGCGTCCAGCCAGCCAATTCCTAACCCATCCAACAGTTCATCCTTCAAATCCACACCTCTCCAATTTAGAGAGAAGGATGTGGTGAGGGACCATGGCAAAGGCTTTGCAGAAGTCCAGGTAAATGACATCCATTGCCCTTACCCCATCCACCAAAGCCATCACTCCATCACAGAAGGCCGCCAGATTGGTCAGGCAAGGTCTGCCCTTGGTGAAGCCATGCTGGCTGTCCTGAATCACCTCTTTGTCTCGTATGCACCTTAGCACAGTTTCTGGAAGGATCTGCTTCATGATCTTCCCAGGCACAGATGTGAGCCTCACCAGCCTGCAGCTCCCCAGATCTTCCTTTCTCCCCTTCTTAAAATCAGCAATAGAAACTACAATCACAGGAGCTGATATCCTCGTAGCATCCTCACAGAATCCTCAGACTCTAGAATCCTAGACATTAGCAACCTTATAATAACCCCATAGTATCACATTGTTTCCTCACCCCCACAGAGGGAAACTCTGTATGGAGCATGCTCACAATCTATGGTATCCGTCAGCACTCCTTACGGAATGGATTATCTAGAATAACAAAGCACTGCCAATTGCAAGTGCTCAGAGGTTCTTTCTCAAAAGACGGATTTTTAATACTGTTTTTCTTTCTAATTTGGATATGGGAAGGGATCTGAGATCTTAAATGTATATGAAAGGAATCCAACACCACTGTGCCCTTCAAAAAATCTCCCTTTGCCACACAGAGGGAACTGTGAACAGAGGAAAAGTGAACCTTCATCCTGGTTTTCCATTACGTCCCGGGCGAGTTCCCGGGGACGTCTGGGACCCTCCTGGAGATACTGGGAGCCTCCAGGACCCTCACCAGGCCCCAGGCATTTTGGTGCTGCAAGCCCACCAGCACCCAGGATGTGTCTGCATGAGGGGTGACAGCCCTGGCAGGATGCAATGCGATAGACACACGTGGCTCCGTGGTGTGAGTATCACATGTACTTCTCCCTGTCCCCTGCTGATGTGTGCAGACGGGTTCACAGAGGTTGCTAGCTGAGGACATAACCAGGGGACACCTAGGGTGACGGGATGTAGCCACAGCTTGGAGACAGCGGCCAGCTGCTGCAGACATTCATTTGGCAGGAAAGGACACAGAGCGTGACATGGCCCCAGCCTGGGACATGAGGGGCAACAAAAGTGGTCTCGCTTAGACCACTGGGACCAGGAAGCCATGGGTGAACCTGCTGCCACTCTGCTAGGGACAGTCGTGTCCCCACTGCAGCCGCATTCCCAAAGAGCTTTATTCAGTGCCACGTCCCACAGAGTGCCTAAAAAGGACAAAACCGCAGAATTTTGGACCAAGCGATTGCCACGAGCTTCCAATTAGCGACCATGTTACTACAAGGCCAAGGTCCCCACAGGCCTGGTGACACAGGGACACCACTAGGACACCGAGCGGTAAGTGGCAGTGCCGTCAGTAGCGGCATCAGCAGCTCAAGGGGACGCAGCACTGGGAACACCGACACCTCCCCCCGAACCTCCAGCCCCGCTGCGGGGGTCCCCGTCGCGTTCGCCCAACACCGGCGGGGGGAAAAGAGGTGCGGCCGCGGTCTGCGGAAGGGGAACGAAAGGGAGCAAGGGGAGTCTGTCGGAGAACGACCCCCATCGGGCACTGAGACCCCAGCCCCGTCTCCCGGCTCTCACAGAAATACCCCGCATAACAAGCCCGTGCCCCCTCAGCCCCGTGAGACCCCCCACGGGTCCTCCCGAGCCCCCACAACACGCCAGACCCACTACCCAGCCCTGCAAGGACCCACGTAGCCCCGCCCCGCACCGCCCCCAGCCCCGCACCGCCGCCTCTCCCGCTCACCCCGTGCGCCGCGCGCCCCATACCCGGACTTGCCCTCACAGGGCATGGCGGGCTGAGCGCCGCCGCCCGGACTGCGCACGCGCAGAGAGGGACGCTGTGTGTATTTACCAATGGAGAGGACGCGTAGCCTCGCTCGTCCGATCGTCCCGCCTCTCAGGCTTTGAGCGACAGCCACAGCAGCCAATCGGCTCTGCAAAGACTTGGGGGCGAGCACGTACGAGCGGCCAATAACGGCGGCAGGGCTCGCCCGGAAGAAGGAGCGTGGGGAGGGCGTGCGGGCAGCAGTGGAAGCTAATGAGAGGACCTGGCGGGGCAGGGCGGAGCAAGAGGAGAGGTGGGGGGAGGGGGGCAACAGGGAGTCTCGTTTGGTTCAGGTGGTGCTACTTTTCAAAACGTGTCCAGGTCCCTTTGGATGGCATGCGCAGCGCTGTCACGGCTCACTGCCGCACATATCGCACAGTTTCTGGTGTGGTTCCTTGAGTGCTGCGCAGCGTGACAGAGATACAGAGCTCCCGTCAGGGCAGCGCGGCTGCCTGTGTCCTCTCCTGCCCTCCAGCAGTGGGAGTGCTCCAGGGTGGGCCTAAGTATGGTACTCAACCGGCCTGCCTGCATGGGCAGGGGAGGAGAGAGAGCCTGTACTTAGTGGTGTTCCTCAGGGATCGGTGCCGGGTCTGGTCTGTTCAACATCTTCATCAGTGACCTTGATGAGGGGATAGAGTCCACCCTCAGCAAGTTTGCTGATGATACAAAGCTGGGAGGAATGGCTGACACTGGAAGGCGGTGCTGCCATTCAGAGACCTGGATGGGCTGGAGAGTTGAGCAGAGAGGAACCGGATGAGGCTTAATGAGAGCAGGGGTAGAGTCTTGCACCTAGGGAGGAATAACCGCACGCGCCGATACAGGCTGGGGGATGAGCTGCTCGAGAGGAGCTGTGTAGAGAGGGACCTGGGTGTCCTGGTGGATGACAGGTTGGCCATGAGTCAGCAGTGAGCCCTGGTGGCCATGAAGGCCAATGGGATCCTGGGGTGCGTGAAAAAGAACATGGCCAGCACGTTGAGGGAGGTGATCCTCCCCTTCTGCTCTGCCCTGGTGAGGCCTCACTTGGATTATTGTGTCCAGTTCTGGGCTCCCTGGTACAAAAAAGACAGGGATCTCTTGGAATGAGTCCAGTGGAGGGCCACAAAGATGATAAAGGGAGTAGAACAGCTCCTTATGAAGAAAGGCTGAGAGACCTGGGTCCGTTCAGCCTTAAAAAAAGAAGACTCGGAGGGGATCTGGTCCACGTCTATGAATATCTAAGGAGTGGGAGGCAAAGGGATGAGGCTGGACTCTCCTCAGCATTGTGTGGAGACAGGATAAGGGGAAATGGCCACAAACTGAAGCACAGGAAGTTTCACACAAGTGTGTGTGGGAACTTCTTCACAGTGCAGGTGACGGAGCACTGGCACAGGCTGCACAGAGGAGACGTTTAAGACCCACCTGGACGCCTACCTGTGCAACCTGGGCTAGGGAGCCTGGTTTGGCAGAGGGATTTGTGAAAGTCAAAAGCCATTCTTTTTGTCTCAGAGCTTGCTTCGTGAAGCTTTTCTGGTGATAAGACTCTGAGTGAGAACTGCAGGTTATCGAGGTGGGTGTCACCGTGCCACAGTGCCTCTGCTTATTGTTGTAAAGATAAGCAGAAGCAGGGACAAGCCTGTTTTTTTCAGGGTTCGGCTTGGAGAAGCTGATCACTGCAAAAGACCATAATGCTTGTGCGTGGCAAGGAAGGCACCTCTCCCTGCTGGCTTATCTGTTGGGCCAGGTATGTCACACTAACAGAGAGAAAAGAAAAAAGAACAACTGAGAAATGGGGGATAAAAGGCCTTCACTAAACTAACGACTTTGGAGAAGAACTCCCAAAGAAAAAATCTTTGATGGAGAACTCCTGAAGAGAAAAAAAACCTTTGACAGAGAAGTCCCTGAGGGGAAAAGCTCTTTGGAAGAGCCCTGAGGCCTCCCTGCTGCAAAGCTTCCCGGCTTTCTACCGTCCCCCGCGGTGTCCAGACAAGTTCCTGAGATCAACGGACCCACTACGAACCTCGCTGGATCCACGGTGGTGATTATATCTCTCTTGCTTTCTACCAAGACTCCTTGCTTTTTATCTCTTTTCTGTTGCTCATCTTCCCCATATCCCTAAGCTAGGATACTAGGATTTGTAATAAACTGGTTGGGCTAACATTTGACTCGTTGTGTCTTAATCTCGCCATTGGGTATACACATAATCCACATCTCTCTCCTTTACATTGGAGCATGACAGGGTTGGACTAGGCGATCTCTAGAGGTCCCTTCCAACCCCTACAATTCTGTGATTCTGTGAAATGGCTCAAGGGTCGCATAAGCGTGGCAGGCTCTGCTGCAGGTGTTCTTCCACACTGCTCGGGTTCTGCTGCAGCTGGAGGGAGCACAAGGACAAGGGGCAGGCAGACCATCTGCAGTCAGTTGGAGCACTCTTCTGACAGCACCCTTTCCCTTTTTTTCCCCAGGCTGTTCTCGTCTCCCAGCCGGGAGCCCTGTGGGGCTGGATGTTCAGAGAGAACTTCAGGCAGAGGGATCCCAGGTTGCTCAGACTGTTCCGTCCCACTACCGAGGTGAGGGTGGGCCAGGGTTTCCTTCAGCCTCTCAGGGGCAGGGAGGGCAGAAAGGCCTGCAGTAGAGCTCCCGAGGCACTGTGCGGGAGGGAAGGGAGCAAGGATGCTGCTGCAGGCAGTGGACGTGGACAGGGGCTAAATAGGGAACAGGCAGAACAGGGTCTGGACAGGGCTATGTCAAGTGCAGGAGAGAGACTTGAATGGGGCAGGGCTGGGGACAGGTGCACTGCTGGGACTGCTGAAACTCTGTGGTGGTGAGGGTGAAGGGATGCCTGGCGTGTGTCCCGGACCGTGGGAAGTAGAAGATCATGAGGATTTCCCTCTTTTTATTTATTTTCTCAAAACAGTTTATTAATTGCTCTGAGTAGTGACTTTGGTTAATTTATGCTCTGACTGAGTAATGGCAGTTCCATTTTACCCTTAACGTTTTTGCTTGCAGTACCCACTTGTGTACTAATCGAGCTAGTCAAGTCTTTTTTAAACAGAATACTTTAACCAAATCTGTACAGGCGTTTTTGTTTCCTTGTAAGCTGTCCCTCTGCTTTTGCATTTACTGGTAAATCCTATCAAATGAAGCAAATCTGGACACAGAATATAGGAATTTGCTGAAGGGAAAATTATCCTTGTCATTACACAGAGAGAATGGAGGCCTGCTTCAGCTTTTGCAAGAGAATTCACCTCTCCCCCCCAAAATGTTGTTACACGAAATCGTATTTACATGTCATCGAATCATAGAATCATTTAGTTTTGAAAAGACCTCTGAGATCACCAAGTCCACCCCAACCCATCCCCACAATGCTTGCTAACCTTGTCTCTCAGTACCACGTCTTCGCGGTCCCTGTAAACCTCCACCTTGCCAACTTGTTCTCTGTGAGTATGGAGCATGTCCAGTCTCCACATCCATCCATCTTTTCACAGCAACACTTTCTTTACACCTGCAAATCCAGATCTGGTATTTCCAGCCCCTAGGTTTGTGCACCCTTCGCTTTTATCTCCTGCTTTTTGTATCCAATCCAAAATCAGACATTTTCAACCTGAAAGACGTTCAATCTTTCACTTTCTTTCCACGTCCAATGCAAATCTGGCATTTCCAACCTCAAAATCCATCTAAACTTTCCTTGCTTTCCCTTTCCTACTCCAAATTTGGCATCTCCAACCCCAAAACCCATGAAATCTTTGTCTTCTTATACACTTGCAACTCCAAATCTGAAATTTCCAACCCAAAAATTGGTGCAGACTTCCTTTTTACCTCTTGCCTTTCATCTCCAACCCCAAATCAGGATTTTTCAATGCCAAAATCCATCTAACCTTTCCCTTCCTTTCCACTGTGGCTTTATGTATTTTTATTATCGGTATTCCACATCATACCATCATGTGGTGCACTGGGAGTTAAAGAGTATATGCTCCAGGTCCATGGATTGTCAGTATACCTGTCTGAGAAAAGAATTTATGATGAGACTACATACCCCAGAGGACTTTTGCATTCCTATTCAGAGCACAGCCGTGGGATCCACAGCATCAGCTGCTGTGGGGAGCTCTCTCAGCGCTGGCAGTGTGCCCATCGGTGCTGGGGGTTCCCTGGTGCTGGGGGCCTTTGGGTGGTCAGGACTGGGCTGTGGGCTCGGTGGGACTCTGGGACGTGGCAGTCTCTTCTGCTAAAGCCCATGGATCACCTGCCTGCACATAAGCACCACAAGACTTGAAGGCAGCCCTGGAGCCAGCCCTGAGGGCACGGCCATGGTCTGCAGAGGAGCCGAGTTCCCACCAACTTCTCCTCCTCATCGCCCGCTCTCTTTCACGCCCTCCTCCCACCCTCCCCCCCTATCGGTTGCCTTCCACTTTTGCTGAGCTTGACAGAACGTCCAAAGGGCAATGCTGAAGCTCTCAGCTCTTGCACGTTCCTCTTCTGTTCTTGTTAAAGACATTGGGCATCGCTTTTGGAAACGAGTGTCCTTTCATTCTTCCTCCTTCCCCAGCCCCCACCAGCCCTTTCCAAAATTCTGGAATACCTCCGTAGTTCTGGGGCTTGGTAGAGCAGTGTCTTCCACTACTAGCAATGGAGATAAGATCATCTCATGCTGAGAGCTCTTTGGGAAGGACGATCATTGCTCACTGGCACCACTCAAGCAGCCACGGAGCAAAGTGTGAAGGGAGACTGTATTTTCTGTGGAATGTTTTCCCGCGCTTCTCTGACTGCGGCAGGGACACGGGAGTCTCCTGGGTTAGTACGAACCCATGCTGTCTCAGGCTACTTGGGTGGGAAACGCTTTTCTAACAAGCTGGAAAGTTAACTCAAGAATATGAAAGCCAGTTGCTATGTGACTGACTTGAAAGATTTGAACAACTTTTTGCCTTACTTACTGGAAGAAAAACAAATCTGGCTATTCCCTTGAAAAAAATTCATCACTAGATTATATCACTAGAATCTACCAAGCCTGCTGAACATATTGGCCTGTATAACCCAGACTTGACAGAGAAGAAAATCAAGAGTTTGGATCTTGAAATTCCACTTGAGCTGGATTCTTTTGATATCTGACCTATCGTGATGCAGAAAACAACAAAGATGCGAGACGGACTGATGGGGGTGCCCCCCGACCAGTGGTTTCCTGCCCAGATGACTCTGCATGTAAGAGCTCACCCATATGTAGCTCCCAAACTAGTTGATTTAGTGGAGAGATTCAGGCAGAAACCAAGAGGGAGTCTGCCAGCATGGTTACTCTGTTTCTGGAATGTGGGAGCAGGGAATGTTGTTGTAAATGGTCCAGAAATCTCCAAACTCGCATCTATCACTGCTCACCCTGCACTCAGTCAAAGACTGTCTGGTATCGTACTGTATAAGGAGGAAAACCACTCATTAATTGAATGGCTGCTCACTGCATGCCCAATAACATGGTCTAATAAACTGGATATGCCTACCTATGGAATTCCATGGAAGAGCTCCAAAATTATATCCGAGAGCTGGGCATGAGAGAGGCTATCTATGAGAATGCTTTTAAAAGTTCTGATTTAATCAAATTCACTGTGAGGATGAGAGACTTGGTTCTACAGCAAGTTCTCCCCAGTCACTATGGGTGAGTTGTAGCAACTTTAAATCCTTCAGTAGCTTCCAAGGCCATAATTCAACAGTCTGCTCAATTAGTGGGTGTGTGATTCTGTGTGTGTGAACTCAGAGAGACTGAGCGGCTAGTATCAAAGTGCAGTACTCGAGAGATACAGGAAAAGAATACTTGTGTTCATAACCAATTTCTGGGTAATTTAGAACAGATATCTGCCACAACCTTTCCCTACAATGATCTAGCAGTTTTACTGTGTAAGACAGGAATCTCAAACGCATGTCCATCCTAGGCTTATATTAACCCTCATAGATCATGGGAGAGTTTGAAGACATTAGCGATATCAGAGACAAAATGTCACGTTCCTCTGATTTTTGTTATCACTATTCCACATTATAATATCATGTAGCGCACTGGAAGTTAAAGAGTTAATGCTCCAGTTCTGTGGATCATCGATAGTTCTGGTTATCCCTGTCTCAGAAGAGAAGAACAGCTGTGTACCCCAGAGGACTTTGTGGTGCTTTGTGTTTCCATTTTCCATTCAGAGGGAAAGATCAAACTTTTTGCATATCACAAGACTTCTCTCTTTTCCCTTTCTGCATGTCTGCAGAGCATGTTCCCCAGCTGTCTCATCTTTAGCATTAGAGTAAGGCCTTCAGGTTTTGGATGCTCTCTATTTGATTCTATTTGATTCATTAGCTTCAATTCCCATTCTATTGTATTATATTGTGTTACTTTGCATTCCAATATCTTTTTTACGAAATTAGCTTTCCTCCTCAGATCGTTGCTGCTGTTTTGTTTCTAGGCCCATCTCCCTGCCCTTTTCCCCGTTCCTTGTTTTGTGGGTCCATGGGTCCTCCTACCCCATTAGTCATGGAATTGGTCCAAACTGGCCCGTAAACCATTGACATTTTTGGTGGAGAATGTGGGCATAAGGCCGCCTTGGAAAGACACACTTTTAGAACAAATCTCTCTCTGCATTCAGAGAGCTTCGTTAGAAAACTTATCTGTACTGCAGGTGCTGTACTGAGAACAAGGCTTTTAAGTCCAAGTGGACTGCCAATATTCTGGGATTTTTGTAGTCTTTCCAGGTGCTGCTAGCTTACTTCTGTAAAGAGAAAAAAAAGAAATGCTTTCTTTTGTAAAACTGCCCTTCAAGGGATTGCATTCCGTTATTTTTTCTCTTTGAATGCTCAGAACGTACTGGGCCTTAATTAAGTTTGCCACTCTGATCCATGGAGCTATACATATGTGTACACAAACACATATTTATATATGATAATATAATATTATATATATGTGTGTGTGTGTGTATATGATAAATGAAGAACACTGATTGTGCATGGGGCGCTGAATGTGCATTCCGTGGAGCTGAATCCAGTGCAGAAAGATCTTGTACTGAAGATTGCAGAGTTACTGTGCCATAGTGACATCAATGATGAAAGAGCAAAGTTCTGGGTTGAGAAGGCTGCCTGGCTCCTCCCTGGCAATCCTGCTGCTTACAGGCTGAAGGTAAATTCCAACTTTTGACCTCTGTTCTGTGCCTAAAAGGAACTTTACTTGGAGCAATAGGAAAACCATGTTAATAATAATATCTGAGAGGTCAAGATGAGATTAAATTTTGCTTGGCTACTGTGTAACTTCACGGCTTTCTGATGTTTGTTATTTGAGTTAAAAACTGCAGGGTGTAGGAGATGCTGTTATTCCCAAATACCGTGTAAATGCTTTCAGTCATACAATCTCACTTCTGTACAGCCTCAGTGTTCATGGGGGGCTGGCCCCGATTAGTGTACTGATGCCACCTCGAGTAAGTGGATCGCGCTGATTACACAGCGAGCTTTAATGAGGAACCTCAGTCATCCAGGAATCCTGGAGGTGATCATGGACTGGCCTGAAGGTAAAATTTTGCAACATCACCAGCAGAGGAGGTATTGCGTGCTAAAGAGACCCCACCATACAATGCCACCAGGCAATGGAAAGAGATATTCCCTGTTCACTGACAGGTTGTGTCGTACGTGGAGAGGCATCGCAGATGGAAGGATGCTGTGTGGAGCCCCACATGACAAGTGGCAGAGGACACTGAAGGAGAAGGAGAATCAAGTCAGTTTGCAGAGGTACAGGCTGTCCAACTGGCCTTAGGTGTGGCTGAATGGGAGAGGTGGCCAGTGCTTTATCTTTGTACTGACTCAAGGATGGTGGCAAGTGCTATATGGGGTGGGCTTGGTTCCACGACTAATGGGACAAGGGACCCACAGACCCTCGCCCCAGAAAAGGGGAAGGGGGAAAAAGGGAAAGGGCAGGGTGTTGGCCTAAAAACAAAACAGCGGCAACGATCTGAGGGGGAAAACTAATTTAATAAATAAGGTATTGAAATACAAAATAACACAATATAATTGGTATCAAAGTTAGTAAATCAAATAAAATGAGAGAGAGGGAGAGTCCAAAACCAAAGGCCTTATCCTGAAGCTGAAAGAGAGACGTTGGGGGAGCTCCCACAGCTGAGACAAGCAGCAAAAAGAGGAAGATTCCGGGACTTGCATGCAGTTTGATCTTTCCCTCTGGGTGGAAAACAGGAATGCCAAGTCCTCTGGGGGTATAGAGTTGTTCTTCTCAGAGCCAGGTACCTGGAAAAATTCAGAAGTCCACAGACTTAGAGCATTAATTCTTTAACACCTAGGCCCTTACACGATGTTATCATGTGGAATACCGATAACAAAAATCCCATAATCGCAGAACTGTAGGGCTTGGTAGGGACCTCCAGAGATCATCTAGTCCAACCCTCTGCAAACAGGCTCCCTAGACCAGGTTGCCCAGGTAATCATACAACCTTGACAGTTAGGGTTCAGGGTTTTGGGTTAGGATCATTGAATCCTAGAATCACCAAGGTTGGAAGAGACCTACAAGATCATCCAGTCCAACCATCCACTTATCACCAATAACTCTCAGTAACCCGTGTTCCTCAACACAGCATCTAAACATTCCTGTCCTGCTTCTCCTCACATGGTCTCTGCTCTTCTCCCAGACCATGACTGGAGAGGACTGAGTTTTGATAATGTACAATGGGATAATGACTTGTGGGGGCCCATCCTTCCCTGGCATGCTGGTGTGCATCTACTTCATCATCGTCTTTGTCTGCAAGAACTGTATCCCCTGATATCAAAGCTGTGTCCAGGCTCCCTCTGACCAGTGCCGTAGACATCTCTAGCTACACAGGACTGTGCAGATTATTCTGCGTGTATGTGTATGTGTAAGGACTGAGCTGAAGGATGGGGCCATCAGCCCAGAGCTCAGCACTCAAGGACAAGGGCTCATCTCCAGGAAGGTTTCTCAGAGCAAAGCAGTAACCACGGGCAGCTCTGGCCACGTCCTCCAAATGGAACCAAGTTCATGTCCTTAGTGCTTAGGATTAGGGTAACGTTAAGTTGAGGGTAAGTATTAGGGGTAGGGATAGGCTTACGGTTGGGGTTTGTATTGGAATTTGGGTTAGGGTTAAGTTTAGGATTGGGATTGAGTTTAGGGATAGGATTAGGGTGAAGGTTGTGGTTACTCTTGAGTTTAGAGCTGTGGTTACTACTAATATATGTAGTTGGAATTGAAGGTAATTGATCAAATCAAGTGAGAGAGAGTGTCTGAAACCAGAGGCCTTACTCTAAAGCTGAAGGCAAGACCACGAGGGAACCTTCACTCCTGAGATGAGCAGCAAAAGAGGAAGACAGCAGGACTTGCATGCAGGAGGATCTTTGTCTGTGAGTGGAAAACAGGAACGCAGTGTCCTCTGGGGCATGGAGCTGTTCTTCCCTTCTGAGAACCAGGGTCGCGTTCCCTGCAGCACAGCACTACTCCGTGCACATCCTGCGCAACCAGCGGCACAGCGCTGGGCCCCTGGGCCTGGTGGGCGGCACGTCTTCCAGCTCGGGGAGGATCAGCAGCGTCTGTAGCACCAGGCAGCGCACGGCCGGCTCGCCATCCTCCTTCATGCTCTGCAGGGCTGCGAGGAGCAGAGCGGAGATGCGTCAGTGCCCCGGAGAGGAGCTGCATCACCACCCCTGCCCCGTGCGGCGCTTCCCGGCGAGGACTGCTCACCTTTGCGGATGTCCTGCACCTTCTGCGGTTTCTCACTCCTCAGCTGTCGCCCCAGGAGCCCTGCGCACACAGCACTGTCAGCACTCACCTGGCCCCGCGATGCCCAGGGGCGCTCATGGCTCCCCAAAGACCGTCAGAATCCCCATGGTCTACCAGAAGTGCCCCCATTATCCCCAGGGAGCCTATGGTGCCCCGGTGAGCCCCAGAGACCTCACACAGCACCCCGTGGACCCCAGTAATACCCCAACAACACCCAAGAAATCCCACGGTGCCCCAGTGACCCCCACCAACCCCAGTGGTGTCCCAGGGGCCACCACAGATCCTACACAATGCCACAGTGACCCCCATAATGCTCCAGTGACCCCCGGGGTGCTTCAATAACCTGCAAGGACCCCAATAGTTTTCCCATGACCCCCCAGGACCACTGCTGCTCCCTGCGCACTGACACCTCAGCGTTCAGCCATGGAGGACAGAGGGAGGGGGACCCACTGGGGCTGGGACTCACCCAGGAAGCGCACAGCTGCCTCCCGCACAGATGCCTGGGGGCTGTGCAGGTGCCACACGCTCTGCTGCATGTACCGCTCCACGGCACTGCCCGCCTTCTGAACCTGCAGAGTGCACCAGGGTAAGGGTAGCACACACAGAGCACCACCCCCCACCTGCTGCCAGAGCTGGGGGGTCCCACAGTGGGGGAAGTGGGGGTTGAGGGATGGGCATCTTTACCAGGCACTCAGCAAGCTTCCACATGTCTGCTGTCCTGGCCAGGCGTCGCAGTTGCTGCCAGCGCAGGAGCTCGGCAGCGCGGGTCAGGGCTTCCTGAGCAGCCTGGGGAGCAGTGACACAGGGGATCATCAGCAGGAGAGCCTGGGGGACCCCTCCCACATCCCCACCCTGGGGGAAATCTGGGGGGACTTTTGTAACCTAGGTCACTGCACTGGTGGGTGGGGGTGAGGGATGTGGAGGGCCGAACAGGTGGGATGCTGGGTTTGCTGGTCCTGGTGACCTCAGAGGCCCTTCCCAGCCTTTGTGATGTAGTGACTCAAGTGTCAGGCTGGGGTCACACAGGGTGACCCTGCGACCCAATGACCTCAGGAGTTGCCCCCACCTGTGCCACTCTGGGGATCTCCTCATTCATATGGAAGAAAAGCGGCAGCAGATTCATCTCCACCTGTGGCAGCAGTCGCCTCCTGCCCGGTGCCACCAGCAGCTGCGCAAAAACCTCCATGGAGAGCCAGCGCAGCTCTGTGTTGTCCTGGGGGGAGACACAGGGGGTTGATGCTGAGTGATGCACAGGGAAGGGGGTTGGGTCGTCCACTCCCCATCGCCCCACGTGCTTCACCTCATTGAAGCAGGACGTCAGGCGCACCACCAGCTGGCTGAGCACATCCTGCACATGGCTGGGGTGATGAGCTGCGATGTCACGCAGCAGCTGCGTGGCCTGCAGCTTGATGTCAGTCCGCATGTCCTGCAGCCACGTCAGCACATCGGGCAGCAGCAGATGCATCCTCCCGGCGTACAAGTTCCGTAGCCCACACAGTGCCAGCTCCTGGATCTCAGAGTGCTCGCTGCGAATGTGTTTCCTAAAGATCTTCTCAGTGCGGCCATTCTCCTCCTGGAGCTCCAGGCATCTGTGCAGCTGTAATGCACAGCGGTGAGCAGGCAGCAGAGCGGGAGGGAGCTTGCCGCCATCCCCCCGAGGGGACCTCTGCACCGTTCCAATGCCCACCTCCGTGTAGAACACCATGGCGGGGACCTCCCTCCACTGCAGCTGGTGGTACCACAGCAACTTCTGCACGTGGCTGAAGATGTGCACAGAATCAACCCGGCACTTCCTCGCCATCACCCTGTGGGAAGGGGCAGGGGTTGAAAACAGGTGGGGGTCTGACCACACCAGCACCAAATTCTTGCTGGGGGGAGACCAGAGCAGCCCGTCCCACCCCCCAGTGTGACTCTTCCA
This sequence comes from Callipepla californica brunnescens, assembly GCA_023055505.1. Taxonomy (NCBI): domain Eukaryota; kingdom Metazoa; phylum Chordata; class Aves; order Galliformes; family Odontophoridae; genus Callipepla; species Callipepla californica. The sequence continues at coordinate 4,720,601 of JALIRH010000043.1, read as the reverse complement.
ATTGCCCACTGCATATTGTCGCCCCCTGCGCTTTGCCCGTGTTGTTCCCTATTGCAGGAGGGCCGCACAGGGGGCAGTGGATGCGGTGCGGTGTGTGGGGCTGTGTGGGGCAGCGCGTGGGAGGGCCTTGGGGCCGTACCTGGCGAGGGTGCGCAGGCCATCCCGCCACGTGGCAGCGCCCAGCAGCTGCCCCCACAGCTTGTGTCTGTCCATGGCGTGCAGCAGGCGGTCCAGATCGGCGCACTGCAGCAATTTGTGCACCACCTTCACCAGAATCCTGCATGGAAATGGGGCAGCAGTGGGGTCAGGGCTCAGCGTGAGGACAGCACGAGTCATGCTGTGGGGTTGGTGGTGGGCACGGCAGTGATACCTGATGGCAGAGGTGGGTGCGGATGGGCAGATCAGGTCCTCCATGATGGCGGTGACCTCCAGCGGCTTGAGCGAGGCAGATGACACCATCTGGAAGATGAGCGCCACGAAGAGCTCCAGGACAAACAGGCACACTTGTGGGCCATACTGCGAGTGCTGCAAGATCTTGTGCAGTGCCATGGCCGCCTGCGGAAAGCATCCAGGCAGTGCTCAGCACCAAACTGCTCCCCCTGGGATTGGGGGAGGGGAGGTTCCCCGGCACCCCCAAACTCACGGCCAGAGGAAGGGTGCCGATCTCGGTCTCCTGGCCCAGCGGTGCCATCTCCAGCAGCTGCAGCAGCTCCTGCACCATCTGTGGCACCACACCCACTGAGGACAGTGCCATCTCCCACAGCTCCCACGTGTCCCTGCAGCAGAGAGCTGTCCTCAGCAGAAGCCCCTCTGTGAGTGGGGTGGGGGGGTCTCTGTCTTTGTGGGGGTGGGGGCTTCTCTATGTGGGGTGTGAGGCCCTCTCAGTGTGGGATGGAGGCTCCCTTTTCTGCATGGTGTGGGGGTCCCTATCCACAGAGGGTGGTGGTCCCTGTCCTTGTGGGAATGGGATTGGGGCCCTCTCCACATGGGGTGGCAGCAGCGCACTTGTCACAGGTGTGGGAGCAGCGCAGCAGGCTGAGTGTCGTTGCACGAGGGTCAGAGGCAGCCAGCCATGGGAATGTGTTCTGGATGGTCCTCTGTGCCCGCTCCTCGGTGATCAGCTTCCAGCTCCTGTGGATGGCCATCACCATCCGCTGCACCTGGAAGGGACACAGGGACGGCAGAGCTTGCAGGCTGCCCCAAGAGTGGCCAAATGCTCTTGAGTCCCAAATCAGACCAACACCGTGCGGGACAGCCCAACCCAGTGCAGCCTTCCTGTACCCAACCCTAACCTCCAGCACCCAAACCAAAGCTTGCCACCAGCATTCAGCCCAACCCAACCCAACATGGCCTTCCTGCACCCAGCCCAACTCAACCCCAACCCCCAAGACCCAACCCAAGCCCCCAGTCCAACCCCGATCCCACCCCAACATGGGCTCAGCCCCCCGATAAGCAGCTGCCAGTTGCTCACATCAGTGGGTGCAGGCTTGAAGTCAACCATCAGGACGGCCATCAAGGTCGCAGCCAACTGCGTGCTGTAATTGCTGCAGTCACTCATGCCCTGCAGTGCTGTGAGGATGAAGTCAGTCTTCTCCGAAGAGTAAAAGTGCTTCGCAAATCTCTGGGGGGAACGAACACAGAGGGGAGGGAAAGAATGTCAGCCGTGTTCCCCTCATTCCCATGGACACTGCGGTCACGAGTCCTGCTGTGGCAAGCCCTCCTCACCAGCACAATGACCATGACGTTGGTGGTCCAGGAGAGGGAGAACATGTGGTCATCTTCCCACTGCTTGAGTTTCTCCTGATCTTCCTCCTGAGGCGCTTCCCAGCCTGGAAAGGAGAGCAAGCCGCGGGTGAGTGAGCGTCAAGTGCCCCCACCCTGAGCACAGGGCCGTGGGGCACAGCTCCTCGACCCCATGAGCTTCTGCTCCTTTGCTGCTCTGTGTGGCAGCCAACGCAGCGCCGTCCCCGCTCGCCCCTGTGGGACGTCTGTGATGGACGGACAGTGCCAGCAGCCATCGCCTTACGGGCTCTCCCCAGGATGAATGTGTAGAGGTGACGGAGAGCGCTGACAGCAGAGCGGCGCGTCCTGTCCTCCTGGTAGGCGCAGCACAGCACGAGGCTTCCCACCAGCTGCCCCAGCACGGGCAGGCGGAGCTCTGCATAGCGGGCCAAGCTGATTCGTCCCATGGAGCGATGGGGCTGTGTGCAGAGCGCGATGCTGAGTGCACCCCTCCCCCAGTGATGGGAGAGGGGTGGGCAGAGCAGGGAAAAGGAGGGACGAAGACCCCCGCACCAGGGGTGTCGGCCCCTTACCCCAGCCTGGCAGAAGAGTGCCAGCGAGTGGCTCAGCTTCCAGATGCGCCCCACTGCCCTCTGGCGCACGGCTGCATTCTGCAAGCTGGTGAAGGACAGCAGCACCTGTGGGAAGAGTAGCTCCTGCTCTGCCCTGCGGCCCCCCAGCTCACTCCAGAAGGTGAAGGGAGGGGGATGGAAGGAACAGCCCTCCTCTGTGCAGCCCCTGCGGGCAGAGCCCACCTGGAAGATGCTCTGCAGCTCCTCACCGATGCTGGCGGTGGGGTGGACAAACACCAGCGTGTGCAGCCTTTAGTCCAGAGCCCTCAGGGTCTGCAGGACGGATGGAAGAGGGGAGTAAAATGGGGAGGGGTGGAGGGGTGGGCATGGCGAGACCCTGTCCTGCAAGGCAGGGGGGTCCTGCAGTTTTCAGGTACCCACCCTTGAATATAGGCTGATGTCCAGGTCCTGCTCCGAGGGAAGCAGGAGGATGCTCTGGAAGCACGTGGTGAACAGAGGGATCTTGTCCCTCATTACTGCTTCCACTGCGCTGCAGAATCAGAGAGTGCAATGCTGGGAGCACTGTGCTGGAGGACAGGGACAGCATCCCCCCTTGGGCAGCACTCCACAGAGTGGGGGGAAAAAGATGGGAGGAACCCCCTCCTCTACATAGATGTGTGGGACTGAGGGAGTCCTGAGAGCTGTTGTAGTGGGGGTGGGTTGGGGTGTTGTAGGTTTGGGTAGGGGTTAGCGTTAGGGATAGGGTTAGGGTTAGAGTTAGGGTAAGGGTTAGAGTTAGGGTAAGGTTTAGGTTTACGGTTAGAGTTAGGGGAAGGGTTAGGGTTAGAGTTGTTTGGTTTAGGGTTAGGGTTAGGGTTAGGGTTAGGGTAAAGGGAAGGGGAAGAGGAAAGGTTAGGGTCAACATCAGATCCAAGACTGAGCAGGGCTGCAGTCCCAGTAGGGGAGAGCAGTGGCCCAGTTACTAGCATGACCATCCCCTGATGCTGTGGGGTCACGCAGACACTGTGGGGCCATCCTAGCCCAGGGCAGTACCTGAGGGCGGTGATGGCAGCCATGGCTTGTTGCCGCAGTTCGGAGCACAGCTTTCCCCTTGGCTCCTCTGACAGCAGCTCCTGTACAGCACAGAGGGATGGCACCAGGCACCCAGTGTTCCCAGCACTGGGAGGACTGGTGCCGACAAATCCCCCCCCCTCAAGCACCCACCACCCCTCACCATGATGTTCTCCGCAAGTTCATTATGGCGGCAGAAGACACGCAATTCTTGCGCCGTGTTCTCCTCCACCGCCGTTTCGCAGATGGTACAGATGCTCCGCAGGAACCGCAGCTTCTGCTCCTCATCCTGCAGCCACCAGAGAGTGAGAGGGGCCCGGGGGGCACAGCTCTCCTGCAGCTGCAGGGGGTTCAGGGGCGGATGGGGCAGCACTGCGATGGCAGCGGCTGCTGTCACCTTCTCTGTGCTGCGGACAAAGGTCTCAATGGTGTCCACTGCACAACGCTTGGCGGTGTCCATGGGCAGCACGGAGGTGTCGGAGCAGGGAGCTGGAATTGGGGGCAGGGGGTGGCATGGTGGGATCAGTGTTGGGGTGAGACTGGAATTCAGGTTGGGTTTCGGGTTGTGCTTAGTGTTAGGATTGAGGTTGGGGTTGGGGTTAGGGTTAAGGTTCAGGGTCAGGGTTGGGGAAAAGGAGCCTAGAGCAGAGCGAGGAGAGGAGGGGGCTCTGCCCTCTGCACCGTGAAGAGGCCGCTCCCTTCCCCAGCCCTCCAGGGACCCTCACTCACTGGACGGCACAGGGGTGGAGTCCTGGGGGGTCCTGCGCTTTTCCTCGGCCTCCGAGGGGCCGGGGGGGGATCTCTCCTCCATCGCAGATGAAGGATGAGGTTCAGCACAGGACAGCGCCTGGGCGGCCAGGGGCAGAGGGAAACGCTGTGGATTGCTCCAAGCACAGTCTCTCCAAGCTCCGCTGGCCTGCTCCTGTTCTGTTCCACCAGAGTCCTAATGGAATCTGAGGGACACACTCAGCTGGTGGGGTTGGACCCGGGGGGCAGGGGGACACATCACAGTGGGCCGCACTGTGACGCACTGCCCCGCCCCTTTCAGCTCCTCTCAGGGCTGCTCAATCCCTGGTTCTGTGCTGGGGAATGGATACGTTGTTAAAATTATTGTGTTGCATCCTTCAAAAGGTGGGCATCAGAAGCATCAATCTCACACATCAGAAACGCGTGCTTCACACTGGGGCTGAGCAGCTCCAGGAGCAGGGTCAGGGTTTCCCCAATGAGTTCACCAGCTGAAGTTGGGAGTTAGGATTGGGGTTGCAGATGGGGTTATGGTTAGGGTTAGGATTTGGATTATGGTTAGGACTTGGGTCAGGGTTAGGGTTACTCTTGAGTTTAGGGTTGTGGTTAGTATTAGTGTTGGTGTCTGAGTTGGAGTATAGGGTTAGGGTTAGAATTGGTGTTAGGGTTAGGGTCTGTGTTAGGTTTAAACTTAGGGTTAATGTCAGAAAAATGTCTGCAATAATTTTAGGAGTCAGGATCTCTGCAGCGTCAGTGGCGGGCATCCTGCAAACGGGAGCGCACACAGGGACAACGTTACACCTTTTATGTTTGACAGTTCTCTTTTCTCCTCTGGTTCCTCATTGGCTGAGTACTTCAGGTTCACCATCTTCCCAATGCTGAATCAAACATACACGTGCTGACCCAAAGCCAACGGTTGCTGGCCAAACATGTGTATCGCTCCTCAGTTGCTTCTGATGTTTTCTTCACACAGATCTCGTCTGTCCACTGCCAACATGTAACAGTTTCCACTAGCGAGGACTTTTGATTGCTAACATCGTTATCACTGCTGGGGAGTGGGTATCTGGCTCATTCCAGGTGGCGGCACAGACAAGAGCTGCGTTCTTTGTACCTAAAAATTACTCCATCCCCTTTATTTCTTATCACTATAATTACTTCGCTATCTACTGAGCGTGCGTCAGTGTGGAACGTTCATCTAAAGGACGACTGATGAAGACTATCAGAGGACCCCCACCCCCGATGAAGTCAAGACCCCGACAAAGACTGTCAGTACCGATAAAGGCCGCTAGATGGCAGCAGAGACCATGAAATTAAATGCTTCTCTTCGTTCCAATGCAGAAACGACATTGCCTTCCTACAATTCCCCCCTTTTGTTTTTGTTCTCCGTCGTTGATTTCTGAAATTCCTTTTTTAAGTATGTTTATATCATCACTTCCCTCTTCTTCACTTTCTTCATTCCCTGTCTCCTTTAATTTTCATCATATTTCCCGAATACAATCGTAGATCCACTGGTGTTTGCTTCAATAGCACTGTTGCCATTAGTCGCTGTACCAGTGCCCTCACACGGGGGATAAAAAAGCATCCGATGGTCGCCAGGACTCCTGCTCCTGTAATTAAGGAAATAAATATGGATTCTATCATCCCTTTCCATTTACTAAACCAGGCCTCCAACCATCCAGTGACCTCTTTCATTGTGTCCCATGCCCCCGTACCTCAGCCTGCACCTGTGCAGGCAGTGGGGTGGGTGTCTATGGGAAAATTGTGGGGACACTGTGGAGAAGTATCTACTTCTGAACTTTCTGGCAACTCATCAGCAAGGGTAGGAGCCCTTGTCATGCCTCAGTTACTGTGTCATGGGATATTTCCCTTCTTGAACGCAACTCTTTTATGGTGGATCAACTACCATCTCTTCTGGCGTGTCACTACAATATGTCACCGTGCCATGGAGCATCTGAAGTTCTTCCTTCAACCATGATGAAGATTGACTGCTCCTTTGGCTGAGGTAGGCGACCCAACGTGCCACAGTTGGAGCTTGAGCCACCCCTCTCTTAGGAAGGTGGGCCGGATCTTTAAGCCACCCCTGAAGTGGCAATGTTATTTCTACTGTAATCTTGGCTGTTTGAGTTACTGGCTCTATCACCTGCAATGCACAATAGGCAGCCAAGAGCTGGTTCTCAACCATACTGTATCTCTCTTCTGCTCCAGACCTGTGACCAAAACTCAATCGGGGTTCAATTGGAACTCTGGTGTTGCCATAGGTCCCAACCGAAGCCGTCCAGAGTGGCATGAGCACCCGATTCAGCTGGGAGGGTTCGATCAAATCCAGCCAACGCCTGGGCTTGTTGAACATCCAGCTTTTCCCGGACAGCCTGGTGCTTTTTTCTTCCCTGGTCCCATAGTTGCCCCTTTTTTGTGAGTCTATATATCAGCCTCAGCAGCTGTGCTAAATGAGGTCTAAAGGAACACCAACACCCCAGTATACCTAAGAACTCTGGGAGCTGCTTTGGTGTCACAGGGATTGGGAATGCCTGAACCTTATCTGTGATAGCACTGGGTAGTACTTTGGTCATTCCCAACCAAACTACCCACAGGAATTTCACAGCTAGGCCTGGACCCTTCACCTGGAAGGTGGGTCTATAGCCCGTCCTTTTCCCTGCAGGTAGGCGGTCAGTGAATCTACTGCCTGTCCTAATGCCTTCAGTGAGTCAGACATACACACGAGATCATCAAGAGAATGATGTCAGTTAACACTGCAAAGTTTTTCCCAATTTGCCAGGTTGCTCACCACCAGGCTGTGACAATAAGTTGGTGAATGCACGTACCCCTGTGGCAGGACCTGCATGGTCCACTGCCTGCCTCCCCATGTAAATGCCAATTGGTCCTGGGATTCTTCAGCAGTGGGAATAACGAAGAATGCATTTGCCAAGTTGAGGACACAATGGGACGTTTTTACTTCAGAACGCTCCCTTTAATTTTGCTAAGTAACTAAGAAGAACAGAACAAAATTCAGGTGCAGCTGGAGGTGCCCATTTTGGGGCAGTTCGTGGGGATGAGAGTAGACAGAACGGGGTGAGAGAAGTACAGATAAGATGTGACTTTTAACTACTGCTGGTTCCAAATCCACCATAAAAGGGCCGTGCGCCTAAAGGAAATGTAAGTACATCTTGAATGGTTAAATACAAAATAATCAAGCCTAAATCACCCCATCTCAAGACAGCTGTTGAATAGCAGAAGGTCTCTGACTTGGTGCCTCTCAGTTAGCCTACACTTCCAGGTAGGACTGATACTCTAAAATAAAGCATTCAGAGCCCCCTTCTTCTTTTAAACAGTAACAAAGATGCTTCTGCCTAATTCTTCCCCCAGGTTTGGAGGTAAAGGTACTGATGCCTCCCAGGCTTTTCTTTCAGTCCTAATAGCTAAAAATATTATGTGAAAACATGGATGTTCATTTCTACATAATGAGTGCCTACTTTGAAAAGTATCTGCATCAATTGCACGCACAGAAGAAGCACAGCAAAGAAGGAACACATTGTGGCTGCTGGTATGTCACTGTAAAAAAAAATAAAAAATTAAACAGAAAAGAATGAAGAATATTTCATTTTTTTATTTTTTATTTTTTCCCTGGACTTCATGGAAAAATAAGTACAAAGCCAGAATGAGAATACTCTCTAAATTTTTCAAACTTATTTTTATTATTTGAAGTCTGAAATGGAAGTACCAATGTCTTCATATTTTCTGTAGTTAAGATGGTAAATTTACTTTTTGAACTATATTCCTTAAAATACATTAGATGAGAAATCTCCCAATGTGTCTTGAGCTTTTATGAAGGAATGCGTTAAAAACAAAGCTGTTCAAGTTATCCAAGAATAAAAAATGGGGTTGAAAGCGTTAAAAGTATGTACTGCTTGTCACATCTGTTCACAAAGACCAACCTTCCCATACTGAAAGGTGTCATGTATTCTGATCAACTGAACTCCATCTCATGAAACTGGCTCCGTTGCCCATTTCTCACCTCGCCTCCCTCCCTGCTCAGCTGCAGACTCCACTTCTGGCCAAGAAGGCCTTACCACAAACTTTTCAGCATAGTCTGCGTAAATAATATGGTTACAGCACTTCTTTGATAGGCTAAGGGAAATAGGTTTAAGTAAAGGAGGGGAGATTTAGATTCAATGTCAGGAAAGTTTTTCACTGACAGAACGGCAAGGTGCTGGGACAGGCTGCTCAGTGAAGTTGTGGCTGCCCCATCCCTGGAGGTGTTCAAGGCCAGGTTGGATGGGGCCCCGGGCAGCCTGATCTATTGCCTGACTTAGTGGTTGCAACCCTGCTCACAGCAGGGCGGTTGGAACTGAGGTCTCTTCCATTGCAGAGCCATTCTGCGACTCTCCAGTTGACTGACAAGCTTTGATCACACATTGTCTGCCAAAAGGAAGAGTGTATTTCTGAGGTACAGTGAAGGAGATATTGTTTCCAAGAGTCACAATTTCATGGATCTCTGAACAAAAGAAATCTTTCAAGAGACTCTAGTGAATCCCTGGAAGCATTCGAGACAAGGCTGGATGTGGCTCTGGGCAGCCTGCTCTAGTGGCTGGCGACCTCGCCCACAGCAGGGGGGTTGAAACTAGATGAACTTTGGGGTCCTTTTCAACCCAGGCCAGTCTCTGATTCTGTGATTCTAATGACCACGGTCAAGATCCGACTATCCCTCAGCCAAGGCCGGGGCCAAGCAGGGCCCGTACAGCCTTGGATCCGGGCGCTCGTTCGCCTCAGCGCAGCGTCTTCAGTGCTTCCTAAATTACTGATGAAATGCTATGGGCTTCATTGTGGCTGTAGTTAGGTTAGTATCTGCAGTGAATGCCAAGCTTTGTTTTTTACTGTATGCTTTTTAGTAGGCTACTAGGAGTCTATCTCTGCCTCGTCTCAAGAACATTTGCTTACCTCTGTGCCATCTCACCTTTTTGTTCTTCCAGCATGAAATTGGCGTAGAAGAGCTAAGCTTCCTTGTAAGTTATCTGAAGGAAACTTGTTCACTGACAAATTCTGATCTGGAGGATTTAAGAACTTGTGAGAATGGAACTACTTGGATAAAGTGTGAAGAGTATGGTGGTGTTTTATTCAATATATGTCTTCCATTTGTCCTTCTAACTTTGATATGGCTGAAATGGAAGGGTGTGATGGCGGAAATTTTAGTTCAAAGTTTTGAAGTGCAAAAATCAGTTCAAAAACTGGGGGCTTTCTTTCTTGGTCCTCATATCTATTGAACATTGTCACTAGTGTACTGGCATACTTTTCTGGTGCTGTTTTGGAAAGCTTCTGACATATTTCGGGTGTACTCCTTACTTTCTCCAGATCATGGTCCCAATCGTCAGGATCAAACGTGGGATCATGCAGCATTTCTGCCACAGGCATTTCTCTCAAGTACTGGATGCCTTCCAGTTTTCTATCTTTTCACTTTAGGTTCCAGGTCACTCTTGTAGGGATATCTTTCCTTCACAGCTACTAACATTCATTGCCAGAGGCTGGGGATTCCATCCATATACCTGCTGATCCCCCTGTCGACAGTCAGATCTTGGGCAATGTTTCCTAACTGGCAAGCTTTGTTACTATCAAGGGACACGCTGCTGGCCCCATTGTCCCAACACCGAAGCAACCAAGAGACAACAGTCCCATCTGGACACTGAATAAAGTCCTTTGTTGAGCCTTGGATCTCAGATGTTTTCATGGGTCGACAAAACGTGGTAGCAGTGACTCCCTCATCATCCTCATCATCACTATCTCCTCCATGTCTCTCACTTTTCTTTGTTGCCTTTCTTGGTGGTGGTGGGGTTGAGCTCCCCCCCCCCCCCCCTGCCTGTATCTTCCTCTTCTTTTGCCACCTCTTCTTCTTTGCGTTCTAGGCGCGAGGACACACGTTTCCATTTGTGGCCTTCCACAGAAGCAACGGACACTGATACCAGTGCTTCCTGAGGCTGGTCAGGTTTGACCGGGAGGTTTTCTTTTTGGTTTGGGCCTCAGTTTGGACACTCTCTCTCTCCAGAACAGTATATATACCTCAGTAAGCATAAGCCAAGCCCCAGATAAGCTGTTCCACCTCAGATCTTTCTGAGCTGCAACACCCCTTACTGAGATACAGGCCTAGCTCCTCAGGATCCCGCAGGTGTTGAGGAGTGAAATCCCATGGCACCGGGAGTCTCCATGCTTCTAATTTCTTTCCTAAAGCTCTCCACTTTCCCTGCCATTCAACATTCTCTTGTTTCTGGGAAAAGCTTCCTCCACACAGGGCAAAATCCTATTGCAGAGAGTACATACAGGGAGACTGATGTCCCCATCGTTAACACAATCCTTAAGCTGTGAACTTGAAAATTCATAAGGAACTGAGAGGGGAACCCAGACACCCATTCAAATGTCGTTATGGTTTGTTAACATTGTATTGTTTGGTAACATGGTATTATTTGTTACATTAGTCGGGGTGCCTAGGTATGTGGCAGGCGTCTCCATCACTGTTTTTAGTTTATCATATAGGTACCAAGCTCCATAGGTCAGACTAGGAAGCTTAATCAAGTTCCAGTATGTTCGGAGCGTTAAAAGGGAAAAAGCAATGAAATACAATCCCTGTAAGGGCAGTTTTAACAGAACAGCCTCTTGAGCCCCACTTTGGGCACCAAAAATGTCAGCCGTTTGTGGGCCGGTTTGACCTGGTACCAGGACGATTGAGGCAGGGGACCCACAGGCCCACGTCCTGGGGAATAGGACGAGGAAAAGGGCAGAAAGAAGGGAGATGGGCCTAGGAACAAAATGGCACCAACGATCTGAGGACAAAAGCTAATTTACTAAAGAAGATATCAGAAAGCAAAATAACACAACATAATGCAATATAATTAGAATTGAAGCTAATGAATGAAATAAAATGAGCAAGAGAGAGTGTCCGATAAACCAAAGGCCTTACGCTAACGCTGAAGGTGGACAGCTGCAACAAACACCCACTGCTGAGCTCGGTCCCGAAGGGAAGAGAGAAGGTCCCGTGACCGCAGGCAGTTTTTATCTTTCCCTCTGAGCGGAAACACGTGAAAATGCAAAGCATTGCACAGTCCTCGGGGAAATGTAGTTCTTCTTCTCTTCTGAGACAGGTACACCCAGAACTATCTATGATCCACGGAGCTGGAGGATTAACTCTTTAAGTCTTAATGCACTACATGATGTTATGATGTGGAATATCAATAATATAACAAAAATCATAAAACCATGACAGGAACATACAGCTACACTGACGAAATCTCACTATGCATTAATAGTAAGGGCTAACATTAAGGAGCTTTGGGCCAGTTAGAAATAAATGTATGACTGTGTTTGGGCTCTAGCCAACTTGCATATGCTTTGTAACTTTTGTGCTGCTGATCATTAGGGACTCTCATAACCAGGGTGAAGCATGGGACAGACAGAAAGTGTGCACTGCAGAGAAGAATTTTCCTTTTACAGATTTTTACTGAAGAGTGTCTGCGTCTGTTGTGCTTTAACCTTGGCATGTACCACTCAGGTGCTAGATAACTCTTCCCAGGTGGAACAGGGGAGAGAACTGTAAAGGTGAATGTGGAAGAACTCATGAGTTGAGAAGACAGTTTTCCAGATAAAGCAAAAGTTGCATGGTCAAGAGAAGGAGAAGGAATTAATTCACTACTCCACACTGACAGGTAGCCACCTCCAGGGAAGCAGGGCTCATTATGCACAATGGTTTCTTGGGAAGACAAACGCCGTCACACCACATCATAGAATTTTACAGTTGTCTGAGTTGGAAGGGACCTTCAAAGGTCATCTGGTCCAACTCCCCTGCAATGAACAGGGACATATACAGCCAGATCAGGTTGCTCAGTGTCCCATGTAGGGATGGGGCATCCACCGTATCTCTGGGTGGATGAGATATTTAGAAGTAGTCTTATTCTCTGCTCCTTCATTTTGAACCCATTTCCCATTGTCCCTTTCTGGTTCAGAATCATTATTCATACCCTGCTCACTTTCCATACCCAGAGCTTCACATCTGTTAGTTAGGGGAACTTGAGGAACAAGGGGGAGACTTCTCCTTCTGCCCCAAGCAAAGACAAGGGTCCCGTATCCCTCATCCTGCATGATTTTGTAGTCTGTCTCCTCAGGGTTGGAAACTCGCTTAGCTTCTTCCTAGCAGGTAGTGAAGACAGGGCATTCGGGCTGCCTGTGTCACTGCATGACATCAGGTGTCAATCTCTTCTCTCTGGTTGCTGGATAATTCTCAGCCTGGTCATTTCCTCTTGCAGCCTGCCCACCTGCTCAAAAAGTTTCTTCAGCTGGGCACACCTGTACACTCTCTTCCCTCAGGTCCTTGGGAGGCCTCCAGATTCAGGAGTTCCCCACAACCAAAGTTTGAGTTGCTCTGTTGCTCCTCAGGAAGTCCATTTAGGTGCAAGTGTCAGCCTGGAAAGTTTGAAGCCCCTCCATCTGTGTTTCTGTCTGAGCCCACCTGTTGTGTTTGTTTCAGCAGAGCACTGTATCTTGTTGTTCCCAGACGAGAAGAAAGTAGCGCAGCGCAGCCTGTGCCTTCCCTCTATGTCCTGCCTGTGTGAACTGCCAGGCAGAGTGCTGCGCCATGCCCTGACGGCTGCTCCACTCCCTGTTTGCCTGTCCTGGTTGCCATGCTTCTGGTCCCTCGCACTCCCCAGGGGCTTGGAGTCTCCGACTCCTAGCCCAGTCCCCTCTGTGTCACATTCTCTTGTGACGACTAGGTGCTCCTGTTGGATCAGGTGGGCTCAGGACGGCTCTTTTCTCACCCAGTCTTCTCCACAGTTTTTGGAACAGCCTCTCGAATGACAGTCCTCACCACTACAGACCATGCCTGCCGTGCTGCTGATAGCCTTGGAAAATGACCCATAGCTTCACCTTAATTTAGCCAGAGGGAATTTCAAAACCTCAGCCACTCTTATCTGATCAGTTGTAACAAGGTGTTTGCGCTTGAGGAGTCGGGTTGGAACAGGTGACCTCCACACATCCCAAACACAACCGTTCTGAGATTCTGTAATTCTCAGATTGTGATCTAAAAAGTTCATACTTGTCTTCACACAGGAGACCTGATCCCTGCATGAAACAGAAGAGCAGAGAGGCATGCAGTGAAGCCCAGTCACCACGCAGCTCCAGCCTACCTCCTAATGCGTAGTGGCGGTTAGGCACACTTGGAAACACAGGCAGCTGGGACCACACAGAAATAACCTCCGTGCTGACCTCTGCCACTTCTCTGGACAAGAATGCTTTTCCACCTGGTGTCCCCTGTTCAAAGCCAGCAGAGATGAGATGTCAGCAGCTGGGCTGATGCAGGAAGAAAAGTGGGGAGAGCTGTAATGTGCCCACTGTGCCTCATCTCTTGCCATCTCCAATAACCCATCACACAGACAAAGGCTGATACTGGTTGCATGGCCCCACTACTGTCATTACTGGGCTCCCTGAGGTTCACGAAGCAAGACAAGGACATCTCTTCTTGAATGAGGAAATGGGCAGCGCTCTGACTTTTGTTCCTAAAGCCTTCAGCTCGGGATCCTTTACAGACTGACAGCAGACAAAAACACACTGGAACCTTTATGTAGCCAAAAGATGTTTGTGTCCTTTTAGCAGCAGTTAACACAGAGCAGAGTTAAAATTCTTTTGTACGTTCACCAGACCACCTCAACATCTCTTCAAATGCAGAAGTGATAAATCACAAGGACATAGCAGAATACAGCACAGACTTGGATGGTGTGCAATGCTGACATCTCCTTCCTCTTGGTTTAGCAATTCATTCGGACAGAGGAAAAAAGCCCTTCTTCAAAAGATAATAATCACTTTTTAATCTCTTAGCTGCAGAGGTACTGTTTCTCAGCACAGTGCTGAGCCTCAGTATGATGTTCCAGTCCATAACCTTGCCTTCTGCGCAGTACACAGTACTTCTGTCCCTTGTGGATCTCTGTTTTTGGAGATGACCAGACTTGGCGCACTAATGCTTGTGTGCTGCCTTCTTCCCTAATGGTGAATCTCATCTTCCAGACAGGATGTTGTGGCCCAGGGTCTAGAGGCACATCTCATCCAAGTATTCATTATAATTACAGTATTCTACACCACAGCTGGCAGCAGGAAGTACCACAGATGTCTCACATGGGACTATGCAACCAGTGACTGCACCTGACTAGAACGTCAGTGCCAGCAGTTCCCGGGGACTTGTTGAACTCACTCCCACCTCCTGGTGTGAAAACTAGGTGAACTGCCTGCTTTGCCCTGCATAGCTTCAGCTTTGAGGATGGGCAGCAGCCTTAGGGCTGTGACATGGAGAACTGCCTAAGCATCTGCTTTGCAGCAATGCTGCTGGGCCACCTGCATGTTGCTTGCAGTGTGACCATCCAAATCCCAGATCCCATTGGCTTGGCACCTCCACATCACCAGCTGACTGGACAGACAGCCCTGAGCAGGACAGCATGGGGCAGGAGAAGTGCAGGGCAGTGTCCTGGGGCACGGTCCAATGCCACCCTGACTAAGGCTCTCATGGTTTATTAGGGCTACCAGGGCCTCAGAGATCCTTCTAAAGTAGCAGGACCCAAAAGGTCCCAATTTCCACCCCATGCTGCTCTTGTACACTTCCTCCCTGCACTGTGGTTTTCCTGACTCCTCCTCGTTTAAGAGTTTCCTGTCATACTGTACTAAATAGAGGTCACAGCTGACACCCTGAGTCACTAACAGAGGGAGAGAAAGGTTGAGCAGGACGGCCCTCAGGAGAAACAGGCACAGATCCTCGCAATTACCCAAAGAGAGGCAATGTGAGTCCTAAGTGGGCAGCATACAAGGGACCTGGGGAGAAGGGAAAGAGGTGTATCTCTGGGGTGCGATGAGAAGTTGGGGACAATGGAATATTTTGCTGGGGCGTGAGTTTGAGCGGACAAGGGGTGTAAAAGAGTATTAATAAAGGGGCGGGAGTTAGCTTATATGGAAGCCTTCCAGAGGATCAAGGGGAAGTGTTCTCCCTCCTTATTAAGTTCAGTTAGCACTGGATAATTAGAGGAGACGTCATGGCTGTGGTCCAGGAGGGGGTTAGGCTTTCTTGTGTATTTAGAGTGGGGCAAGATCATTTGTCATTGGGAGGAACAGGAGTCAAGGTGGTCCCTGTTTGTCTCAATCCCCTGTAGGGCAAGACTGTATATGAGGTTCAGGAGAGTTTCCCAGGGAGAGGTAGGCTGGGTGCAGCAGGGGTACCTGAGTTACTTGGGACTCTCATGGAGCAGTGAGTTTCTCTTACAATTCCCTTCCTAGGCAGCCATGACCATGAGCTCCCTGTGGTGGACTGCTACCCTGCTCCTAGCCCTGATGGTGTCTACATGCTATGGTGTTCCAACCTACCAAGATTTTTTGCAGACGCATGTGGACTTCCCCAGGACATCATTCCCGAACAATGCCCTTTATTGCCGAGTCATGATGATGCGGCGTGGCATAAATGTCCATGGAAGATGCAAAGCCACCAACACCTTTGTGCACACACTACCTGGAAATCTGAACACTCTCTGCACAAACCGTCCCAATCGGGACCTCCGTACAACACGGAGGCAATTTCCTGTCACAGTCTGTAAACGGATCAGGATGAACCCCTGCACATATGCTGGCAATCATTTCAGCCATCGGGTCCAAGTGGGATGCTGGGGAGGGCTTCCCGTGCACCTAAATGACACCTTCCCATGATACCTGTCCCTCGGGATATCTCGCATTCTTTTGGTGTCCCTGACCAACCCTGAGCTGTCCTCACTCTGTCTTCTGCCCTTGGGCTCAGAGAGGAAGGTGTCAAAACTCCTGGCATCCTGAACACTGCCCATTAACCGTGGTACCCCCTAAAACCTTGGCTGGCTCCTGGGTCTCACTGGCTGTCCCTAATTGCCTGATTCTCTTCTAGCAAGATTGGGCCACCTTCAACCATCCTGAGTTGGTTACATTCAGGCCCACCACCAACCCTCTGTTTGCAGCTTTTACTGGCATAGAGCAAAATAAAACAAAATAAAAGCAAGTGTTCTTCATCAATAATATTTGCAAAGAAAAACATATTGGAATAGCCATTAAAAATTACCCTGAAGTACTCATGCAACAAGTTTAATATATAAATAGCATACAAAACAGCTCAGCCTGGTCTCTGCAAGATTCAGTCTACCCAGTAAGTCTGCTTAACAGAGAGCCTGAAATTTGGCTTAATGAAACTTTACTGTACATGTGCTTCAGAAGTGAGTGCAGAGGTGGGAAACAAAAATTCAGAAGCCTGGAGCAGCTTTCTTATGAAGGTGAGCTGAGAGAGGTGGGTTTATGTGGCCTGGATAAGCGAAAGCTTTGGGAGAAAACCGCATTGTGGTCTTTCAGTATTTAAAAGGAGCTCATAATCTGTCTCCAGGCAGACTTTTTACATGGTCTAATATAGGGACAGGAGAAGGAGGAACAGGTATAAATTAGAAGAGAGATTTAGATGTTAGGGGGAAATTGTGTACTCACAAGGTGGTTAGGTACTCAGACAGGTTGATCAGAGAAGTTATGGATATCCCATCTCTGGATGTGTTCAGGGCCAGGTTAGATGGGGCTATGGGCAGCCTGATGCTGCATCTGATTGAGCTGTTGTGAATCCTGCCCTCAGAAGCAAGTGCGGAAATATGACCTTTATGGTGTCTTCCATCCCAAGCTATTCTATGATTCTGTGATAGGTCTCATTTTTTGGGACAGCGTAACCTGAGAGAAGTCTTAGGGGAGATGTTCCATGAAGAGGATCCAAAGGGAATTCATGCTTCTTCGTCTTCTTAGGTCAGAGGGATCCAAGTACCCTTGGAGAGACAACTCCTAAGAAGGATGTTGCTGTATACTAGGTGCCACCATGTACGCTGGCAGGATTCCACAAGCTGGCCAAGGCAACAGGAAAGCTTGGTGGGATCAGAGAGGCAGCTGTGCTGGCTTGCCTGGGCCACACTGAGTGAAGGAAAGCTGTCTTAGGCCACATATAAAATATATAATGTAGTTACTCTATATGAGTAACAGAAGGTGTTTTTTTGTATTTTTTTAATTAAAATGTGAGAAATCCAAGATCAACAAAGACAAAAAAGTAGTGGTATTTTTGACCTTGTTTTTGTGAAACTAGTGCTTCCATCTGGTTCAGTGGCAGTGGTTGCAGTTCCTGGTGAGTTCTCCAAGTATTCATTAGTAATTTTGGATGGAATATCACTTAGAACGCTGTTGTGGTTTGAAACATAGTACGGATGAGTTGATTTTCACCTTGAGGATGCATGTTTAACTTATTTAAATGAGCAGTCAAATTCACCAAAAATGCTAAACCATCTTTCATCTTCAAGTTCTGGCACAAATCTTCCTTTTGATTCCATAAATCGCTTGTTTTCATTTCACAAATCATAAAATCTTTATAGCCTTTTCCCCAGCTTAGTCACCGTCCTTCAGAAGAGTAATTTATTTCCCTGCAATCAGCATCCATACTTTTAAGGAACTCCTGGAATGGGAAAGGATTCAATCCCTCGCACTTTATGAAATATGCAGCTTTGATGATGATTTGCATAACATTATCTGTGTTGGAAGCACAACTTTTCTTGGTGTACAGTGCAGTGACAGTTCATCAAATGTGTGTTGCCAGTGCCCATTACATCATCTTCTCTTAATCTTACAATCTCTTTGGAGGCTGCCAGCCTCATCACTGGGACACCATTCATAGTTATACCAGGTATGTTGACAAAGCTTAAAGATGATCATTTTCATGTAACTTTTACTGATTCATACAAAAAAGTGAGAATCAGTTGTGTTTTTTAATGGCACCAAAGAAGCCATTGTATTCATTATCAGTACCTCTAATGAAAATGTCAAGTCGAGCCATGTCTGTAGCATCAGTACTTTCATGTCTTGCCCAAGCATAACATTTGAAATTAGCAGCTTTTCTCTCCAAATTTCTTTTGACAGATTTTCTTCTTTCTTCAGTTCACCTGGCTGCAGTCTGGTGAGTCATGATGATTTTAGAAAAATCCATTGTTTTTATCAGGACAAACTACATCTGCCGTGCTTTCCAACTCACAATCAGTAAATGATTTTGATTTCTTTGCAACCAGATTTGCTACCAGATAAATAGCTTTTATAACAGAATCCTTTGGAGTTTTAACGTTTTAAAAAAGATTTGCTTGAGATGATAGACTTTTTTCAGCTCTGCTACTTTGCCTTTATGAAACATTCCTTGATATCCACCCAATTTGGCAGCATGTTTCTTCATACAATGTCTTTTCAGATTGCAATCTGACATGATATCCTTGCAAATTAAGCATAGTGTGTCAACGGTTTCTGGCCCGTTCGACCTGGTTCCATGACTGACACAGCCCAGGAGAGGGGAAAAGGGAAAAAGGTAGGGAGATGGGACTAAAAACAAAACAGCGGCGACCAGCTAAGGGAAAGAAAAAACTAAGTTACTAAATATGATAACGGAATGCAAAATAATACAATATAATACAATATAATTGGAATTGAAGCTAAGAAATCCAATAAAATGAGAGAGTGTCCAGAACTGAAGGCCTTACTTTAATGCTAAAGGTGAGATGGGTGGGGAGCACAGACTGCAGTGACAAGCAGAAGAAGGGCAGCCTCAGGACTTGCAAGCAGTTTTATCTTTCCCTCTAAATGGAAAACAGAAACTGAACTATGAAAGTGTTCTGGAACATGTAGAACCAGGTACATGGAAACATGGACAATCCATGGAACTGGAGCATTAAATCTTTAATGCCCAGTGCACTACATGATGTTATGATGTGTCATACTGATAACAGAGATCATAAAACCATGACAAAGTGCCATCTGTCTTGACAAAAATGTACTCCTATGTCCATTTTTCATTGATGACTCTTCCTTCATCCACAATTAATTTTTGGGGGGTTCTATTTTCTTTCGAGACACGATTACGGAGGTTGAAATCCACAGAACTGGAGCATAAACTCTTTAATTCCCAGTGTACTATATGATGTAATGATGTGAAATACTGACAACAAAAATCAGAAAACCATGACAGTTTTGCACTTTCCACTGATGTCCAGATTACACCACACCAGCATGACTTGGCAATAAGTGGCACTGTTCTTGAATGGTGTCTTGGGAAGTCCATGTGCTTTGTCAACATACATTTTTTGTAACTCCAGAGCATGTAAACACTGGGCCCTGTCTACCACGGAGGCTTCATGTCCATGCCTGCCTAGGAAAGGCAACTGTAAGAGGACTTCACTGCTCCATAGGAGTCCCGGGTACCCAAGTGCCCCTGCTGCATGCAGCACACCTTACCACCCCCTGGAGAACCCTAGAAGTGGCAGAGGTCAGCACAGAGATACTTTCTGTTTGTGCCGTCAGCTTCTAAAAAGACATAAGTGCTTTTGAGTGTGTCTGGACACAGAGATTGGTCAGCTGGTGAGGGGCTGAGCTGACCTCCCTCCACTCAGAGCCCCTGTGATTCCTCAAAAAAGGCCCTGGCTGTTCCCAGGGCACCCAGTAAAGCAGTGAGAAGTCACCGGAGTCTTTGGGTGTCATGTGAACAGCACAGGAGCACAGCTGTGTAAAATATAAATAGCAGATTTCTCTTCAGGCACAGTCAGGTCACCACAATCAAGGTTGTTTTAGGAAACCATCCAAATAGGATTGATGGATGTGACCAGATCTAATTTGGAGTCATTAAGCTTGCTCAAGGTCAGCAAGACCCACTGGACAAACATTCAAGCCCTGACGGGAGACTTTCCAGGAAAGGAAAACTGGACCACTACCCTTGGTTCCTGCATCATCTGCGGTCCACTAATATTTTGGTGGTGTCTACACAACTGACTGTTGGTTGAGTCATAGTTCTTTTTATTTATTGAACAAAGGAGATGTTTTGCATATGTATCTGTAATTTCCAAGGTGGAAGTAGGTGAGCATCGGCATTTGTGAATGTATGGAAGGGGAATGGTAACATCAACCTTTTCCTCCAATGGAGTCCGGGGTTGTAGAGATCCTGTCCCTCATCACATAAGCATCTCTTGCAAGAGGGGAAATATATCAGACTTGCATAAGAGGGGTAGGGCCATCCATCCTCAGATGTATGCTGCATCCTCTCTGGCAAGCACTTTTGTTCCCTATTTCACTGCAAACTAAGCACGTGTACACAGAACCTTCTTCAGCAAGCACTTTTGGTTCCGTGTTCCAACTGTAAACTAATTGCACAATTTCTATTTTCTTTCCCTCTGATGCTCCAGTGTTTGAGACACTGAAACAATTCTGGAGACTTTCCACAGGATTCTACACTACTCTTTGGCTCATACATTGTGTGCGTTGTTCATTCATTGGATTTCCTGTAGTATTCCTCTGTAGTGGTAATCTGGAGCTTAGCAGAGCTAAGGAGAAAGAGAAAAAAAGAATACGAGATATCATATGTTTTGCAACCGCAATGCTGATCATCCAAGACACAAACCCACACAGTTATGTCAAACCAATATTTACAAGCAATTTTCCCCATCCTGTGAGCCCCAACAATTCCAGCATTGAGGCAAGATAGGATCTAAGACTCCATTCTTTAAACCAGTCACCTGACTGCATGGCTTGAAAAAATTCTCAAGTCCTGTCCATGACCTCTTTCATTTTGACTTGAAGACAATTGGTGCCTATTTCAGACACTCGATGCCTCCCTGGGATAGCACTGAATAAAGCCTGATAAGCCAGGCCCCAAATAATTTGGGCCTCCTCAGATCTCCCTGAGCTACAGCATCCCTGTCTCAAATATCTGCTTAGGTTCTCAGCATCTTGCAGGTGTTCAGGAGTAAAGTTCCATGACACCAGCAATGCCCATTTCTCTTCAGTCTCTCCCGTCCCTCCACACTCCCTGACGGGCAGTACTCTCTGGCTTTGGGAAAGGCTTCCACAAAAGATTATTAAGTACAGATACTAAGTAAAACAATGAGGAGTACATTCAGAGAGACTGACACCATGATCATGATGATCATCAGATGAGCATTTAAGAAGTGCACAAAGGATTCAAGGGAGAGACTGGGACACTGTTTAAAAAACACCAGCTCTGTAAAATCAGCAACTCCCGTTGGAGTTGTATGCCACATTGTATGCTGATTCCGGGTAGGCATTTACATCAGGGTTCTTCAATTATCATATACACACACACACACATATATATATAATATTATATTATCATATATAAATATGTGTTTGTGTACACATATATATAGCTCCATGGATCAGAGTGGCAAACTTAATTAAGGCCCAGTACGTTCTGAGCATTCAAAGAGAAAAAATAACGGAATGCAATCCCTTGAAGGGCAGTTTTACAAAAGAAAGCATTTCTTTTTTTCTCTTTACAGAAGTAAGCTAGCAGCACCTGGAAAGACTACAAAAATCCCAGAATATTGGCAGTCCACTTGGACTTAAAAGCCTTGTTCTCAGTACAGCACCTGCAGTACAGATAAGTTTTCTAACGAAGCTCTCTGAATGCAGAGAGAGCTTTGTTCTAAAAGTGTGTCTTTCCAAGGCGGCCTTATGCCCACATTCTCCACCAAAAATGTCAATGGTTTACGGGCCAGTTTGGACCAATTCCATGACTAATGGGGTAGGAGGACCCATGGACCCACAAAACAAGGAACGGGGAAAAGGGCAGGGAGATGGGCCTAGAAACAAAACAGCAGCAACGATCTGAGGAGGAAAGCTAATTTAGTAAAAAAGATATTGGAATGCAAAGTAACACAATATAATACAATAGAATGGGAATTGAAGCTAATGAATCAAATAGAATCAAATTGAGAGCATCCAAAACCTGAAGGCCTTACTCTAATGCTGAAGATGAGACAGCTGGGGAACATGCTCTGCAGACATGCAGAAAGGGAAAAGAGAGAAGTCTTGTGATATGCAAAAAGTTTGATCTTTCCCTCTGAATGGAAAATGGAAACACAAAGCACCACAAAGTCCTCTGGGGTACACAGCTGTTCTTCTCTTCTGAGACAGGGATAACCAGAACTATCGATGATCCACAGAACTGGAGCATTAACTCTTTAACTTCCAGTGCGCTACATGATATTATAATGTGGAATAGTGATAACAAAAATCAGAGGAACGTGACATTTTGTCTCTGATATCGCTAATGTCTTCAAACTCTCCCATGATCTATGAGGGTTAATATAAGCCTAGGATGGACATGCGTTTGAGATTCCTGTCTTACACAGTAAAACTGCTAGATCATTGTAGGGAAAGGTTGTGGCAGATATCTGTTCTAAATTACCCAGAAATTGGTTATGAACACAAGTATTCTTTTCCTGTATCTCTCGAGTACTGCACTTTGATACTAGCCGCTCAGTCTCTCTGAGTTCACACACACAGAATCACACACCCACTAATTGAGCAGACTGTTGAATTATGGCCTTGGAAGCTACTGAAGGATTTAAAGTTGCTACAACTCACCCATAGTGACTGGGGAGAACTTGCTGTAGAACCAAGTCTCTCATCCTCACAGTGAATTTGATTAAATCAGAACTTTTAAAAGCATTCTCATAGATAGCCTCTCTCATGCCCAGCTCTCGGATATAATTTTGGAGCTCTTCCATGGAATTCCATAGGTAGGCATATCCAGTTTATTAGACCATGTTATTGGGCATGCAGTGAGCAGCCATTCAATTAATGAGTGGTTTTCCTCCTTATACAGTACGATACCAGACAGTCTTTGACTGAGTGCAGGGTGAGCAGTGATAGATGCGAGTTTGGAGATTTCTGGACCATTTACAACAACATTCCCTGCTCCCACATTCCAGAAACAGAGTAACCATGCTGGCAGACTCCCTCTTGGTTTCTGCCTGAATCTCTCCACTAAATCAACTAGTTTGGGAGCTACATATGGGTGAGCTCTTACATGCAGAGTCATCTGGGCAGGAAACCACTGGTTGGGGGGCACCCCCATCAGTCCGTCTCGCATCTTTGTTGTTTTCTGCATCACGATAGGTCAGATATCAAAAGAATCCAGCTCAAGTGGAATTTCAAGATCCAAACTCTTGATTTTCTTCTCTGTCAAGTCTGGGTTATACAGGCCAATATGTTCAGCAGGCTTGGTAGATTCTAGTGATATAATCTAGTGATGAATTTTTTTCAAGGGAATAGCCAGATTTGTTTTTCTTCCAGTAAGTAAGGCAAAAAGTTGTTCAAATCTTTCAAGTCAGTCACATAGCAACTGGCTTTCATATTCTTGAGTTAACTTTCCGGCTTGTTAGAAAAGCGTTTCCCACCCAAGTAGCCTGAGACAGCATGGGTTCGTACTAACCCAGGAGACTCCCGTGTCCCTGCCGCAGTCAGAGAAGCGCGGGAAAACATTCCACAGAAAATACAGTCTCCCTTCACACTTTGCTCCGTGGCTGCTTGAGTGGTGCCAGTGAGCAATGATCGTCCTTCCCAAAGAGCTCTCAGCATGAGATGATCTTATCTCCATTGCTAGTAGTGGAAGACACTGCTCTACCAAGCCCCAGAACTACGGAGGTATTCCAGAATTTTGGAAAGGGCTGGTGGGGGCTGGGGAAGGAGGAAGAATGAAAGGACACTCGTTTCCAAAAGCGATGCCCAATGTCTTTAACAAGAACAGAAGAGGAACGTGCAAGAGCTGAGAGCTTCAGCATTGCCCTTTGGACGTTCTGTCAAGCTCAGCAAAAGTGGAAGGCAACCGATAGGGGGGGAGGGTGGGAGGAGGGCGTGAAAGAGAGCGGGCGATGAGGAGGAGAAGTTGGTGGGAACTCGGCTCCTCTGCAGACCATGGCCGTGCCCTCAGGGCTGGCTCCAGGGCTGCCTTCAAGTCTTGTGGTGCTTATGTGCAGGCAGGTGATCCATGGGCTTTAGCAGAAGAGACTGCCACGTCCCAGAGTCCCACCGAGCCCACAGCCCAGTCCTGACCACCCAAAGGCCCCCAGCACCAGGGAACCCCCAGCACCGATGGGCACACTGCCAGCGCTGAGAGAGCTCCCCACAGCAGCTGATGCTGTGGATCCCACGGCTGTGCTCTGAATAGGAATGCAAAAGTCCTCTGGGGTATGTAGTCTCATCATAAATTCTTTTCTCAGACAGGTATACTGACAATCCATGGACCTGGAGCATATACTCTTTAACTCCCAGTGCACCACATGATGGTATGATGTGGAATACCGATAATAAAAATACATAAAGCCACAGTGGAAAGGAAGGGAAAGGTTAGATGGATTTTGGCATTGAAAAATCCTGATTTGGGGTTGGAGATGAAAGGCAAGAGGTAAAAAGGAAGTCTGCACCAATTTTTGGGTTGGAAATTTCAGATTTGGAGTTGCAAGTGTATAAGAAGACAAAGATTTCATGGGTTTTGGGGTTGGAGATGCCAAATTTGGAGTAGGAAAGGGAAAGCAAGGAAAGTTTAGATGGATTTTGAGGTTGGAAATGCCAGATTTGCATTGGACGTGGAAAGAAAGTGAAAGATTGAACGTCTTTCAGGTTGAAAATGTCTGATTTTGGATTGGATACAAAAAGCAGGAGATAAAAGCGAAGGGTGCACAAACCTAGGGGCTGGAAATACCAGATCTGGATTTGCAGGTGTAAAGAAAGTGTTGCTGTGAAAAGATGGATGGATGTGGAGACTGGACATGCTCCATACTCACAGAGAACAAGTTGGCAAGGTGGAGGTTTACAGGGACCGCGAAGACGTGGTACTGAGAGACAAGGTTAGCGAGCATTGTGGGGATGGGTTGGGGTGGACTTGGTGATCTCAGAGGTCTTTTCAAAACTAAATGATTCTATGATTCGATGACATGTAAATACGATTTCGTGTAACAACATTTTGGGGGGGAGAGGTGAATTCTCTTGCAAAAGCTGAAGCAGGCCTCCATTCTCTCTGTGTAATGACAAGGATAATTTTCCCTTCAGCAAATTCCTATATTCTGTGTCCAGATTTGCTTCATTTGATAGGATTTACCAGTAAATGCAAAAGCAGAGGGACAGCTTACAAGGAAACAAAAACGCCTGTACAGATTTGGTTAAAGTATTCTGTTTAAAAAAGACTTGACTAGCTCGATTAGTACACAAGTGGGTACTGCAAGCAAAAACGTGAAGGGTAAAATGGAACTGCCATTACTCAGTCAGAGCATAAATTAACCAAAGTCACTACTCAGAGCAATTAATAAACTGTTTTGAGAAAATAAATAAAAAGAGGGAAATCCTCATGATCTTCTACTTCCCACGGTCCGGGACACACGCCAGGCATCCCTTCACCCTCACCACCACAGAGTTTCAGCAGTCCCAGCAGTGCACCTGTCCCCAGCCCTGCCCCATTCAAGTCTCTCTCCTGCACTTGACATAGCCCTGTCCAGACCCTGTTCTGCCTGTTCCCTATTTAGCCCCTGTCCACGTCCACTGCCTGCAGCAGCATCCTTGCTCCCTTCCCTCCCGCACAGTGCCTCGGGAGCTCTACTGCAGGCCTTTCTGCCCTCCCTGCCCCTGAGAGGCTGAAGGAAACCCTGGCCCACCCTCACCTCGGTAGTGGGACGGAACAGTCTGAGCAACCTGGGATCCCTCTGCCTGAAGTTCTCTCTGAACATCCAGCCCCACAGGGCTCCCGGCTGGGAGACGAGAACAGCCTGGGGAAAAAAAGGGAAAGGGTGCTGTCAGAAGAGTGCTCCAACTGACTGCAGATGGTCTGCCTGCCCCTTGTCCTTGTGCTCCCTCCAGCTGCAGCAGAACCCGAGCAGTGTGGAAGAACACCTGCAGCAGAGCCTGCCACGCTTATGCGACCCTTGAGCCATTTCACAGAATCACAGAATTGTAGGGGTTGGAAGGGACCTCTAGAGATCGCCTAGTCCAACCCTGTCATGCTCCAATGTAAAGGAGAGAGATGTGGATTATGTGTATACCCAATGGCGAGATTAAGACACAACGAGTCAAATGTTAGCCCAACCAGTTTATTACAAATCCTAGTATCCTAGCTTAGGGATATGGGGAAGATGAGCAACAGAAAAGAGATAAAAAGCAAGGAGTCTTGGTAGAAAGCAAGAGAGATATAATCACCACCGTGGATCCAGCGAGGTTCGTAGTGGGTCCGTTGATCTCAGGAACTTGTCTGGACACCGCGGGGGACGGTAGAAAGCCGGGAAGCTTTGCAGCAGGGAGGCCTCAGGGCTCTTCCAAAGAGCTTTTCCCCTCAGGGACTTCTCTGTCAAAGGTTTTTTTTCTCTTCAGGAGTTCTCCATCAAAGATTTTTTCTTTGGGAGTTCTTCTCCAAAGTCGTTAGTTTAGTGAAGGCCTTTTATCCCCCATTTCTCAGTTGTTCTTTTTTCTTTTCTCTCTGTTAGTGTGACATACCTGGCCCAACAGATAAGCCAGCAGGGAGAGGTGCCTTCCTTGCCACGCACAAGCATTATGGTCTTTTGCAGTGATCAGCTTCTCCAAGCCGAACCCTGAAAAAAACAGGCTTGTCCCTGCTTCTGCTTATCTTTACAACAATAAGCAGAGGCACTGTGGCACGGTGACACCCACCTCGATAACCTGCAGTTCTCACTCAGAGTCTTATCACCAGAAAAGCTTCACGAAGCAAGCTCTGAGACAAAAAGAATGGCTTTTGACTTTCACAAATCCCTCTGCCAAACCAGGCTCCCTAGCCCAGGTTGCACAGGTAGGCGTCCAGGTGGGTCTTAAACGTCTCCTCTGTGCAGCCTGTGCCAGTGCTCCGTCACCTGCACTGTGAAGAAGTTCCCACACACACTTGTGTGAAACTTCCTGTGCTTCAGTTTGTGGCCATTTCCCCTTATCCTGTCTCCACACAATGCTGAGGAGAGTCCAGCCTCATCCCTTTGCCTCCCACTCCTTAGATATTCATAGACGTGGACCAGATCCCCTCCGAGTCTTCTTTTTTTAAGGCTGAACGGACCCAGGTCTCTCAGCCTTTCTTCATAAGGAGCTGTTCTACTCCCTTTATCATCTTTGTGGCCCTCCACTGGACTCATTCCAAGAGATCCCTGTCTTTTTTGTACCAGGGAGCCCAGAACTGGACACAATAATCCAAGTGAGGCCTCACCAGGGCAGAGCAGAAGGGGAGGATCACCTCCCTCAACGTGCTGGCCATGTTCTTTTTCACGCACCCCAGGATCCCATTGGCCTTCATGGCCACCAGGGCTCACTGCTGACTCATGGCCAACCTGTCATCCACCAGGACACCCAGGTCCCTCTCTACACAGCTCCTCTCGAGCAGCTCATCCCCCAGCCTGTATCGGCGCGTGCGGTTATTCCTCCCTAGGTGCAAGACTCTACCCCTGCTCTCATTAAGCCTCATCCGGTTCCTCTCTGCTCAACTCTCCAGCCCATCCAGGTCTCTGAATGGCAGCACCGCCTTCCAGTGTCAGCCATTCCTCCCAGCTTTGTATCATCAGCAAACTTGCTGAGGGTGGACTCTATCCCCTCATCAAGGTCACTGATGAAGATGTTGAACAGACCAGACCCGGCACCGATCCCTGAGGAACACCACTAAGTACAGGCTCTCTCTCCTCCCCTGCCCATGCAGGCAGGCCGGTTGAGTACCATACTTAGGCCCACCCTGGAGCACTCCCACTGCTGGAGGGCAGGAGAGGACACAGGCAGCCGCGCTGCCCTGACGGGAGCTCTGTATCTCTGTCACGCTGCGCAGCACTCAAGGAACCACACCAGAAACTGTGCGATATGTGCGGCAGTGAGCCGTGACAGCGCTGCGCATGCCATCCAAAGGGACCTGGACACGTTTTGAAAAGTAGCACCACCTGAACCAAACGAGACTCCCTGTTGCCCCCCTCCCCCCACCTCTCCTCTTGCTCCGCCCTGCCCCGCCAGGTCCTCTCATTAGCTTCCACTGCTGCCCGCACGCCCTCCCCGCGCTCCTTCTTCCGGGCGAGCCCTGCCGCCGTTATTGGCCGCTCGTACGTGCTCGCCCCCAAGTCTTTGCAGAGCCGATTGGCTGCTGTGGCTGTCGCTCAAAGCCTGAGAGGCGGGACGATCGGACGAGCGAGGCTACGCGTCCTCTCCATTGGTAAATACACACAGCGTCCCTCTCTGCGCGTGCGCAGTCCGGGCGGCGGCGCTCAGCCCGCCATGCCCTGTGAGGGCAAGTCCGGGTATGGGGCGCGCGGCGCACGGGGTGAGCGGGAGAGGCGGCGGTGCGGGGCTGGGGGCGGTGCGGGGCGGGGCTACGTGGGTCCTTGCAGGGCTGGGTAGTGGGTCTGGCGTGTTGTGGGGGCTCGGGAGGACCCGTGGGGGGTCTCACGGGGCTGAGGGGGCACGGGCTTGTTATGCGGGGTATTTCTGTGAGAGCCGGGAGACGGGGCTGGGGTCTCAGTGCCCGATGGGGGTCGTTCTCCGACAGACTCCCCTTGCTCCCTTTCGTTCCCCTTCCGCAGACCGCGGCCGCACCTCTTTTCCCCCCGCCGGTGTTGGGCGAACGCGACGGGGACCCCCGCAGCGGGGCTGGAGGTTCGGGGGGAGGTGTCGGTGTTCCCAGTGCTGCGTCCCCTTGAGCTGCTGATGCCGCTACTGACGGCACTGCCACTTACCGCTCGGTGTCCTAGTGGTGTCCCTGTGTCACCAGGCCTGTGGGGACCTTGGCCTTGTAGTAACATGGTCGCTAATTGGAAGCTCGTGGCAATCGCTTGGTCCAAAATTCTGCGGTTTTGTCCTTTTTAGGCACTCTGTGGGACGTGGCACTGAATAAAGCTCTTTGGGAATGCGGCTGCAGTGGGGACACGACTGTCCCTAGCAGAGTGGCAGCAGGTTCACCCATGGCTTCCTGGTCCCAGTGGTCTAAGCGAGACCACTTTTGTTGCCCCTCATGTCCCAGGCTGGGGCCATGTCACGCTCTGTGTCCTTTCCTGCCAAATGAATGTCTGCAGCAGCTGGCCGCTGTCTCCAAGCTGTGGCTACATCCCGTCACCCTAGGTGTCCCCTGGTTATGTCCTCAGCTAGCAACCTCTGTGAACCCGTCTGCACACATCAGCAGGGGACAGGGAGAAGTACATGTGATACTCACACCACGGAGCCACGTGTGTCTATCGCATTGCATCCTGCCAGGGCTGTCACCCCTCATGCAGACACATCCTGGGTGCTGGTGGGCTTGCAGCACCAAAATGCCTGGGGCCTGGTGAGGGTCCTGGAGGCTCCCAGTATCTCCAGGAGGGTCCCAGACGTCCCCGGGAACTCGCCCGGGACGTAATGGAAAACCAGGATGAAGGTTCACTTTTCCTCTGTTCACAGTTCCCTCTGTGTGGCAAAGGGAGATTTTTTGAAGGGCACAGTGGTGTTGGATTCCTTTCATATACATTTAAGATCTCAGATCCCTTCCCATATCCAAATTAGAAAGAAAAACAGTATTAAAAATCCGTCTTTTGAGAAAGAACCTCTGAGCACTTGCAATTGGCAGTGCTTTGTTATTCTAGATAATCCATTCCGTAAGGAGTGCTGACGGATACCATAGATTGTGAGCATGCTCCATACAGAGTTTCCCTCTGTGGGGGTGAGGAAACAATGTGATACTATGGGGTTATTATAAGGTTGCTAATGTCTAGGATTCTAGAGTCTGAGGATTCTGTGAGGATGCTACGAGGATATCAGCTCCTGTGATTGTAGTTTCTATTGCTGATTTTAAGAAGGGGAGAAAGGAAGATCTGGGGAGCTGCAGGCTGGTGAGGCTCACATCTGTGCCTGGGAAGATCATGAAGCAGATCCTTCCAGAAACTGTGCTAAGGTGCATACGAGACAAAGAGGTGATTCAGGACAGCCAGCATGGCTTCACCAAGGGCAGACCTTGCCTGACCAATCTGGCGGCCTTCTGTGATGGAGTGATGGCTTTGGTGGATGGGGTAAGGGCAATGGATGTCATTTACCTGGACTTCTGCAAAGCCTTTGCCATGGTCCCTCACCACATCCTTCTCTCTAAATTGGAGAGGTGTGGATTTGAAGGATGAACTGTTGGATGGGTTAGGAATTGGCTGGCTGGACGCAGCCAAAGGTTGTGATTAATGGTTCTGTGTCAGAGTGGAGGCCGGTCACGAGCAGTGTCCCTCAGGGGTCAGTCCTGGGGCCGGTGCTCTTCAACATCATCAGTGGCACAGGCAGTGGCATCGAATGCACCCTCAGCAAGTCTGCGGATGCTGAGTGGTGCAGTTGATACATTGGAAGGAAGGGAAGCCATCCAGAGGGACCTGCACAGGTTGGAGAAGTGGGCCCATGGCAACATAATGAGGTTCAATAAGGCCAAATGCGGGGTGCCACACTTGGGTCAGGGCAACCCCAGGTATTTATCCAGACTGGGGGAAGGATCTCCATGAGAGCAGCCCTGCAGAGAAGGACTTGGGGGTCCTGGTGGACAAGAAGCTGGACAGGAGCTGGCAGTGCGTGCTTGCAGCCTGGAAGGCCAACTGTGTTCTGGGCTGCATTAAAAAAGGAGTTGCCAGCAGGGACAGGGAGGGGACTGTCCCCCTCTACTCAGCTCTTGTGAGGCCCCATGTGCAGTACTGTGTCCAGGCCTGGGGACCCCAGTACAGGAAGGACGTGGAGCTCCTGGAGTGGGTCCAGAGGAGGGCCACGAAGATGATCAGAGGGCTGGAGCACCTCTCCTGTGAGGAAAGGTTGAGGGACATGTTCAGCTTAGAGGAGAGAAGGCTCCAGGGAGACCTCATTGTGGTCTTCCAGTACTTGAAGGGAGCGTATAAACAGGAGGGGGAACGGCTGCTTACAAGGTTGGATAGTGATAGGACAAGGGGGAATGGTCTTAAACTGAGACAGGGGAGGTTTAGGTTAGATATTAGGAGGACGTTTTTCACACAGAGGGTGGTGGCACACTGCAGCAGGTTGCCCAGGGTGGTTGTGTGTGCCCCATCCCTGGAGGCATTCAAGGCCAGGCTGGATGTGGCACTGGGCAGCCTGCTCTAGTGGCTGGTTGCCCTTCACATGGCATAGTTGAAACTAGATGATCATTGTGGTCCTTTTCTACCCAGTCCGTTCTATGATTCTATGATTGTGGTTGTTTCCCAATTTGAGATTCTCTGACTCTGTGATGATTCCGATTCCTTGCTAAGAGGATAGATCCCAGATTTGTAGCTATGCAGTATGATGCATTTCCATATCCACCCTCATGCATAGTGTGTGGAATAGTTCTGAGTGGCTGACACAACCCAAGCAAAATCAATTTCTGTAGGTTATTAAAAAAAAAAAGTCCTTTGCTACAGTTTCTGCTTCTTGTTTATTCCTGTTCTCCCTTGTTTCATATGTAACTTCCAAACTTGGCATTTTGCAGATAATACCTTTCCCCCTGTCATTGTTTTGCAGCCCCTAATGAATCTCCTTTCTCAGTTATGACAGTTGTATGAGCCCAGTCATATAGAGTGAACTCCAGTCCTAAATTCTTATGAGTTCTGTCATCAGTTGGTGTCCCTAGTTGCCATCGTGCAGACTGCCAATTTATAACAGATGGATACAGCTGCAGTATACACTCCAAAGAGAGAAGCATTGTTGTATTTCTTGATGTAGATATGCTGTAGTGATTTAACAGGGACTGAACAAGATTTGAGATGGCTGGATGCAGTTGGTTATTTTCCACATAGAGTGCAGGCTTTAAACACACACGTGCAGGAGGCCCTTCTGCTGGGTCAGAAGGATCAGAGCGGACCTCCTTGCTTTCTAAACTCCTCAAAGCACAGAGGTAAGGATCCTCAGTGCAGCTGGATCCACTCCTAGTCTGACTTGTTCAGGAGCTTGGGCCTGAGGGATCCTATGTGCACAATCAAAGATGGAACCTTAGTGAAGCTAATAAAGCTCAAACCAAACTTACTGAGGATCTGTATCAGCAGGGTGCCTTGACATGAAGGTGTAAGGGATCTCTGTGCAGGTGTGTCCTCAAGAGGCATCCCTGCTCAAAGGCAGAGCTTGTCCTGTAGTCTGCTGCTGTGTAGGAAAGCTTAAGAGGCACTGGTGCTGCTCTTTGTTTTTGGGTAAGATGACTGACTCATTGCCGTTCTCTGTTTTTAGGCACATGCTCAATTGGCCCTCAGCTGCTGAACCAGGTGTCTACTATCAGTTCTTTCGGCCTTCTAGTCTGAGACAGATTTACGATCGTTGATCTGTTCTAGCCAGGGTGTTACCAGGAGTGTTGCTCACTGTCTTCCTGTGCCAGGTTGAAGGAGTAAAGTGGGAGGGGGAGAGAGAGAGAGAGAAAGAGGGAAAGGCAAGGCAGAGGGCAGTGTGCTGTCACATCAGCTTTGCTGTGGAGGAAGCCTGGTAATGGCAGTGCTGCTGCAGATGGGCTGCGGTGGGATAGGGGCTGCTGCATTCTCTGACCATGCCAGTTATATAGTCCCAGCAGGCTCCAATTCAACATCTACTTTTCACCTGCAATAGATGCAGCCTGCAGGAGAGCAGCAAATGGCCACAGCACATCCACCTCAGGTGGGAGCCTGGGGAAGCAGCCAGCAGAGGGCAAGGGACAAGAGTGCAGGGGGACAGTGAGGTGCCCTCTCCCAGCATTTGTGTTCTGGGGACAGAGAAACCGCTGTGACTGGAGTTTCTCTCCAGCTGCTTCTCTGGATCTTGGCTGTTCCTGCCGAGGAACATTTTGCTTACAGGGGCCTGTGACCTTTGTGGAAGAGGCCGTGTATTTCAGCAGAAGGAGTGGGCTCAGCGAGTGCTCTACCAGGACACGATTCAGGAGATGTACAAGTCCATGGCCTTGCTGGGTGAGGGCTTTGCTGCCTTTCATCCTCTTTTTAAAGCACTTTTGGTAATGCAGAACTAGCCTCTGCAAGCAGAATAAATATAGTGCAGTCATTTATTTACAAACACAACAGCAAGAAAAGAGACACAGAGAAGCAGGAGTTTCAGAAAGGATGGAGCATGCTTAGCACTCTGATGGAAAGCCCCAGCGTCACTGCTGAGAAGCCAGTGTCAGCCAGGAGGAGGAGGATCAGCTTTCTGCCAACAGCCCTTGTGTTACTGCGTCGCATGGTGCCACCAGCTCCAGCACCCAGATGATTCTCGGGTTACTCCTTCATGATTTTATACTTTTCTGTTCATTACCCATAATGAAGCCTTTTTGAAGCCTTGGTAAAAGGGAACGTTAAAGAAAACGTCCCTGCATCGTTTTCATCTGTTCCAGCTGCTCTGATGCTCTGACCTTCCTTCCTCATTCAAGTTCTCCAACCTCTCGACTCGGTTGCACGCAGTGCCTGTCTTCCAATCCCCCATTCGCAGCCAGAGCTTTCCCCCGCAGCGCTTGAGGGGATTCTAGGTCGCCGTACCGCGGCCCCGGCCCGCCTCAGGCCGTGTCCCGCCGCTCCGTTCCCGTGAGGAGAAACGGTGCGAACGGCCGCACTGCGGCTCCCGGAGCAGTGTCCGTCCGCTCCCGCGAGGGCTGAGGGCGTTGTGAGCGCGGAGCGTCTCCCGAGTCTCGTGAGAGCGGTGCCAGGAGGTGCCCCGCGCTCTGCTCTGTGCTCCCGAGCTCAGGCTGGGAGAGGCTTCCCATCGGAGCCCTGTCCGGAGCGGGCGGGCGCACTGCCCGGAGGGGCGAAGTGTGTCCGCTGGGCTGCTCCGCGTGTGCCCATCACCTGCTCCGGCGTGGTCGCGTTCTTTGGTGCCGTTCCCGTAGTGCGCCGAGGTGAACTCGTACCTGAGTGCCGAGCCCTGTGTAGGAGCACAAAAAAGGACAGAAATGCGTCTTTACTGAAGACTTGCCGTTATTTTCAGCTGGTAGACATTTAACTAATTTCTGCCTTTTCTGGCCGTGCGGGTGCTGTTTGAATCCTGTGAGTCCTGTTTTTTTGTTTTGTTTTTTTGGGTGAGGTTATTGGGAGGGCATAGGGAGTCCCATTGGCATTGGGGAATTTTGGAGGGGTCACAGGTTTCCCATGGAGGTTAAGGGATTCTGAGGGGACACGAAGGGATCCCATTGGAGTTGGGGACTCCTAGGGGTGCTATTTTTTAGGGGGGTTGCGGGGGAATCCCATAGGAGCTGGAGTTCAAGGGTTTGCAGGCCTGCAGACTGAAGCTCCTGATCCAACCCTCCCGTCTTGTCCCCCTGGCAGCCCCTCAAGAGCCCTCAGTGGCCCTCAGTGACTCCAGGAGCCCGTGGCCTGTGGCAGGATGCAACAGGACCACTCCTGGACCACACTTGGTGGTTTTGGTGGTTGGGGGCTGTCACCTTCCTGCAGGTTCTGGGGATCTTCAGTCTCCCCCCGTTTCAAGAGGGGAGTGACGACACAGAAAGGGACATGATGATGCTCAGAGGAGGTGACAGGGACATGGCTATGGTGGCCTTGGAGATACCAGGACACATGTGGGGAGCCCAGAATCACCATGTGTGGTCATGGTGGCTTTGGGGATCCCAGAATCAGCATTGGGGTCTCCCCGTGGGAACACCAGGATCCCTTTGTGTGGTTGAGATGGCTTTGGGGACACCAGGAACTGTCATGGGCCCACTGGGAAGTGACATGTAAGGGACAGAGCCTAAGTGACATATAGGGACATAGAAGGGACGTGAAGGGGACACATGAGAAGGAGATACATAGGGACGTTGTAAAGCAAGAAAAGGCGGTGACAGAGCTTTTATTTGAGGTAGAGGCGCTACAGAAAGAGATGTTAGAGATAGGGGGGAATGAACTCACCCCTCCTGGCAACCGTTTAGGCTAAGGAACGCAGCTGCCTCTCGTTCGAACGCTGGCGCGCCGGAAGGAAGAGAGCCAGAGGGGGGGGGGGGGGCAACCCGCGCAGGCTCTGAGCGGATCTGTGCTCCTGGAAGCACCTCCGGAAGCACCACCGAGAGGGAGAGAGCGAGAGGTCGGGTGGACCTGGGCTCCTCCGCTCCGCTCCGCTCAGATGCTCATTCACTGGTTCAGGCTGTGACCAGGCAATCCCACTACAGACGTGTAGTGGAACAGGGACAGATGTCAGAAAGGGACACGGGAGGGGATGTGTGAGGATTCTGTTGTCACATTAGGGATGAAGTCACGTGGAGCCAGAACCTTGTCACATGACAACACTTGCAGAAAATAAAACCATTTTTATAAAACGGTTTTCCCATTTTTATTGGGAAGTATTTATACGGGAAGGGCATCTCTGTCCCTTGAGGTGGTTAGGGGATGCACAGAGGTGACAGTGAGGTGACATTCAGTGACAGCCCTCACTCCATTGGTTGGAACGGTGGTCCCGAAGTCCCTGTTTGCTGTCTCCATGATCCCATGATTGCGTTGGTGCCCCTGGTCCCTGATGAATGTGTTTGTCCCCTAGCACGGCCCCAGTGGCAGCAGCCTGGGGAGGATGTTGGTGGCCTCTTGGCAGCTCTGGGTGACCTTGGTGGCCTCAGTGACACTGGAAGTGGCCAACAGGCTCCAAACACCCCGCAGTGTTGCCAGGAGGTGCTCCTGGGCCAGGCGGGCACTGGCATCCCACAGCACCTCAGCCACCACCACCAGCTCCTTGGGAACAGCCATGTCCCCCGTGGTGGCCTTGGGGACACCAGGGCCATGATCTCCAGTAGTGACATGCAACAGGGCTTTGATGTCCCTGAGGCAGTGGTCCACATGACTGTAGTAGTTGCAGGCCCCCATACAGGCTGCTACCAACTGCTCTAGGAGCCCATGGGCCACTGCTGCATGCTGTCCCCTCTCCTTGGCTGCCACTGCTGCCACCACCGCTGCTGCCACCTCCTCTGTGGCCTTGCTGGCTGCCTGCAGCTCTTCCCCGGCCTCTGCCACCTGCGCATCATGAGCTGCCACCACCTCGCTCACCTCTGAGGGCAACGCCACCACCCTGGTGGCAGCCATCAACCCTTTGAGTGCTTTGTCCTCCCGTGTCACTGCTTTCACCAGGTGGCCCTTTGAGGTCTCAGTGGTGGCCATGGCAGCCCAGGCATCCTTCAGGCGTGCAGCATCCTCCTGCAGCTTGGCCCAGATGTCCTTCACTGCAGTCACTGCCTTCTGCCACAAGTTGGTGATGACTGTAGGGGCACCGGGCTGTTCCTTGGTGGCCCCCAGGGCAAGTCGTAGGAGGGTGGCATTGCCATCTGGGTGCATCATGGCTCTGCGCACGCCAGAGCTGAAGGTCAGCAGCCTGGCCTGCAGTGAGCCCACGTCCCCTCCTAGGGAAATGTCTCCAGGGATGGTCCCCAACTTGCCCAAGGTGGCCACCACAGTCACCAGGGGCTGCAGCAGCTCTGGGGACACCTGCGGATGAGAACATGAGAGGGGGTGGTCTTCCCACATCCTCCATATCGTTCCTGCTGTCCCCACCAGGTCTCTATCAGGTCCCCTGTTCCTGATGATAGCACCAAGCTCTGTCCCCTGGTCCCCATGTCTCCAGGTCAAGGCCAGACACCCCATCCTCTCTGACCCCTTCCCACTATGCTGCCACCATCAACTGCTGTCCCCTCAATCACCACCTCCTGTTCCCTTGTTTCCTTTGCCACTCCCTGTTCCCCGGTCCCCTTTTCCCTGATGTCACCTCCCAGACTGTCCCCTTGTCCTGTCAGCCACCTCCTGTCCCCGGGTCCCTTTAGCCACCTCTCCCCCGCCTGTCCCTGTCCCCATCCCCAGAACAGCGCTGCACTTTGTCCCACCTCAGAGGGTCCGATAGTCCTGGTAACATCCCGTGTCCACATGGGTGGTGGCAGCAAGGTGACAATACGCCGGTCTCAAGGTCGTCGCTTTCAGGCTGGATTGCACAGAAAACCCAAACTAACAAATCAGTGCAGTCAGCAGCAATTGGTGCTACAGCAGAAAATCAACAGTAGTAAATATGAAAGCAGATTACTGAAACAGCTTATTTTGAGCCAATTCTTCACAAAATAAGGGAATTATCATTAAATTTGAGGCTAGGACCTATGGGTCCATCACTGTGGATACCGGGAGCAGGGACTCAGCTGACCTCAGAAACAGCGAAAAGAAGGAAAACGAATCCAAAACGGGGCTGGGCGCTGCCGCAAGGAAGTGCAAAGGGAAAGGGAAAGCTTCCCGCAGAGCCAGAAGACGATTGGCTGGAAATACGCAGTGTGGGGGCATGCAGCATTCTGTCCCGTTTCTGATTTTCCAGGAGGGAGATTCCCCCTTTTCCAGAGTTTTTCCTCATTTTTGGGGTTATTTTTCCACTTTTCCTCCTCATCTCCTGACCACCCACTGCCCCCAGTGTCCCCTGATCTCCCCAATAGCTCCTGCTATCCCCCAGACCCCAAGGATGTTCTCAGCACATACTCATCACAGCACCTGTGGTGATCCCAGTTTTGTCCTTGACACCTCCCCAGTGCCTCCAGTGTTGTCCTGGCATGTCCCCACAATGTCCTCCAGGATCTGAGGGCATTATTGAGGACAATCTCGAGTTCTTTAGCGGGGACATTTTGGGGCATTCCCCCTCCTGCTGTCCCCATGTAGCCACCGTATTCCCAACCCTAAGTGACAAACTAGAGGCTCAGTGTTCAGTGTGTCCTTGAAGATTAATGTGGGGCATGGGACAGTGACACCCAGCTGTCCCCAGGGCCCACAGGCTCCTGTGTCCCCACATCTCCCCTTTGTCCCTGATGGGACAGGTTGAGCTCTCGGTGCTGGGTTGATCCAAAAGGAAAAGGAGTATCTTGTGACATGCAAACAGTTTTTCTCACTGAGTGGAAAAACATAAAAAAACAAAGCAACGCACAGTCCGCTGGGGAACGTTCTTCTGCTCTTCTGAGACAGGTATACCCACAACTATTGATGATCCACAGAGTTGGAGCATTAACTCTTTAATTCTCAATGCTCTACATATTGGTATTCCATATCATAACATCATCAAAATTCATAAAACCATGACAGAGGTACTGTCCAAGGAGACAGGGAAAGTCATCATGCAACATCATGCATGACAAGAGTTGCCCAAAGAGGCCAGCAGACAGGGGCAGGATGGGGACGAGTGCATCTGCAGAAGAAGCAGCAATTAGCCAATCCTGCATCTTCTAAGAGAGGACATATTCTTTTAAGAGAGGGTCTCTACTCTCTATGAGAGGGCAAAGAGTGAATGCTGACACCTTAAAAAGAATCTTTCAGTGGTGTAAAAGCAGAGGGTTTCAACATGATATGGTTGCTGCCTTTGATCTAGAAGCGTGGACCAGAGTGGGTAAGGCTTTGGGGGATACCATAATAGGTGACAATCAGCATGCATATGAACTCATCAGTACGTGGTGGATAGTGCATGAGTGTATTACAACACTGAGAGCAGAACGGAGAGTTGTAATTGAAGCTACTACTACTTTGTGCACAGAAGCAGCATCTGAGCTTCCGCAATTGAAATTTAAGCCCGTGGGGCACTTAGGAGGATAAGCAGTTTGTTCTAGTGAGGATTCTGATTCCTCTGAAGAAGCTGCTGATCTTGACCTAGTCTTTCCTGAATGAGACAATTAACAGAGGTGACGCCTTTAAAACCATCTGCACCACCACTTCAGGATCCCGTACCTCCTATGTGTGCTCCGCTGCTGGATGGCAATTGGGGGGAACGATCCCGGAGAGCACTGGAAAAAGGCATTTCAGCAGGCAGCAAAAGAGGGGATTCCTGTCCCACAAGCATTTCCTGTCTTGGTAAGGGAGAATGGACCCCAAGAATGGAGCCCGTTTCATTGGGATTTAATAAAAAAAGGTCTGCAAGGCGGTTCTTACTTATGGGCTGGGAGCGCCATTTACTCAGGCATTGCTGATTGCTGGTATATTTGACAAGGAAAAGTGGTCTGACAATAAGCAATGCAGTTATTGCTAAATGGATCCAAGGGTGTGGAAAGTACTTGTCAAGCTATAGAGGAACGAGCAAATCAAACTAAAACTGTATTTGCAAAAACAGAAAGGGGAGAACCTGGGGTTCCACCCCAAGAACGGTTAAGTAAGGTATGCTATTTTCTCTGTTTTCTTGGTTTAGCTGTGGATGACACCATCCCACTGATGGTTAAACATATTCAGGATATGATCGGGGCCTTACTGATGTCACGGTGTTATCTGTCACATGGACACAAGAAAACAAGGAAACAAGAAGGGAGAGAGGGAGGAAAAAAAAACTGCGCCATCAGTAGCCACATGGCCACCAGAGCGGAACTGTGCACTATGGGCAGGGGGGACTGGGGGTGCAAAAGGGAAGGGTATTCAGATAACAGATGGGTCTGGGGAAAAAAAAAAAAAAAAACAACAAACCAAAAAGCAAAAACCAATGGCAACAGTTTGACGAGGAATGGTAATTTTACTAAATCTAAAAAAATAAAATTAACTGGGAGAGAAAATTATCCAGAATCTGAGAATCTTACAGTAGTAAAACTGCAGGGGAAGCACATTCGTGGCAGGCCCAAAGACAAAGTGTGCCAGAGAACTAGCCCTTATCACCCCTTATCACTGCAGGGCCCCTCTATTGGTTACCTGCAGTGACTGGAGCAATTTTGTTGGTGGTTGATCTTTGTTGTAATTCTCTCACCCATGCTCACAGTGCAGGAGTGGGTTTTTTATGCCATTTCTTCATGTCCTCTCCATTTGCACGTAAGAGGCTCCACATGGCGTCTGCACGTGACATGGAGTTACTGCTGTCGTTTGCTCGAGCAGGGAGGCATTGGCCTTTGATAGCTGAGACTTTAATGGGTTTGATCAGTTCCTTCAGCAGATTGTTTGGATCATCCTGATCTCATCAGGTATTTCTGATACTGACATAGGTTCATCCCTGTCAATCATTAGGGACGATTCTTCCAGCATACCTTCCTGTGTCTTCTCCACTTTATCTATCACCTTATCCAGTTTTTCTGCTACCGTTGATAGGGCTGAAATGGAAGCGTGCGACGGCGGAGATTGTTGTTCGAAGTTTGGAAGTGTAAAAATCAGTTCAAAAGCTGGGGGTCTTCTGTGTGGTCCTCATATCTGTGGAACGTTGTTCCTAGTGTACTGATGTACCTCTCCGGTGCTGTTCTTAAGAGCTTCCGACATATACTGGGTGCACTCCTCACTCTCTCAGGATCACGGTTGTGGTGTGGATCGTTAGGAACTAATGGAGAATCATACAGCATTTCCACCACGGCTATTTCTCTCAAATATGGGATGCTTTTCTCAACAGTATTCCGTTTTCTTGTCTCAAGCTCCAGATCATCTTTGAAGGGATGTATTTCCTTCACAGCTCCTAACATTCATTGTCAGAGTGTGGTGACTCTGTTCAGACATCTACTAATCCCTCTGTCGATAGCTGGGTCTCGGGCAATGCTACCTAGTGGGTGGGCTTCGTTACCATCTAGGGACATGCTGCTGGCACAGTTGTCCCAACACCGAAGCAACCAGGTGACAGTAGTTTCATCTGAGCGCCGTACAAACTCCTTTCTTGAGCCTTGGATTTCAGTCATCTTCAGGGGTTGGTGAATAGTGATAGTGGTAACAGTGACTTCCTCATCATCACTCTCCGTGTCTCTCACTTTTCTTAGTTGCCTTTCTCAGTGATAGTGGGCTTGAGGAGGGCCCCTCGCCTGGATCTTCCTCTTCTTCCTCTGCTTCTTCTTTCCGTTCTAGATGCGAGGACACCCGTTTCCACTTCTGGCCTTCCACAGGGGCAACCATCATTAATGCCAGTGCTTCCTGTGATTGGTCAGGTTTGACTAGGGGATCTCTCTTTTGGTTCGGACCTCAGTTTGGAAACTTTCTCTCTCCAGAACAGTATTATATAGAGCTTGGTAAGCACAACCCAAGCCCCAAATAAACTACTTCTCTTCAGATCTTTCTGAACCGCACCACTATTCACCCAATTACTTGCTTAGTTTCACAGAATCCCAGAAGTGTTCAAGAGTAAAGTCCCATGACACCTGTGTTTCCCACGCTTCTGTCTCTTCCCTGAATCTCTCCGCATTCCCTGCCCTTCAACATTCTCTGGTTTGGAGAAAGGCTTCCTCCACATGACGTAAATTGCTACTGCGGAGAGTATATGCAGGGAAACTGATAATACAGTCTCTAGGCTGGCATCCTGAACGTACGTAAGGAACTGGAAAGAGAACCTGGAAAACAGTCCAAACGTTGCATCGTCTGTTACATCAGCTGGAGTGTCCAGGCATGAGGCAGGCATGTCTAACAGTGCCCTTAAGGGGTTATACACAGATACAACTCCAATACTGAACATAAAGAACTTAAAATGCCAGGAGACCCATTGCGAACCTGCCTAGTGGGTATGCAATATGTGATTTTGGGATGTTAGAAGGTTACATATGTAATTATACAGTTTTGACACTGAATGATACCGAGGTAATTTGAGCATGTAATAGCACAGGACAGGTGACAAAAAGATTAACTATCATGGATACAAGGTTAGATAGCTGTTTAGATCAGTACGCTATCATGGGATGGTCAAAGGATTTGATTGTTCATAGTTTACTGCTGTTCATAATTGTTATTGTTATCCTCAGGATTATTCCTTGTGTTGCTGTTAAATAACATGATAACAAAAGCTTTCAATGTAACAATGTTAGTACAAAAACAAAGGGGGAATTGATGAGGATTAGAAGACTACGTAGGACTATAATAAAAGATGTGACAATTGGCGTCAGATGAAGGTCAGGAGACATTCATCGATACAGCAGATGGGGCCACGGAGTCTGGAAAGGTGAAAAGGAGTAGGACGAATGAGAAGGTACAAGGAAGAGCAAAGCAATGAATGAGAAGTAGCCACTTGGCTGATGTGGCCCAATGCAAAGTTGGTTGCCCCGGGAGTTGACTCTATATACAGCGGATGTTTAGAATCAAGGGTCTTTGCACTATGACTCTTGTGGAGTTACCACGGAATCCACTGATTTCCACCTGCAGACATGCAGGGGAAGGGGCACTGCAGGCCCAGCAGTACCAGCAAGCAGCCACAGCCCAGCTGTGACTCCAATGGCCAAGGAGCAGAGAGGCCCTGCCCACGTCAGCAAGGGAGCCCCTGCCTGCCCCTTCCTCCCCTCT
The DNA here is from genome assembly GCA_023055505.1 of Callipepla californica brunnescens. Lineage (NCBI taxonomy): Eukaryota > Metazoa > Chordata > Aves > Galliformes > Odontophoridae > Callipepla > Callipepla californica. Next base: position 4,678,528 of record JALIRH010000043.1, on the reverse strand, counting down.
CCACCGCAGGCAGACCCCCAGGAGCCCTCTGCCCGGCAGCAGGTGCTGCATATAGGGTTATGTTGCTCTCACCCTGCTCCCTCCAGCTGGCAGCCTCCTGCATCCCTGTGGACACGGTGCAAGTTGATGGCAAGTACTCGCAGAGTCCCTGTCCCAGCAGTACTGGACTTTATCTTCCACACAATCCTAAGGGACAAATGGGACAAGGGTGACTTCACAGCTCAGGCCCCCGTGTGCTGGGAACCCCTCCTCCCTGGGCAGCCTCAGGCAGCCCCTTCCTCCTGCCCTCCGCTCACCTCACCAGCTTGCAGTGAGCTCAGCCTGAGCCTCGCAGCCTTTTATCTGTTCCTCAGACATCCTCTCATGTGCATTTAGATTTGCAGAGTGATTAAGGTTAGAAAAGACCAAAAAGGTCATCAGGTTCAACGGTCCAACCAGGTCCTGGCCCATCTGCATCTGGCAGCAGCCCCAAGATGTTATGAACTGCTGCTCCCACGGCGTTGTTGGGACTGGCTGTTCAGTGGCTTCGCTCCTGGGCTGGCTCCGTCCTCCTGGACCGACTCCTGCGGTGTAAACAAGGCTGGCTCTGGGACTCTGCATCACGACGTTGGAGAGGGGAGCGGCTTCGAGTCCGAGCCCTCCCTGGCTGCATGCGCCGGCTTCCATCAGCCACTGTGGAACGCCTCGAGGACCCCCGTGCTGCCCGTTGGCTGTAGCTGTGAGTGCAGCTCTCAGCACTTGGGGTGGGTGTGTGCCTGCTCCCACGGCGTTGTTGGGACTGGCTGTTCATGTTCTGGTCCCGACGTGGTACCCGGGAGCGGCTTCGCTCCTGGGCTGGCTCCGTTCTCCTGGACCGACTCCTGCGGTGTAAACAAGGCTGACTCTGGGACTCTGCATCACGATGTTGGAGAGGGGAGCGGCTTCGAGTCCCAGCCCTCCCTGGCTCTGTGCGCCGGCTTCCATCAGCCGCTGTGGAACGCCTCGAGGACCCCCGTGCTGCCCGTTGGCTGTAGCTGTGAGTGCAGCTCTCAGCACTTGGGGTGGGTGTATGCCTGCTCGCACGGCGTGTCTGGGGCTGGCTTGGGGAATCTGGGACCCAGCAGTGCAGCGGAGAGCAGCTTTGTGTCCCGGCCTGCCCTCCTTGTCTGGGCCGGAGGTTGTAGCCATGTGCCAGGGAGGGCCTCGAGGCCTCTGACATCCCCTGGCTGGCCAAGTCCGGGGCAGCGTTGTGGCAGCACCCACGGTGTCCTCGGAGCTCACTAAAGCTATTCTCGACCCGAGGTAAATGTGGGGAGATTCTCCCACAGTCTGTCCCGCGCTGTCCGGACAGGCCGCTGCTCTCAGGCACATGGGAACCATGATCTGGACCCGATGGTGCCTGGCTGGTGGTGCTGGAAATACTGCTCTCCAGTGCCGGGGAGCCTTGGGATGGCCCCAGTCCCTGCTGGCTGGTAGTGCTGGAGTCTGTAAGGGAGGCAGGAGGTTGAGCAGGCTGGAATTCCTGCCTGGGGCTGGGATCAGCTCCCGGCTCTTCAGGGTAAAGGGACATGAGCAAGGCCGCCCTGAGCATGCCGCACACGGCTGTTTGCCTCTTACCGGTGCCCTCTCCAGCGCAGGCATTGCACTCCCAGGTGGAGGTGCTCTCACTCAAGTTGGAGCAGTGCCGATGGGTGCCCTGTGCAGCGCAGGAGCTGCAGAGCAGCAGCTCCCAGGGCCTGGGGAAAAAAATGCGTTATGGACATGAGGACTAAGTGACCTGAGCCAGGAAGTACCTAGCACAGCTCTGCTGCTCAATCCGTGCTCCCCAACCCTGCGCTAAGGCTGCACTCCCATGCAGAGCCCCAGAGGGCTGCTGAGGTAACTCACCCCTCTCTCTCTGCCTGCTCCCTGCCATGTGGGTAATGGCACTCGCTGGCATCGCAGCGCCCGTGCCTCTCTAGCAGTGATGCAAAATCATCATTGTCCTCCCACCTTGGTGTCCTGTCAGAGAAGGGAGGGAATGTCATGGTCACCCACTGTGCCAGGACTAAAACTAATCCATGGAATCCCTCCTCCTCCACCCAGTCCCCAGCTCCAGCTTCCCAGTGATGCTGAGGCCTGGTTTAGTGGTAGCAAAGGGCCAGGCCTGCTGGGGGCTGTCAGTCCCTGGGCAGGCACAGCTCATGTATCCTCACATCTTGGGAAATGGCTGAAAAACACCAACCTGACTGGAACTCGGATCCCCAGCCTGACCATGTGTACGAAAAATCGGAACCCGTTTCTGCAGAGGGGACACCGGAAGCACAAAATCCCAGCACACAGGGCCTGTTCCTGCAGCAGAAACACAAGGAGCATGAGCATGAGCGGGACCTGGTGCTGCTAAGCTCCTGCCGTGCCCACGGGGCAAGGGGAGGACTCCTACCTGGACACAGGCCCGGTGGAACCAGGCGTGTTGGCAGCACGGGCACACCATGGTGCTGTATGAGATGCTGTCCCCCACGGGGTCCATGCATATGGTGCAGGTGGTGTCCTGCTCTGGCACTGCATCCACTGCCTGCTGCGGGCGGTGCTCCCAGCAGAAGGACCTGCGGAAAGATGGGAGGGGTGGGCAAGGTGAGAAGTGCTGCGAGGAGGGCAGAGGAACACAAAGGAACACAGGTCCTGGCTCTGTCTCTGGCAGGCTGCTGGGAGCCTGGCGCCTTCCTCGCTTCTTTGGCTGGTGCTGACAGCAGGGGTTGGAGGCTCACAGACGAGGCCTGGCTGCCCTTACCTGTACCCGCACATGTACTGGGTGACACATTCACCCTCTGAGGCACAGAGGAGATGGAAGCTGCGGTCACATCCTGTTTCTGCACAGGTGATGGAGGCCCCTGTCTTGCCACAGACAATGCAGTGCTGGAAAGAACAGAGCAGCTCCCGTAAGCGACAGAGTTGTGGCCTATGCAGCTGGCCCTCCACTACTGGGCAGAGCCCAGAATGCAGGCATAGCTGGGTCACACTCAGCAGAGCTGCCCGGTGAACAGGCGTCATCTGCAAGAGGGGGACTTTGTCTTGGAGCTGGTTGGAAAAGCTGGGATTGCTCTCTTGGGAGCAGGTTAAGATCGCCAATCCTCCCCAGCCACTCTCTGTTCCACTCAGGTCCTCACCGTCTGCTCTGCCTGCTCAATTGTGCGTATGGCATCTTCTTTGGAAAAACTGAAACTCCCGTCATCTTCCTCTTGACAAAGACCGTTGGCAAATAGCTGCACAAGGAGTAAGAACGTGATGTTGTAAGGGCAGGAAGAACGGAACCATTGGTTGGAGGAAGATGGTAGGATCTGCAAGGTAACTCACCAAACAATAAGTGTGGAAATAGGATCCATCTGTCTCATTTTTTTGCCCAAGGATGTCTGAGTCCTCATCCGCCCGGCCACAAAGCACACATGCTGGAGAGGAGAGAGCAACAGCAGTGAGTGCCTTGCCATCTGCCTCTGAAGGCTGTCTCAGGGGCTGTTCTGTGCCAGCCATGCCAGATGAGGAGCAGGGCCTGAGGCCATGGAGAGGAAGGGGCACTGCAGGCCCAGTGGTGACGGCAGGCAGCCACAGCCCAACCCCACCAGCCCCTCTGGCCAAGGAGCAGAGGAGCCCTTGCCTGCCCCTTCCTCCCCTCTCCACCGCAGGCAAACCCTGGCAGCAATCTGCCCAATGATGGGAAGCTGCATGTAGGGATACGTTGCTCTCACCCTGCTCCCTCGAGCCGGCAGCCTCCTCTGACCCCATGGACATGATGTATGTCAATGGTGAGCACTCGCAGAGTCCCTGTCCCAGCAGTGCTGGGCTTTCTCCTCTGCACACTCCTGTGCCAAGCCTACGGGAGAAGCGGGATGAGGGTGAGATCACAGCTCAGTCCTCGGAGCAATGGGAACCCCTCCTCCCCGGGCAGCCTCAGACAGCCCCTTCCTCCTGCCGTCCACGTACCTCACCAGCTCGCACTGAGCTCGGCCTGAGCCCCGGAGCATTTTAACTGCTCCCCTCCCTGCGCATCACAGTGGCCGCTCCCTGCCACCCTTTGTGACATCATCACACCTCACAGGGCTGAGGGGCCCTGGGCACCCAAGCAGGAGGACGGTGCAGTCAGGGCAGAGTGAGGGGCCCGGTGACGGGGGCCTCCATCACTTGTGCACAGACAGGCTGTGGTTGCAGCTTCCATCTCCTGGGTACCACGTCAGGCCCAGAACATCAGCAGCTGGCCCTAGTGATGCCACTGGACGGCCATGTGCTGTCAGCAGAAAAAGAACAGACTCTGCCACTTTATGAAAGTGATAACAGTGACAGTTTATAGGAAAAAGTACAACTCTTAAAAAATACAAAGCATACTCCTGATTGGTTGCAGGTGTGAATCACGTGTAACACCTCCATTGATGCCGAGAAATCCGACATAGTAACTTGACACACCAGTGCAATACGTCGAGCAGGTATTCCCTTTATTACAGTGCTGGGTGCATGGGGGATCTCTGCACCAAACGTGCACGCTGAAGAGAGAAACGACTACACGTTTAAAGGCATAACACATTAACATTCATGACATTCCAAAGATGGACAGAAATTCAAAAGTGAGTGACATCTCCGGTGGTAAATTTCCAGATGTTAAAGGGATTACATTTTGTCGCCAGCAAATTTGCCTCCTTATCTTCACAGACTTCCCCACTGAGCTGCAAACAGCAATTCCACTTCTCTTCTCTGGACCATGCATTGTGTTGTAAACAACCACCCTACATACCATTGTGTTGTCCTTATCTTCATGGGACCACCCTTGTATTGAGCTGCAAACAGCAGCTCTCTTTAGCAATACCCGTATTTCTATGGTCCCTGAGTTTTATCCTAAAGTTTCCTGTTTGCTCAAGCTATGATGCCTAGCTTAGATTCAGTCCAATTCAGTTCCTTGATTCGATCCCCCCTTTTCTTTATCCTAGGCAAATTCTTTTGCCTACTGTACCTCACTTGTCCATTAGTGTCTTCCTGAATTTATTCCCTGTTTCCAGTTGGTGCTTTATTTGCCAGGCCTTTCCAGCAGCACCAAAAGGTGCACTGTGTTAAGTTAGCCTTGAGAAATCAAAGATACCATCTCTGCATAACTACCACTTTCCTGGTCCCAGTCTGCACTTTGTGATGCCCTTGCTAAGGTAAAACAAACTCCCTGTACTGTGTTCCCTGAAGTGTTGTACTTAAAATCCCCACCTCTTGACTAGAATGTGATTGATTCCTGTGATATATTCCCTCCTCTCATCCCTGTAGGATGTACATAGGGCCAAAGGCTTTTCCATATCTCGTCCATAGGTACAGTTCAACCTCCTTCCTGTCCCAGTTCATGCATTCTCCACCCAATTTCTACTGAGTATCCTAGTGTCTCTTTCCCCCTGATGCTTGACAGTACCTACCAATCTGAAAGACTAAACCTTGTGCTATTTTTCTGATCCATTTGCACATACATATTCCCTTCCAAGCTAAAACCAAAGTTAAGGGGAAGTTGAGGGGGAAGAAACGCGGGCCCACATGGGCAGCAAGACCAGCTGGGATGGCCTGGCTTCCCCACGCCCCAGCATCTCTACGGCCAACACAGCCAGGCTGGGACGTACCCATCGGTGCCACTGGTCCTGCGCAGGTTTGCCGGCGGCCAACAGGGCTCAGCCACACACACAGTTCTGTCCCTGGGTGCCTGGTGAGAGCCATGCAGCCAGCTGCAAATGGCCCAGGGTAAGCAGATGGACGAACAAGGGCCAGGCACACTCCCAGAGACCAGGATGACACCGCTCCCAGGTGGAGCTGCTCCTCCTCGGGCTGAGAAGAAGCCTGGCAAGGAGCTGGGTGCCCTGCAAGGCGTGCCCCGGGCTGTAGGTGGCACTAAGGCACAGCCAGGGCCCCTCCCGGATGCTTCTGCGAGGGGGCACAGGCAGGACTAGGACGGGGTGTCCCAGGTATGGCCACCAGCTCCTGCCTGCCGAAGCACGCCCAGGGTCTCCCTGGACCAGGGATCAGACCTCCTCAGGAAGATGGCAGAGGAAGCTTTTGGGAGCAGCCACAGACACCGCCTTGACCTCCTGCAATGCAAGGGGCCATACCCCAGTGGAGCACTGTGTACAGCCCCCTGGCCGGCTGAAGCCTCCGCCCCGGGATAAGTGCTGCTGCTTCTCCCACAGTGCCTCGTGCAGAGCCACGGTGCCAGAGGTTTCATGGCATAATGAGAGGTCTCAGTCAGCTGGAGAAGAGCTACAAAGAGACAGAATAAGGCCGTGCTCTCCCCAGTCTGGAACAGCTTCAAGTCCATGTCTACTGATCGTAGACTTATCAGAGCTGGCTGGTGCAGCAGCACCCCATGAAGCAGTGAAACGTGTGTCCATCCTCCCCCACCGTTTCCTGTTCCCACAGACCTGAGATCCATGGCTACGTAGGGCTAACACCTGGCAGGCACTGAAGGTCGATCAGTCCCAACGCCGCTTACTGCTACATGAGAAGGTGCGTACAACACCATCCTCCAGTCCCTATGCACTTCAGTGTCCTCCAGGTGTTGGAACGCGAATAACGTTTGCGCTGTAGGGAATAGATCGGAGTGGTTCTGGCTGAGTCTGATGCGACTGCCTGCAGAGCTGTGCTCTGACCCCATCTACTGCTGAAACCAAGATATGCTTCTATTCATTGCTGCGGATTTGTACTCTTCATTTCTGCAGTTACTGTTTCTAATGCAAAACGTCTCCGTTTCCCCTCTGTCATCCAAGGACAAGAAGTCGGTGACAGACCGGAGGAGGTATTCCCTGACCGACCCCTCATTGGAGCCGGAGGTGATGCGGCTGCAGCACTGAGGACGTGCTGCGCAACGCGCTGGAGCAGGGCCACCAGATGGAGAAGCTCATGCAAGCCATGAGGCTTTCGTGGGAGAAAACATGGGTGGAGCACATGGGCGTTTGTTGCCCAGCGGAGCCTTTCTGCTGTCTCTGCTCTTGGAGAGGACTTTTCTTGCTGTCCTTAAGCCGGTGACATTCTTCATTTCTCCTATGAACTTCTGGAGGCATCTCTGCGCCTGGCCGCAGTTTGCTGCTGGAGCACCACGTTCCCAGTCAAGTTGCTCTTTTCTCTTCCCAGAGATGTCCTCATTGCGTTTTAGACCTGAAACTCCTAACGATGGTCGTGCTACCCACAGTGTTCCATGCGTTTGGTTTTGGGTTCAGTTTCCACACCCCACTTTCCTTACCAGCCAGCCTGCTTTCCCCTTTTGCCCTCTCCGTTTGTCACTGTGCCTTCCGCACTCCGTGTCACCCAGCTGGCACTGCTGGGAGTACGGCTGCAACGGCTCCAGGAGGTGCTGGCCGCTGCTGGCACCTGCCAGGAGGAAAAGGGTGGTTTGGGTCGTTCCTTCTCTCTGTTTCTACTTCAGCCGCTTATGGTGAGGCAGACACTTGTCTTGGAAAATAAGTACAAGCGGGTATTTGAGTATTTGCAGTGCTGAAAATATGGTCTTACAACTGTGGGCTCCTTTAACAGCGAGGAATGACATTTTACCTATGACGTGGCACAGTGTGCTTCTCAGTGCTGCTGCTTTGTGGTGCGTGGCACGCAGAGCAGCTCAGAGTGATACTGCTGTTATTCCTTTGGGGGTTTGGGGGTTGGTTTATTGCCCGCAGCATTTGCTACAGTAAGTGCAGCGTGGCAATCCAGCGCTGAGAGGCGTGCAGCGGTGCTCCTGGCACCAGGAACAAACCGAGGAGCAGGCACGGTGGCTGAGCAACCGCCCCAGTCCTGCGGTCCTATCAGACCATTTCTGTGGGTGTCATTTTCTGCTGTTACACTGAACAATGAGGCTCTCCAACAAAATCATGTGAAACAGCAGCTCATTAAAAACTCTTTAATATACAGCATGCTAATTAATGTCAGTGGGGAGCAAGCTGGAATGGCAGAACAGACTATAATGTTTAGAACGTATGTAAAATAAAAGAAGATTCTTATCATGAATGACCTTTCAGCAAACCTAATGAAATCCTGAGCGGCCTGAGTACATCACAAGGCGCTCCAAACTGCTTTCCTACCTACTCCATTCCTCCTCCATTTCTCACAGACATTACGTTTAGTTTCATTTATAGAAAACAAAAAGCAATAAAGTCCAAGGAGAAATAATTGGGAAGGAGGAGGCTGGGCAAGTAGCATACAAGAGGCTCCTGAGCCCTGAGGCTCCTGCTCCTGGCGAAGGGGACAGCGGGGTGACACGCTGCGTCTGTGCTGTGTTTGTGTTCAGGGTAACTGACTCTGTGCAGCTCACAGCTGGGGAGCAAATGAAGCTCTCTGCTCTGCAGGACCTCCCGGGGTGAACTTGCATAGCCATCCCTGGAGCTGTGCGGAGCTTTTATCCTTTTGTGCTAACCGTGCCAGCTTCTGCAGTCCGAAATTAAGGGACTTTATTCTTCAGGGCTTTCAGTCAGTCACCTGTGGCCAGCCTCAAATGGGAGGAGGCTGCCAAGGCTTGCACAAATGCCATTTAACTCTCCTTAACTTAACTTTCAAAAAAAAAAAACAAAAAAAACCAACCAAACAAACAACAACAACAACAAAAAAAACAGTTCACGAATGGGAGAATAAAGGGCGTTTGCTCCCTCCCATCTCCGGGATGGAACGCGATGGGCTGGGAAGGGATGCCAACAGCAATGACTGCCTGGCTTAAACGGAGTTTTAGAGCGGAAAATGTTCCCAAGCATCCAGTCACGAAACACGCTCTTCAGTTCTGAAGTTCGACACTGTAGGAAGATCAACCAACCCACATTTTCCTGTCCCTTTCTGTTTGGCCTCTTCCATCATGTACCCGACGTGTCTGAGCCCTGACTAATTCCTCCAGTGAAGTGACCTGCCCCTTGCGCCAAGCTTTTAGCTTTATAGGATGAGAGGATGGCTTGGGTTGAGATGGACCTTACAGATGGATTCATGTCCTCTTTCACTCTGGTTGTATTTTCTCATCCGCAATCAGGTGTTGGTTCACGTGCTTCTCTCATACTTGCTCACTCAAATTCTGAGCTGAAAACAATGTCTTTCTCTTGCAGCATCGAGTGACAATTCACATGCAGGTGGACACCTCAGAACAGTACAACACAAGCCATTGTTGCAGTCCCCTAAGGACTGGTATTAAGTGAGGACTCACCTGAGAGCATCCAGACATTTGAACAGAAAACATTAAGTAACCCACGCTGCTCTTGCAAAAAAGCTCTATTCAGTTTTTGTTCATTACCTGGTGTTGCAGACCATACACCTTTCTGCTGAGAAATATCAAGATTTTGCCAATTCCTGCACTTAAATATAAGACACTTTTACCAAAAAGAGCACACACTCAAAGAGTAAACACTCAGTAAGTAAGGAAAAAATGTTTTTCCTGATTCTGCCCAAACAAAAATACTTCATATGCTTAGTTAGTTAAGAAGACAAACCTCACAAGAAATACAGAATTCTTACCACAGTAACGTGTGTTACTGCTGATAGAGCACGCTCTCCTGCCATCAGTGTGCAAAGCAGCGTGCCACTAGTGCAAAATGTTAACAGCGTCCATGGAGAAGTCCCATTGAGCAGTTTGTGAAGGCACTTCAGACTTGCACTACTCAGATGCGTATTGCCTTCCCATTACTTGAGAAAAACGAAAGGATTGAAGAGCTGCTCACCAGAACTAGAATCAGATTATAGTTATCTCACCAAGTAATTCAACCGTACTGTATGTTTTTATACTGCCTTTATTTGCAGAGAACACCTACAGAATTCCAGTGCTTATATTCCAACACTTCAGAAACTGAATTCACGTTTAAAGAAATGTACCAGCAAGTAAAAAAACTCTGAGAGCCTCAGTATGGAAGATTCTCACAGATTACTTTACAAAAACAGTATTCGGTTTCTCAGCACATACTTGGGACTGTATTATTTGCACTTGCCTACACCTGACTAAATCACATAAAATCAGCTGATCCTTTCCAAACGCATCAATTTTTCCTTGAGGAGTTCCACAATATGTTCGAAGCTACTATTTTAGAACCTGTGGGAATTAGCTGTGCAAGTGGAATCAGTTATTGCCACTGCCTTCCCCAGTACTGACAGTTCTCAAAACTTCTTTATTATCATATTGCACATTTCTTCTCCTGAAAGCACATCAACTCTCCACTTAGCACACACTTTCCAAGTTTGGAACTCATCCCTCCTTTCAAAAACTCACTTACTTCCTTCTGAATGTTTAAGGAACATATCCAAGATGGATTACTCTTCAGCAGCCTCTTCTGGAAATTGGGACTACTATCTAACACTCAGTAAAGATCAAAACAATGTGACACTTTTATTATTGTTTTTTTTAATTATTATTTTATTTTATTCTTTCAAACCAGAGTTGTAAACATTCATCTCTCTCTCAAGAACCTTATTTACTCTTTCTTTAGGAAGATTTTCCGCACTACCCCCAATAGTTCTATCTTGATCCGGTCCATAGTTTGTTCTTATTCAGCTACCGTAATACTCCCTGCTCTAACTCTTTAGATCTCTTAATAGGCTTCAAAGACATAGACATACTCAAATTCTTCTTTATTTTCATCAGCTGTGTGTTACCTTCATTCATATAAGCAGCAGAGCCAGACATACCCTTTGCGTTAGTAGTTGCTACAAACTGCCACCATACAGTTCCTTTTAAAGCACTCCAGTTCTCTTACATGTTGTAAAAGCTGATGGAACTTTTCAATCTATGGCTGTGGAGAAAAAAGGAGAGGAAAACGTATAGTTGATCTGAAAACAATACAAGAGATTTCTCTCTCCTCACAAGTAGAAATCAAATGAATATATGCCTGTGACTCACTTACAGAAGAAAGCACACAATATTCAATTGCCTGAAGCAATGTATCCTACCTATAATTTATACCCTGTTTGCTATGTTGTAACTCTCAAAAGCCGGGAGCTTTAACAGACATACGAACACAAGATCAGCTGCCTTAACGACATGTCGTTAGTACCTGCTTTGTAATCGGATCTGACAACCAACAGTCTGGCCAACCTGTTCTCTTCTTTCTGCTGCAACTCTTTCAGAGACGGCAATAACTGCCGAAAGTCTCTGCTGAGTGCAAAATATCTGTCAGGGAATTCCATTTTTCTGGCAATCATCAAGAAGGAACTGAGGAATCTGTAAAAAAAGAAAAAAAAACTTTCAGAGTACCAGGTAGTCTGATGGAGTTACAAGAGTTTGTTAATTTTAAAACAGCAAAGCAACTTAACTCTATCTCAGTATTAAATCATGAGAAAGACAACTGTAAATCATCCAGATACAAAGGTGGTACTCCCTGTTGATTTATCTGTTGGGCCAGATGTGTTACACAAACAGATAAGAAAGCAGGACAGACTTCCTGGCGTCCCAACAAGAAAACCAAACACCCACAGGAATGGTGATGAGCTTTCCCCCCTTCAAGGTTGGAAAATTTACAGCAGAACTGACCCTTAGGTTTAATCCCCTCGATAACCAGAGTTTGGGATGTGATGAATATGCATGTGCTATACCTTTAAATACGTATTTGTTTCTGTCTTTGGTGTGCACGTTTGGTGCAGAGATCCCCCATGCACCCAGCGCTGTAATAAAGGGAATACCTGCTCGATGTATTGCACTGGTGTGTCAAGTTACTATGTCGGATTTCTCGGCATCAATTGGCGAGCCAGCCAGGAGGCTCTCTGCTCCACTGCAGGACCCGCTGAGAGGGGGACTCCCCTGGCGCCAACCGGCAGCTTGTCCGGAGGGGGACTCCAGCTCTCAGACAGATCACCACGGGAGCAGACAAGATCCTCTGGAAAAAGGTATTCCCTAGGTCTGGATTGTCTTTCTATTCTCTTTCCTTCTCTGATTATTTTCTTTGGTAAAGGTCTCGGGGAAAAGGCACTCGTAAGTTGGGTTGGGCAATGCAGAGTGCGCGGCGTGAGACTGTGTACCAGCTCTGAGGGCACTGAGCTGGTTCGGCACTGGGACGGAAACCGTGACTCTGCCTGAAAGTTAATGGGGGTGCCCTTATGGCACTGAATTATTTCGGCACGGGATGGAAACCGTAATTCTGTTTAGAAGGAAATTAGTCCCTAGCATGGTAGCCGCCAGGAAGGACGTTTACCATTTAGGGTAGAACTGTCATTGTAACGTTGTACTGCCAGGAGGGGCTTTCCATGAAAGTGACTGCTGAAAAGAGTAAATGTCTGGATTATATTTCTTTTCTGTACTTACAGGAATTGTGTTGGCTATCATTACTGTCTGTGTAACTGTTAAACGTTTGTGCTGTGTGGAATTCCACTCCCTGTGTAAAATTCCCGTCTTGCTGAGAGACGTTGGTCATAGCCCTTCCCCAGGGAATTCGATGTTCCCGTGCCCTGGGGAAGCAGGTGGACTCCATTACCCAGTAAAAACACAGAAGATTACTGATCATCACCCTGAGAACGTCTGAGAGAAAAAAAAAAAAAGGGGGGGGGGGATCCCTCTGTGTTATATTTTGGGTCACTGAAAAGGGCACCACTGGTGAGCCAGGGGAAACACCGAATAAGAAACTGTTCCCAAACAGGACCAGTTTTTACAACTGAGTTTTCTAATCACGAGACTAAGTATTGGGTGTTTGTGAAACCTGAAGAACTGTATTGTTTGACTCATGGGTGTTGAAAAAAGGTGGGAAAAACTGCTCTGATGGTGTACAGAAGTGCAAATCTTGATAGTATATGGAAGTATGATTGCTGGAAGTGTAATTGAGGATATGATTTGTGGAATTGTGGGAAAAAATAATGCAAGAGGGTTAAGGAAAACTTTGAGTTTGAGATGTTAGAACTTGTGACCTGCGGCAGCTGAGGCAGATGTGCGTTGGCACTGAAAAACCCCGCAGGGCCTCTCCCGCCGTGGCATCTCGGGCTGAGAGACAGAGCCGGGACCGGACACTGCTGCAGTAACAGCGTGTTACTGCGAGCGGGGTGGGGAGAGGACAGCACGGGCGAGAACAGCCATCATCTGCAGAGATCCAGGAAACCCGATATCCCAGGGATAGCACTGGAAGGGCCCAGGGAGGGTTCCACCCCCACTGGAGCGAAAGCAGTGTGCAAACTGCAGGGAAACGGGACGTTGGTGGAGAAGCTGTCCCAGGCTGAAGGGGGAGGGAACCATCCGTCTCTGATCGCAAAAGCTGAATGACAGAAAACCGGGAAGTTTACCCTAGCAGAGTAACTGGTTAAACTGCAGCTAGGGGAGCAGGGTAAAGAAGTTAATTTTCTGGTGGATGCGAGTGCCCCTTACCCTGTGCTAAGTCAAGAACATTACCCGCAGATGCTGATTTTATAGCAGTAGTAGGAGCTACTGGCCAACAAGAAAAAGCCTACTTTTTGAGACAAGTAAATAGAGGCGGGGAAAACAAGTAGAAATGGATAAATTCCTGTACATGTCAGGTTCACTGACTTATTAGAACAAAAGGATGCAGAAATTAAAGAAAATTGGAGCTAAGGGTCAAGGAAGAACAACTGATTGACATTTTAAGTAGGTGGGGTTTACCATTCTGGAATTGAAGGATGCCTTTTCTGCCTGAAGAAGTTGAATTGGAAAACCCCACTATGGGGAGAGAAGACTCAGTTAACCTGAACAGTGTGATGCCGAGAAATCCGACATAGTAACTTGACACACCAATGCAGTATGTCAAGCATTTGAGAAGGCCTGCCATACAATGTTTCAAAGGGACTTAATCCATTCCTACTTCGCAGTTTAACACTTATCTGCAGGAGAGCTCTAGGCAGAGCTTGATACCAATGCAGACTGGTCTCTTGGCATATTGGGCTACTTGCTGCTTAAATAGATGGTTCACCTTTTCTGCTTGACCCCTTGCCTGAGGCCGATATGGGGTATGTAATTTCCAATCAATTCCCAGAAGCCTGCTGATCTGTTGCACTACTTTTTCACAAAAATGTGTGCCCCTACCTGATATCCCACATCAGGCACCCGAGACCGAGGTATGATCTCATGTAACACTATCTGTGACACCTCCCTTGCTTTATTTGTCCTTCGAGGAAAGGCTTCTGGCCACCCAGAAAGGGTGTCTGTTAACACCAGCATATATCGATACCCCCCTTTTCTAGAGACTGCTGAGACATCTATTTGCCATTGTTGGCCTGGAATGTTCCCTTTCCTGACAGGCCCCTCTTGTACCCTGTTCCTGGTACTAGGATTGTACAATTACTTTGTTCAAATACTTATAAAGAGTGTCTGCCCCTCCCCCATATGTTTTAATTAATTTCCATAAGATACTAAAGGGCACGACAATGCGTCCATATGCGCCCATCCATCAGTTTGGTCCTTTCCTTCTAAATCATTAATTAGGTTATTATCTTCCTTAAAATATTTTACAGATTCTGACTCAGGTTAATCCATTTTAAGTTTACCATCTGGAATTAAAGCCAGTTCCCTTCAGCTGCCTGTCCTGCCGCTTGATCTGCCGCCTTATTTCCAGTTCCCTGTACAGTGTTACCTCTCTGATGTCCTTTTCAATAGATGCAAGTTTTCAATCCTTGTTCTTTCCAAATGGTACTGTGAGCATGCACTACCCCAAATGCATACTTTTCCGTCGACGAGTCCAGGAATCCTCAGCACCATCCAATGATTCCTCCTTTAGGTCTGGCCGACTGGCATAAACAGTCTCCAAGCAGTTGCACTGCTGGATCAGAGGTAGCTCTGCATCAGAGTTCTGGGTGCTCAGCAAATGACTTCCTTCTGTTCCGTTCCAAGTCCTCTTTGATCTGTTGCTTTCTGTAGAGAAACTTGGTAATCATTTAAACCAAGAAAATTTAGTAGACTCACAGTCCATTGTACACAGTCCTCTTTTGTCCCATTCCAAGTACTGTGGCATACTGCAGTAAAGCTCCACCTTGGGATGGAGGATCCCAAACTTCATAAGCTGACTGGTTTTCAAACTCAAGGGCTGTTCTCAACAACCCTGGGTAACACTGTTCAGGTTAACTGAGTCTTCTCTCCCCATAGTGGGGTTTTCCAATTCAACTTCTTCAGGCAGAAAAGGCATCCTTCAATTCCAGAACGGTAAACCCCACCTACTCATTCCTTAACTTGGTTAATAAAGTATATGGATTTATTTCAATTAACTGACCCCAATTTTTGCACCAAATGTGAGCTCTTGCCATCCAATTTTTCACTGGCAAGATGTTGCATTTAGATTCACATTCCATTAATAACTGAACTCCAAAAAGTTATCTACTATTCATGTTATCCCTTTGCAATCTTGCACTCTCAAAGAGTACTGCTTTTACCCTGTCTGGGCTGGCTCCTGCTCTGAACTTCTATTAGGCTGCATTTGGTTCTTCCAGGAGTCCTTCCTGGATATACCTAATTCAAAACTTCTTTAACTTCTGGGGAAACAACATTTTTCCCAGTATGGGTTATAGTCAGTTCATAGGAGAAATGAAGAGTGTCACCTGCTTAAGGACAGCAAGATAATTTATGATAATAAAGAAGTTTTGAGAACTGTCAGTACTGGGGAAGGCAGTGGCAATAACTGATTCCACTTGCACAGCTAATTCCCACAGGTTCTAAAATAGTAGCTTCGAACATATTGTGGAACTCCTCAAGGAAAAATTGATGCGTTTGGAAAGGATCAGCTGATTTTATGTGATTTAGTCAGGTGTAGGCAAGTGCAAATAATACAGTCCCAAGTATGTGCTGAGAAACCGAATACTGTTTTTGTAAAGTAATCTGTGAGAATCTTCCATACTGAGGCTCTCAGAGTTTTTTTACTTGCTGGTACATTTCTTTAAACGTGAATTCAGTTTCTGAAGTGTTGGAATATAAGCACTGGAATTCTGTAGGTGTTCTCTGCAAATAAAGGCAGTATAAAAACATACAGTACGGTTGAATTACTTGGTGAGATAACTATAATCTGATTCTAGTTCTGGTGAGCAGCTCTTCAATCCTTTCGTTTTTCTCAAGTAATGGGAAGGCAATACGCATCTGAGTAGTGCAAGTCTGAAGTGCCTTCACAAACTGCTCAATGGGACTTCTCCATGGACGCTGTTAACATTTTGCACTAGTGGCACGCTGCTTTGCACACTGATGGCAGGAGAGCGTGCTCTATCAGCAGTAACACACGTTACTGTGGTAAGAATTCTGTATTTCTTGTGAGGTTTGTCTTCTTAACTAACTAAGCATATGAAGTATTTTTGTTTGGGCAGAATCAGGAAAAACATTTTTTCCTTACTTACTGAGTGTTTACTCTTTGAGTGTGTGCTCTTTTTGGTAAAAGTGTCTTATATTTAAGTGCAGGAATTGGCAAAATCTTGATATTTCTCAGCAGAAAGGTGTATGGTCTGCAACACCAGGTAATGAACAAAAACTGAATAGAGCTTTTTTGCAAGAGCAGCGTGGGTTACTTAATGTTTTCTGTTCAAATGTCTGGATGCTCTCAGGTGAGTCCTCACTTAATACCAGTCCTTAGGGGACTGCAACAATGGCTTGTGTTGTACTGTTCTGAGGTGTCCACCTGCATGTGAATTGTCACTCGATGCTGCAAGAGAAAGACATTGTTTTCAGCTCAGAATTTGAGTGAGCAAGTATGAGAGAAGCACGTGAACCAACACCTGATTGCGGATGAGAAAATACAACCAGAGTGAAAGAGGACATGAATCCATCTGTAAGGTCCATCTCAACCCAAGCCATCCTCTCATCCTATAAAGCTAAAAGCTTGGCGCAAGGGGCAGGTCACTTCACTGGAGGAATTAGTCAGGGCTCAGACACGTCGGGTACATGATGGAAGAGGCCAAACAGAAAGGGACAGGAAAATGTGGGTTGGTTGATCTTCCTACAGTGTCGAACTTCAGAACTGAAGAGCGTGTTTCGTGACTGGATGCTTGGGAACATTTTCCGCTCTAAAACTCCGTTTAAGCCAGGCAGTCATTGCTGTTGGCATCCCTTCCCAGCCCATCGCGTTCCATCCCGGAGATGGGAGGGAGCAAACGCCCTTTATTCTCCCATTCGTGAACTGTTTTTTTTGTTGTTGTTGTTGTTTGTTTGGTTGGTTTTTTTTGTTTTTTTTTTTTGAAAGTTAAGTTAAGGAGAGTTAAATGGCATTTGTGCAAGCCTTGGCAGCCTCCTCCCATTTGAGGCTGGCCACAGGTGACTGACTGAAAGCCCTGAAGAATAAAGTCCCTTAATTTCGGACTGCAGAAGCTGGCACGGTTAGCACAAAAGGATAAAAGCTCCGCACAGCTCCAGGGATGGCTATGCAAGTTCACCCCGGGAGGTCCTGCAGAGCAGAGAGCTTCATTTGCTCCCCAGCTGTGAGCTGCACAGAGTCAGTTACCCTGAACACAAACACAGCACAGACGCAGCGTGTCACCCCGCTGTCCCCTTCGCCAGGAGCAGGAGCCTCAGGGCTCAGGAGCCTCTTGTATGCTACTTGCCCAGCCTCCTCCTTCCCAATTATTTCTCCTTGGACTTTATTGCTTTTTGTTTTCTATAAATGAAACTAAACGTAATGTCTGTGAGAAATGGAGGAGGAATGGAGTAGGTAGGAAAGCAGTTTGGAGCGCCTTGTGATGTACTCAGGCCGCTCAGGATTTCATTAGGTTTGCTGAAAGGTCATTCATGATAAGAATCTTCTTTTATTTTACATACGTTCTAAACATTATAGTCTGTTCTGCCATTCCAGCTTGCTCCCCACTGACATTAATTAGCATGCTGTATATTAAAGAGTTTTTAATGAGCTGCTGTTTCACATGATTTTGTTGGAGAGCCTCATTGTTCAGTGTAACAGCAGAAAATGACACCCACAGAAATGGTCTGATAGGACCGCAGGACTGGGGCGGTTGCTCAGCCACCGTGCCTGCTCCTCGGTTTGTTCCTGGTGCCAGGAGCACCGCTGCACGCCTCTCAGCGCTGGATTGCCACGCTGCACTTACTGTAGCAAATGCTGCGGGCAATAAACCAACCCCCAAACCCCCAAAGGAATAACAGCAGTATCACTCTGAGCTGCTCTGCGTGCCACGCACCACAAAGCAGCAGCACTGAGAAGCACACTGTGCCACGTCATAGGTAAAATGTCATTCCTCGCTGTTAAAGGAGCCCACAGTTGTAAGACCATATTTTCAGCACTGCAAATACTCAAATACCCGCTTGTACTTATTTTCCAAGACAAGTGTCTGCCTCACCATAAGCGGCTGAAGTAGAAACAGAGAGAAGGAACGACCCAAACCACCCTTTTCCTCCTGGCAGGTGCCAGCAGCGGCCAGCACCTCCTGGAGCCGTTGCAGCCGTACTCCCAGCAGTGCCAGCTGGGTGACACGGAGTGCGGAAGGCACAGTGACAAACGGAGAGGGCAAAAGGGGAAAGCAGGCTGGCTGGTAAGGAAAGTGGGGTGTGGAAACTGAACCCAAAACCAAACGCATGGAACACTGTGGGTAGCACGACCATCGTTAGGAGTTTCAGGTCTAAAACGCAATGAGGACATCTCTGGGAAGAGAAAAGAGCAACTTGACTGGGAACGTGGTGCTCCAGCAGCAAACTGCGGCCAGGCGCAGAGATGCCTCCAGAAGTTCATAGGAGAAATGAAGAATGTCACCGGCTTAAGGACAGCAAGAAAAGTCCTCTCCAAGAGCAGAGACAGCAGAAAGGCTCCGCTGGGCAACAAACGCCCATGTGCTCCACCCATGTTTTCTCCCACGAAAGCCTCATGGCTTGCATGAGCTTCTCCATCTGGTGGCCCTGCTCCAGCGCGTTGCGCAGCACGTCCTCAGTGCTGCAGCCGCATCACCTCCGGCTCCAATGAGGGGTCGGTCAGGGAATACCTCCTCCGGTCTGTCACCGACTTCTTGTCCTTGGATGACAGAGGGGAAACGGAGACGTTTTGCATTAGAAACAGTAACTGCAGAAATGAAGAGTACAAATCCGCAGCAATGAATAGAAGCATATCTTGGTTTCAGCAGTAGATGGGGTCAGAGCACAGCTCTGCAGGCAGTCGCATCAGACTCAGCCAGAACCACTCCGATCTATTCCCTACAGCGCAAACGTTATTCGCGTTCCAACACCTGGAGGACACTGAAGTGCATAGGGACTGGAGGATGGTGTTGTACGCACCTTCTCATGTAGCAGTAAGCGGCGTTGGGACTGATCGACCTTCAGTGCCTGCCAGGTGTTAGCCCTACGTAGCCATGGATCTCAGGTCTGTGGGAACAGGAAACGGTGGGGGAGGATGGACACACGTTTCACTGCTTCATGGGGTGCTGCTGCACCAGCCAGCTCTGATAAGTCTACGATCAGTAGACATGGACTTGAAGCTGTTCCAGACTGGGGAGAGCACGGCCTTATTCTGTCTCTTTGTAGCTCTTCTCCAGCTGACTGAGACCTCTTATTATGCCCATGAAACCTCTGGCACCGTGGCTCTGCACGAGGCACTGTGGGAGAAGCAGCAGCACTTATCCCGGGGCGGAGGCTTCAGCCGGCCAGGGGGCTGCACACAGTGCTCCACTGGGGTATGGCCCCTTGCATTGCAGGAGGTCAAGGCGGTGTCTGTGGCTGCTCCCAAAAGCTTCCTCTGCCATCTTCCTGAGGAGGTCTGGTCCCTGGTCCAGGGAGACCCTGGGCGTGCTTCAGCAGGCAGGAGCTGGTGGCCATACCTGGGACACCCCGTCCTAGTCCTGCCTGTGCCCCCTCGCAGAAGCATCCGGGAGGGGCCCTGGCTGTGCCTTAGTGCCACCTACAGCCCGGGGCACGCCTTGCAGGGCACCCAGCTCCTTGCCAGGCTTCTTCTCAGCCCGAGGAGGAGCAGCTCCACCTGGGAGCGGTGTCATCGTGGTCTCTGGGAGTGTGCCTGGCCCTTGTTCGTCCATCTGCTTACCCTGGGCCATTTGCAGCTGGCTGCACGGCTCTCACCAGGCACCCAGGGACAGAACTGTGTGTGCGGCTGAGCCCTGTTGGCCGCCGGCAAACCTGTGCAGGACCAGTGGCACTGGTGGGGACGTCCCAGCCTGGCTGTGTTGGCCGTAGAGATGCTGGGGCGTGGGGAAGCCAGGCCATCCCAGCTGGTCTTGCTGCCCATGTGGGCCCGCGTTTCTTCCCCCTCCCAGGGCGGACTCAGCTTCCCGGGGCCAGCCCTGACCTCAGCACATCCCCGTGGGGTGAAGATGGCATCCCGGCTGGGGTGCCTGCTTGGGAAATAGTTCAGCAGCAGCAAAGTGTTGAATAGGGATGAGCACATCGCACGAAGGAAGTTGTGTCACCGTGCCCAGATTTCGCTGATCTGGAGAAGCCAGGGTTCAGGACACAACACCACAGCAGCGACCCACACGTGGCGGGAGGGCATGGCGGTGTGGCTGCAGCCATCGGGACCCAGCATCCGCTGCCCCAGCGTCTCTTTTCTCCCTGCAGCCTGCTCACCGAGGGGAGGACGGGGATGTGCGCAGCGCAGAGCAGCGGTGGGTGCAGGCGCTCCTGGAGCTGCCCCGGGGCAGAATAACTGATCCTGCCACTGCGCTCAGTCCCCAGCACAGCGCACGCAGCAGAGCATTTGAACTGCACCTTCTTCAATAGGAAATGTATTTTATTTTGCTTACTAAAGTTACATTAAATACTAATTTTGATAAGAAAACCATTTAAAGGAACAGTAGTTTAACACCCGGAATCACGGACTGGCTTGTATTGGTGTTGGGAGCGACCCCAACGATCGTCACATTCCACCCAGACTCAGTTGCCCAGGGCTCCATCCTGGCTGGTCTTGAGCACCTCCAGGGGTGGGCACCACAGCCTCTCTGGGCAGCGATCACCGCTACATGAGCAGTCCTATCAGGAGCCAGGAGTTTGACATCACGATGAATCTCTGGGACGATCAGAACCTGCTTGTCTCAGCTCCCCTGTGGTGTTCCATGTCGCTTCCCCGTCCCTGGGCCGTGCTGGGCTCCCAGCCCCGATCTCAGCAGTGATGCCTTGGCTGGGCTCCCACCGCTGACTCATATAGGCGGGGAGGCGGCTCAGCAGCGAAGGGTGGGCATGAGGGTCAGAGCAGCGTGGATGCTGCGCCCTGCAGAGCTCCGGCACATCAGCAGACTCACCTGCGGTGCGTGTTGTTTCCAGCAGCGAGGTGCTGCTCAGCGCTGGGGAGGGTGCGGTGTCTGAGGGGCTTCCTGTGGTCTGTGCGGGCAGCTGGGAATTGGGGTGCCCCCTGGTGCTTGAGCCGTAGAAGCAGGAGCCGGAGTGCAGTGCGGGGATCACTGCCCCGGGGCTGACCCTGAAGGGGCTGTGAGGGGCGCGGGGCTGAGCACAGGTGCACAGCTCTGTGCCAGTCGTGGTCCACCGGGGAGGACGTCTCCCAAGGATGTATGTCCCCGTGTCTGTGGGGACTCTGTCCCCGTGCTGCATTTCTTACCGTTGCCTGCACCGCTGCAGATGTCGCAGTCCCAGGAGTCAATGTCCTCTGCAATGCTGGAGCAGAAATGGTGCGTCCTGTGGGAACCACAGGAGCTGCAGAGCAGCATCCTCCAGGGCCTGGGGGAGCAACGGGAGCCAGAGCCGTGCGGTCACTGGAGATCTCGGGGCTGTGGGGTGCCAGCCCTGGGGTGGCTGTGCCGTTCCCCCCACGGTACTGGCACTGAGCTACCAGGGCACAGCTTGTGCTGTGCTGAGCTCGGCGTCCTGGCCGGCCTCCATCCCAGCTGTTGGAGGGGACGAAGGCGCTGGGTCGCCGTGGCTTTGGGGTCAGAGCACACTCACCCCAAGCGGTCAGAATGCTCCCGTCCCAGCGGGCAGTGGCACACGCCGGCATCGCAGGAGCTTTGTTGCTGGAACAGGTCTTGGAAGGCTTCTACCTCCTCCCAGACTTCAGTCCTGCGGGAGGGAGCCGGGGTCAGCTGAGCATGGGGCGAGGAGAGGTGGGGGGGGGGGGCTGTGGCTGTGTCGGGGCAGTGAGTGCTGACCTGTTGGGGACTTTGATCCCAAGTCGCAACATCTCTGCCTGGAAATTCTCACTGTCCCGGCAGAGCGGGCAGCGGAAGTGCAGAGCGCTCAGTGCGAGGAGCTGGGGAAGGGGAGACGTCAGCTGGGGAGGCACGCGTTGCCCCAGGGCCGGGGATGGTGCCAGGTTCAGGGTTGGGCGGTGCTGCGGACGATGCTGCGGTCGGGGGGCAGCGCCGCCTACCTGGATGCAGTCACGGTGGAACTGGCTGCCGGTGCAGGCGGGGCAGAACACTGTGCTGTAGCTGGGTTGCTCCTCCACCGCCTCCAGGCAGATGACGCAATGGGGCTGTACCCGGCGCGCCGGCCGCGCCCGCTGCCTCGGCCGGTGCAGCCAGCAGAAGGACCTGCGGGACGGATGGAGGCGGCGGCTCGGCACCGTGCTCCGGCCCTCCTGCGGCCGTGGCCCTGCAGGGCGCCTGCGCTCACCTGTACCTCCCGAAGAACTGCGAGACGCAGCCGCGTTCTCTGCCGCAGGGGTAATGGAAGGTGCGGGAGCATCTCCGGCGCTGGCAGCGGACGGAGGCACCGCGCTGCCGGCAGATGCAGCACATCTGGGGACGGCAGTGTGGTGCCGCCGTCAGGGCCGTGCACCTCCGAGCAGCGCTGCCCATGAGAGCGCGGTGGCCTCTGGGCCGCGTGGCCCGGGGAACAAGGTGGGACAATTCACCTTCTGTGCCACGCGCTGCAGCTCCTGCTCGATGTCGGGGAGGAGAAATCCGAAGAAACCTTCATCATCGTCGCCGCGCTGGATCAGCCCGCTGGCGTGGTACTGCAGGAGGCAAGCGGGGACCTGTTGCTGGACCTGGGGGTGGCGGCCAGCCCGGGGCTGGGGGTGGAGGGCCTGGGGTTGGGGCTCACCAGGCAGTTCTCATGGATGCACAGTGTGTCCTGCCGGCACGTCTCCCCGAAGGTCACAGGGTCTCGGTCCGCCCGCTTGCACAGCCCGCACCCTGCCACGGGGACAGCAGCATCGTCATCCCAAGCGTGGCAGCGGGGTGACCCCGGGCACATCCTCTCTGGGGATGTGGGAGCGCCCCACCCTCACCTTCCTCCTTGGCCATGCGTTGTCTTTTTGGTGGGGACGGCCCCTGATCGGGCCTTGCCCGTGCCCTGCGCCGTGATGTGGAGCGGCGGGGGCTGGGGGAGGGCTGAGGCGCCCTGGGGTGGTGCGGCCTCAGCTCCATTCCCAGGGTTCTCTTCTGGAGCAAAGCAGCGGGGCTGCCACCTTGCTCCACAGGTACCCAGGGAGTGAGGGGACGCGTGCGCGAGGCGCGGAATGGAGCCCTGCACACTGTGATGGTGTGCCGATGCCACGGTGATGTCACAGTGAGCCCTGGCATGGAACGGGAGCGCCTCCGTGGTTCTGGGGGCCCTGAGGTGTGGGCTTGGGATGCATGCAGTGCCCCGCGGGGCTGTGCTGGGAGCTGGAGACACAGCGGCTCGCAGGCAGGCGGCGCGGGGATGTGGACTGAAGGTGTAGTCACCAATAAACCACACGAGACCTCATTTCCATATGCAGAAGATTTCTTCAGGCAAAGAGCTTCCGACTCCTCAACGAGTGTTTGGTGGTGTTTTGCACCAGCAAAACTGGGGAACCCTGACACCATTTCCTTGGTCTGAGGTGCTCGTCCTTATTCCTTCAAAGCCCACGCCCGCCCAGCAGCCGAGGCACAGAAGTGGCAGCGCAGCACTGAGCGGAGCCCTGCAGGCACACAGCTCCATCCCAGCTCACCGTGCCCAGGGGATGTCCCGTAGCACCACGAAGGGCTCCGCAGCTGCACTGGCCGCTCAGCTCCTCCTGCCCTCTGCTCCTCGGAGGTGTCTGGTCTGGGTGAGTGGGCTGTCTCCGTGTCCTTCCACCTGGGTGCAGTTCAAGAGAGAACACAGAGACGATGCAGAGCTCCCACAGATCTGCCCCACAACTCAGCCCCATAGTGCTGCCCCATATCTCACACCTCAGCCCCACAGCTCAACCGCAATCTGCACATACCTGCCCCACATCCCACAGCTCAGCCCCGCATCTGAGCCCCACATCTGCTCATACCTGCACCACAGCTCCACCCCCCAACCCGCACAGATCTACCCCACAGATCCACCCCGCAGCTCAGCCCCAACCCCGGACCCCACACCTGCGACCGCAGCCCCACGTCCCCGCCCCAACACCCCATAACCCCATAACCCGACCCCGGCCCCATAACCGCCCCTCTCCCCCCCCGCCACTGACAACGTACTCCGCTTCCAGCTCTGGTTCCGCCACGGGGCCACTTCCGGCCCCACGGCGCAGCTCGGCCAATCACAGCACAGATCGGCGATGGAAAGGGCGGGGCGTGGGGTAGCGAGGCGGAACAGCGCCACTGGAACGAGGCACGATGACCGGAAGTGACTGAAACGTCCGGGAGCACGGATTTCTGGCAGCCAGCGGGGCATTGTGGGTAACGAGGCGGAAGCGCGCCTGCTGCAGGACGACTGGAAGTGGGAAACCGGAAGCCGGTGGGAAGCGAGTGGGCGTCGCCAACGTTAAGCCCCGCCCTCGGGCCACGCCCCAACGTGCAATGACCCGAAGTGACCCCGATGCGACCCCAAAAATGACGCAAAATGACCCCAAAAATTCCATATTATTTCCAACACCTCTTGGAAGCACTGTGCCCCAAAGGGCCCCAAAATGACCCTAAAAAGACCCCCAAACCCCAAAATGACCCCAAAGTGACCCAAATCAGCCCTAATGACCCCCAAAATCCCAAATCCTGTAACGGCCCCATAACAGCCCCATAATGGCCCCACGGGGTCACTTCTTCTTGGTGTCCCTGCAGGCCACGACGTAGCGCTGTGCGACGTTGAGCGGTGGTGAATATCCGTCGGCGTACGACGTGTCCTCAAACAGCACCGAGTAATCGTCCTGCGGCTGTTATAGGGCAATTATGGGGTGAGGGGGAAAGTAATGGGGTCAGGGGGGAAGAAATGGTGTCAGCGGGAATTTAAAGGGTTGGGGGGGAATAGGGGAAGTTACAGGGTCGGGGGGGGGGAATTAATGGGGTCACGGGGGGGGGAATTAATGGGGTCGGGGGGGAATAGGGGAATGATGGGGTTGGGGGGGGGGGAAAGTAATGGGGTCAGGGGAGAAGAAATGGGGTCGGGGGGGAATAGGGGAAGTTATGGGGTTTGGGGCTGACATTTGGGGGAAATAATGGGATTCTGGGGCTGAGATTTTGGGGTGGAATTGCAGGATTTTGGCGCTGGGTTTTGGGGTCAGATATCGACCTTATAGGGCAGGGTTATGGGGTCTGTTCGTGCCCTTTTGGGGCCGGGTTTTGTGCTGTGGGTTTGGGGCAGGGTGGTGTTTTTGGGGTGGGGGTTTTGTGCCTTGGGTTTGGGGTCAGGGCGGTGTGTTTTGGGGCTGGGTTTTGGGGTCAGTTCCTGCTCTTTTGGGGCCGGATTTTGGGGTGAGTCCCTACCCTTTTGGGGCCGTGCTTTGTGCTGTGGGCTCAGGCTACTTGGGGTGTGTTTGGGGCTGCGCTTTGCGCTGTGGGCTCGGGCTACTTGGGGTGTGTTTGGGGCTATACCCGCTGCGGGGGCGCGTGGATGAGGGCGCGGTAGAAGCAGGTGGTCTGCGGGTATAGGGCCAGCACGAGCTGCTCCCGTTGGAACAGCGCTTCCGGGTCCGTCTCCGGGTTCGCCTTCCACTGTGGCAGTGGGATCACACGGCGCCGGCTCAGCGTGTGCCGTCTGTGGGGGAAGAGATAAGAGATATGAGATAAGATATGGGGAGATATGGGGGGAGAGGAAAGGGGGGATAGGGGGAGATATGAGGGAGATATGGGTTGATAAGGGGGGATATGGGGATATGGGTGACAGGGGGAGATATGGGGCAGGGATGGGGCTGGGGGCGTTTGAAGGGGCAGCTGTCGGGCACTCACTCTTTGCCCTCCTCATCGATGTCATCCACCTCGTACCTGGGGGCACAAAGGCATCACTCCAATGTTAACCCCAATCCTAACTCCATATCGCCCCATATCACCCCTATATCATCCCATACCACCCCATATCACCCCTATTTCACCCCATATCTCCTAATATCACCCCATGTGACTCCATATCACCCCATACCACCCCATTTGCCCCAAACTTCCCCCATATCACCCCTATCACCACTATGTCACCCCATATCGCCCCATATCACCCCATATCATCCCATATTGCCCCTATATCACCCCTATTTCACCTCATATCCCCCAATATCACTCCGTGTCACCCCATATCACCCCAATACCTCCCCCATATCACCCCCTATGGCCCCAATATTGCCCCATACCATCCCCTATCGCCACTATTTCAACCCATATCTCACCTATTTCACCCCATATCGCCTCCCTATCACCCCATATCACCCCCCTATCACACCATATCGCCCCACTTGTTGGCGGCGTGGCTGTAGCTGACGACCTCGGCCAGGATCCACTGCTCGTCGCCGTCCACGGCTTTGACGCGCGCGGCCACTTTGTCCCCCGGCCGCGCAACGTAGTCCCCGCACGCGGGCACCGCCCCGCACAGCGGCGGCGGCCTATCACGGTGAGGGGACGGGGCTTAGCCCGAGCACACGACCAATCGGGGACAGGGGCGGGGAGTAGGAGGAACAGGCGTTCTATGAGGGGAAGGGGGAGGGGTTTAGAGGGTGGCCTATGGGGGGGCAGGGGGAGGGGGTGAGAAGGAGAGGTGGCCTATGGGGGGTAGGGGGTGGGGCTTAGCGGGACTGGGCAGCCTACGGGGAGAAGTGGGCAGGGAACCAGGAACTAAAGGGGCGGGGCTTCAACTAGAACCAGAACCAAAAGGGGCGGGGCTTCAGTGAGGGGCAGGGAGCCACACTATGGGGAACGACATGGCACCATGGGGCAGGGAGCTGCGCTATGGGGCAAGACCCACTTGTCCCCAGGTTTCCCAATCCATAGGGGCAGTGTCATTGCTGTGGGGGTGGGCCTTCAGTGAGGGGCAAGGCTTTAACTAGAACCAGGAACGATAGGGGCGTGGCTTAGAACGAGGGGCGTGGCTTAACCAGGAAGCAAGTTAAAAGGGGCGGGGCTTGGCTCTACGGGGAGGGGTTCTCCGCTATGGGGTGGGACCCACTTGTCGCCTGGTTTCCCAATCCAGAGGGGCAGCGTCATGGCGGATTGCTGCAGCAGCGTCATCAGAACCCCGCGACGCATCGTCTTCCGGGGGGGGTCTGCGTCGCTGTAAACGCCCGCCATCTTTGCCGCTGGGGGGAGATAGGGGGTGGAATTATGGGGGGGATATGGGGTGAAATGGGTGGGCCACCTTAGCCGCTGAGGGGGGATATGGGGTTAGGGGGGATATGGGGGAGGAAAGGGGTGGGATATTCGGGGGCATATGGGGAGGATATGGGGAGGATACGGGGGGCTGTGGTGAAATGGGGGGGCCATCTTTGCCACTGGTGGGAGATATGGGGGGATATGGGATGAAATAGGGGGCATATGGGGGGGCGATCTTTACCGCTGGGGAGGGAATGGGGGGATATGAGGTGAAATGCGGGGGGGGTAAAGGGGAGGGATATGGTGGGGATATGGGGGGGATATGGGGCGAAATAGGGGGGGAATTTGGGGGGGTGAAATGGGGGGTGGACGCAGAGGAACTGGGGGCAGCCGTGGGTCGCGCTATGGGGCCGTACCGATGCGCCGCTCCTCCAGCAGTGATTTGATCTCAGCGATTTTATCCAAGGCCTTCCGCAGGATACTGCAACACACATGTGTGGGGCAGGGATGGAGCAACTATGAGGCAGCCATGTGGTATAGGGCACTATAAGGCAGCTATGGTGCAGCTATAGGGCAGCAATGGGGTAGCAGGGAGGCAGCTATGGGGCAGCTATGAGGAGGCTATGGGGCAGCAATGTGGCAGCAATATGGCAGCTATGGGGTGGCTATGGCGCGGCTATGAGGCAGCTATGGGTCGGCTATGGGGTGGCTATGGGGCAGCCGTACTTGCACTCGGCCTCAGCGTCGGCTTTGGCGGTGGTGTAAAGGCCACGCAGCTTCGTGCGGTAATAGGGGGAGACTGCAAGGAGGGAGCGGAGCCTGTGAGACCACACCCCTTTCAACATGAAGTCCCACCCATTTTCTCAAGCCCCGCCCACTCCCGATACACCACTCCGCCCTGTGACCCCGCCCCTTTCATGGCCCCACCCTTTCCAAATAGCCCCCCCATTTCTTCTGGCCCTGCTCACCCGGTTGACTGCGCCCCTTTGCTCCTGGCTCCTCCTTTCCCCTCAGCCCCACCACCCCCGATTCCTCTCCCTTATTCCGCCCCCTTCCAGCGTTAACCCCGCCCACCTGCTTATCCCCGCCTTCTTTTACTTATCCCCGCCCCTTTTTTGGTTCCCCCGCCAGCTGTTGTAGTCCCCGCCCCTTCCATGTAAGCCCACCTCTCATTGGCTGATCCCGCCCCTTTTATTGTAACCCCCCCCTCCCCGTGTTGGCCCCGCCCCTTTGAGGTCTCCCCCTCCTTTTTTGTCCGTCCCCGCCCCTTTCGCCCCCCCGCCCGTTTCGGGGTCCCCGCGCTGACTCTTGTTCTCGGTCTGCATCCTCTCGTGGGTTTTCTGGATGTTGATGAGGTTGTGCTCGCTGCGGGAGCGCTCCTCCTGCGGGGGGAGGGGCGGCCTCAGCCCCACATCGACGGCCCCGGACCCACAACCCCGACCCCAGCCCCATAATCCCAACCCCACATCCGCAGCCCCAGCCCCATAACAGAGCCCCCAGACCCCTAACTGAGCACCCGGACTTAGAACCGAGCACCGAGCCCCATTAGCCCCAACCCCAGCCCCACATCCCCGTCCCCCACCCCACTCACCCCTCCCCCATCCTATTCCCCCTTTTCCCTTCCTCCTCCCCCCTTTCCCCTCCCCCACCTGTGTGTGCGCGAGCAGCCGCTGTAGCTCCGCCAGGAGCTCCGCGATGCGGGAATCCGCCGACACCAACGCCATGGCGGAACAGCCCCACCCCCACTGCGCGCGGCTCTGGGAATAGCACTACGCGTGCGCCGGTCCCTCAAGCCGGAAACGGAAGTGCCCCCCCTCCCCCCCCCGCGGACGAACGGAGCGGCGGAGGCGGGGGGAGGGGCGGAGGCGGGGGGAGGGGCGGAGGGGGCGGCGGTGCCGCCGTGGGAACCGCGCGTGGGAGCGGCGGCGGCGGCGACGGCGGCGGCGGCTGTACGGGACGGCACTGTGAGCTGTGGGAGCGGAGCCGTGGGGCAGCGGCAGCGGCAGCGGGGGAGGGGCGGGGCAGGATTCCTGGGCCGCGCGGCGCTCTCTTTTTTCCCCTAGCACTTTTAAGGGATCTGAATTCTTGTCACTTTCCATCTGATGCTGGCAGCGCATTCCTTCCCCGGTAGCCCTTTGCACATAGCAAATTCTAGCTCTCTTACAGTTCTATTACATCAATATAGTTAAAACTGGCGTCTTTAAATGGACATCTGCAAAACTCAGCTCTGAACCATTTAGGATGTTGAAATGTTCCACAGAATTTGTTAGAGTGGCTTCAAATTGCTGCAGGTGTCACTGCTGTAACTCACAGTGTAACAGATGACAATGTGGGTAAGAAGCCTTCTCAAAGGAGCTGTGCAGTTCTGATCTGGCTGGCTATTCCTACTCTGCATGTAGCTGATCTTCTGGGATTGCTGTGTGGGTTCATTGCAGTCTTCTAGACTAGTGGAAGAAGCTAGAGAAGCTCTTGAAAGTGAAACTGCTGACAGAAATGGATGTGTGTGGGAATAATGTGAAGGTGGTTTTGAATCCCTGTCAGGGAGGGATCTGAGCTAGAGATGTCCAATCTGCCTTCTGCCTGGAGTGCTTTGAATTGCTGAGTGTCTTAGCTATGGAAGCAAAATGTACTTTACAGATGGCTTCGTTCTGTTTGGTTCCGTGACAGGCTCAGAACTTCTCAGTCTGCACGGCGGCTGTTCGGTCGGGAACGGTGAAAATGTTCTCGTAGATGTCTTGTACTGGATGCAGATAAGCAGTGTGGTTTTGGAAGGTTTTCTTCCAGATTCCCAGAGGGTTTGGAAAGCAGAGCAGCAGTGAGTATTGAGAATAGCAGTCCTTAAAATGAGCATTTAGGGGTTGTTTCTTTGGAAGGATCTAAAAAAAAACGTCTTGTAGAAGCTCAGAGGGTGGATGGAATTCTGATAGTACAGTGCCATGGCTTTGTGATTTTTGGTATTGGTATTCCACATCATGATGTCATGTGGTGCGCGGGGAGTTGGAGAGTTAATGCTCCAGCTCCGTGGGTCATTGATAGTTCTGGGTATGCCTGTCTCAGAAGAAAAGAAGAACTCCATTCCTCAGAGCACTGTGCGATGCTTTGCATTGTTACGTGTTTCTGCTCACAGGGAAAGATCAAAACTGTCTGCTGTCACGGGACGCTCTCTTTCCTTTGGGATCACTCGGCAGTGGGTGCTCGCTACCGTCTCGCCTTCAGCGTTAGCGTAAGGCCTTCGGCTTATCAGACATTCTCTTGCTCATTTTATTTGATTCATTAGCTTCAGTTCCAATTATATTTTATTATATTGTGTTATTTTGCTTTCTGAGATCTTATTTAGTAAATTATCTTTCCTCCTCAGATTGTTGCCGCTGTTTTGTTCCTAGGCCCATCTCCCTTTTCCCTTTCCCCCTTCCCCTTTCCTGGGCCGTGGGTCCGTGGGTCCCCCGCACCAATTGTCACGGAACCGGGCCAATCCAGCCAGTTAAACCGTTGACATACAAAAAGGGACGAATTTGGCTGTTGGATTTCTTTTTTAGATATCTTTAGGCTAGTCTGCTTAAGATTTGATGCTCGCTTTCCAAATAACATCGGCTGACGTGGTGCTGTGCTTTGTTCAGGTGCTCCGTTGCTCATAACTTTGAGCAGTAAACGTCCCTGCAGTGTTACTGTACCTTGTTAATGGATTCTACTCTCATTCAGCATTTTTTCGGTGTTAGGATAGCAAAACTTGAAGTGATATGCTTTTAATCTACTTCCGTGTTCAAAGTAATTAGTAAACAGATGCTTGAAACACTTTTCCAGGCTCTTCATGATCTGTTATTGGTATCGGAAGTAGAAGAAACTGAAGTTTTCCAGATTTGTCTTGAACATTGGAATCCTTTACTGCTGAGCGCTGCAGGGAAAGTCCGTTCTCACCATCTGCTTCTCCACTGCTTTCTGGAAGTCAGCGCTTTGATGTTCCTCCAAGGAGACAGCTTTGTTTGCCTGCATTATCCAAGGTAATCCACGCTTCAGTACAAATACTGTGCAAGTTTGGACGCTGCTCCTAAATTCAGAGGCTTCTCTGTGTAAAGGATGACTTCAGAGAGCTTCCCTTGCTTCGGGTAATTGGGAATTGATTCAGCGCACCATGAATAGTCCCGCTTCTAAACATCAAAGAAAAGAATACGTATCTGTATGGTTTATTTAAATGTACCAAACCTATTTTCTCCCATGTGAGCAGCTCAGAAGCTTCGTGGTAACTTGGTAATAGAATTGCTGTCTAGGATTTGTGTAGTAGATCTGCTAAATCTTGCTACCAGTTTCTGTAAGTAATGGTTTCCAGTGTGGATCATACCGGGGTTCATGCAGATGGAGCTGACTGCTGTTCAGAGAAGGAGGATAACTTGATACTTTATTCGATGACTTGGTCTGGAGGAGTTGTGTTTTCTCCTCAGGAATGAGACTTAAAAAACAAGGCAGTTTACCATAGCATTGAAAACAGATGCATTGTTACAGACTCAGTTGTATAAGAGCTGCAGTGCCAATTAAAGGGCAGGTGTTTGAGGAGAAAACGTGCTTGTGTTGAAAAGATCTTTAAGACATACATCTTCTGAAGCTCTGGACGGTATGATACTTGTTTTAAATAACTCTGATTCTTGCAGAGATAGAGATCAGCTGTACTCTGAATGGGTTTTTAGTTAGCGTATCCCTTCAGAATTTGTCCTTCCCATTTGCTTGTGTATGAGATGGCCTGAGGAAGTGCAGGACACACACCTTTATTTTCACGTCACGGTGCAGTTCAGTTGGAGCTCCCCTCTGTAACGTTTAGGTTCGATCGCTGATGGTTGGCAGTATGGCTAAACCTGAAGGAGTGCTCGTGGTGGAAATTATCCAGGGGGCGTAGTACGAGAATTCATGAAGGATACAGATTCCATAACCTTCTATAGAAATATGAGAGAAGCATTGGGTAAGTGTCGAGAACTGCTGTCCTGTAGGTCTGTGCGGCTGCACCAGGAGCATGCGTGCAGCAGGGTTATGTGGGGGGCAGGGGAGGAGGGGAATCTGAAAGTCATCGCCATATCTCAGCTGTAGGGTCAGTTCATGAGACTTCAGTGAGAACATTTTTCTTTTAAATGCAAACAGGGGAAGGGAGCACTGAGTGTTTGTAAACGGCTTTATGAATGTAAAACGCAGCTTTTTGTATTCTCACTGCTGTGCTCGTGTGTTCTCACTGCTGTACTTGTGCAGTATAGTTAACGGTAGATTTATTCTGATCTCTATATTTTTAATATTAAAACTTCTCCTTGCTGTACTGAAACTGCTTCAGCATATTCTCAGCCTTAGCGATGTTTCCAGATCCAGTGTATGGAGTGACAGGAAAAGTGGCACTGTAAAAATCCATTGCTGAATCTGACCCTAATGCTGCTCTCAGTTTGGTGAGATTTTGAATTTGGCTTCCATTAGCGGCCCCAATCATTTCAGGGGCTGATGGAATTCTCTGAGCTGTTAAAGCTGAAACATCTCACCTGGTGTAGTTCAGGAGAACCATCTCCATTGTAACGGTGGTTTACTAAAACCAGCAGAGGTAATGGCACTGAATTAATGAAAAGAGGAAAATTGCTAAATGCAGTGTGATCTCCCTCAGAGCTAGCCAGATCCATATTGCCAACAGCTCACGAATATGTACACGTTATTAATTTAAATTAGGAACTTTACTGATCTGTCCGATACACAAGGTCATTCTCTCTCATGTCATACAATCCTAGCAGATCTGGGTTTAAATCTTTAGCTTGCTCTGTCACAAGTTCACAAAAGAACCGTTGCATTTGGCATTTTGATTTTGTCTATCTTAGAAGAATTCAACTTAATAGAGATGCGATCCAGTTTGTTGCTTAAAAAAATATGCCTGCTTACTGTTATTGTTAATTGTCTTTCAGTGTATCTTACACATCTGAACTGTGCAGACACAGAACGAATAATGGCTGAAAAGCTTCACAATAAGTGCATGGGACAGACTGCTCCTGGGAAACCTGAATGCGCTCTGTTGGGCAATAGGCTCAGTCAGCGGGTGATGCATGAAGAGGATGAAAAAAGATCCCTTGTGACAGGAATGAAGGTACCGTGGCACAAGACTGACAGCTTTGTTGAGCTTTGTAATTCATGCTCAAGAAATTGAGCTTCAAAAGATCCAGCTCTGTGTTCTTCAGTGAGCTGCCCTGTATAGCAAACGTTGATGAGAATGATTGAATGGGGAATGTCATATTCTGAATTTTTGGCTGATGAATTCCTCAGTCACAAAAAAGGCCTGAATCCATACAGCCTTTTCACTGTGAAAATTTTGGAGAGAAAATTTGGCTTATGATGAAATATTTTGCTTTAGGAATGCCACAGATACAGGAAGGAAGCACTAATGAAGTAAGAGTAACCTTAACGAAGCAAAGTAACGTGCGTCGCTTTGAAGCAGCTAGCACCTTCTCTTCTGCTGCTGAAGTTTTAGTAAGTGTGTGTGGAAAGAGCATGGGAAGAAGACGTTGCCTGCAGAAGTGAAATGTGTCACTGTGATGCCATAGGCAGAGAGGAGTTAGTTTCCCCTGCTTGCTGTGTAACACCTGTATGTTTATCAGCTGGTTGCTCAGTACTCAGCACTTTGGGTTGCTGCAGTCTGCCCTGCAGCAGTTATTAGTTGCATCTAAATCACGTGACTGAAAATGCGGTGTTCTTGGTTTGGTTGAAACTTATGGAACTGTCCTGATCCTAAACTGGGGCAGTTGGTTGGTTTGTTCTTTTTTTTTTTTTTTTTCTTAAAATATTTTGGCTTTGAGCTTGATAATAGCAACTACTTTCCTGTATGGTTACTGCTGCTTATTTTAGCCTTTATACTGCTCATCCGGTCTGTGAACTTGGGAGAAAACTAATGGTATGTTATACTGTAGGATCCCCCAGGGCTCTGTGAACAAAAGAGAGGAACAGACAATAAAGCCACTATTGCATCCAACAGAACATACATAGTAGGCCAATACCCATGTTCTTTGAGAGCTCCCTGGGAGTTTTTGAAGGCAGCAGTCAGCAAGTTCTTTGAGTTTCTGCATGGTGACCATCTCTTTCACTTGCTGTTCTGACTTTCTGAATGAAAAACAAATTATGCTCAGTATATGTGCATGTCTGGGGGAAATAGTAGGCAGTAACTGATGTGATTTAATTTAGAAACCCACAATGGAGTCCAGGATATGGCTTGTGAGATACGGCTTGTGATACCTTGATAAAAATAGCACAGAAGTGCCGCCGACATTTTGTTCAGGTTCAGGTGGGAGAAGTGATGCCTTGCATTGATGAAATCTTGAACAATATTAATCCGGTCATCTGTGACCTTCAGCCACATCAGGTACATTGAATTCAGGAGTGTGAGTAAATTTGTGGAGGCAGTCAGCGTCGTGACACATCAAAAATGAATTGGTAGTAGTCTTTAAGACTTGAATTGTGTTTCTCAGTCACGGTGTGTGTCAGTGAGAGTGTTACGTTACAGGTGGTCCGGTCAGATTCATTCTCCTTCCAAGAATTCTAATTAAGATCTTAATAATGTAAAGAGTGCTGAGTTGAAATTCTTTATTTCTAGAATGCTTTTAAATGATATGGTAAATCTGAATTTGAGGTCCTGATGAGTGAAGGAAATTTCTGCTGTGGCAGTGCACTTATGGGTCTTCATGTGCAGGGGAGAGAGTACCTGCAGAGGACGTGCTGTGATGGAGCGCAGTGCATGCACGGCGTGGGCTGACGCACTGCAGTGACGTGGGAGTCTGGGGCAGAGGAGGTGATGAGTTCCAACTGCTGTTTTTCCTGCACTTGAGTCAGCCCAGAGTTCCGTGAGAGAAAGCAATGGAGCTGTTGTCAGAGAAAGCACGTGCATGAGATGGCTTCCTGCAGGATGTGGTGCTGAAACAAAGCAAGTCTGTGGGATGTGTGCGGTAGCTTTGGAGGGGATGGAGGCTGGTTCTAAATGTGGAGTATGTGGGGAAAGGATGGAGAGAGATCTGGGGAACTCAGGTGGGAAGTGGGTATTTAGTCACTGGAAACTCATTTTTAACTTTTACTACCTGCTAGTTCTGAATGCTGTACATTTTTGGTTAGTCTTCCTTAACTTTCTGTTGGACTTCTTGTTTTTCAATCAGGTGCATCCGTTCTGTGGAGCAGTAGGATACGTGGTTGGGGCGCAGACAGACCGGACTGTACAGGAGCATCTGATAGAAAAACACATGCTGCTCCCTAATCCAGTATGGGACTGCAGAATTCAGCAGGCAACAAAAGTCAGACCGTACATTTTGTGTATTCAACTAAAGTAAAAGTGCTGAATGTTTTTTTTTGGTTTTTTTTTTTTTTTTTACCCCTGGGATGAGGTGACCTTGGCTGTGCTGGACTTTTATAAAGCAGTGGTTGATCTGTCAGCAGAAGTGTTGAAGGAGACCTAAACAATTGAGACTGGTTTAAATCCAGTTGAAGAACTTCATAGAACATGCTTTAACACAGCGTGTAAGGTAAATGCTGTGACCATTTTTGTATGAGAAGATAAATGGCGTTTTCATTGACTGAATGGAGTTAGCTCAGTTCTTTTCCACAGAATGTTGATGTTCTGAAGGATCCTGAAGCCGTTACGCAGCTTGGTAGCATTCTGAAAACCAACGTAAGGGCATGGAAAGCAGCTGGCTGCCCCTTTGTGATTCAGCTTGGAAGAATTTATTTAGATATGCTGAATGTGTCCAAGTGCCCAAGTGAAAACATGTCTGCAGCTCTTGAGGCTGACGGTAAGAAATTCCACGTCCTTCCTAACAGCGGGATGGGCAGTGCACGTGATCAGGTTGTGAATTTGCTGGGCTTATCTCATTGCGTGTCTGGTGGTGGTGGTGGGTTTTGTTGCTTCTTTGTGTGTGCGTTTGGGCAAGAGAATGCCTGAAAATGTGCTTGCTTAGGTTCTTGTTTTTGTTAGCCAGATGTTTTGTTCAAAGAAACTCTGATTCCGGAAGGAGGAAAGCTCTTCAAGTGTGAGTTTAGGAAGGGTACCGGAGACTGCTGACTAATAGCAGTCTTGTGGAGACACAGTTGTAAGTTCTGACTTAATCGTTTTAGATAAGAAAAGACCCTAGGACGTTGGCAGAGTTTTGGTTTGGTGATATTCTACTACTGAAACAGCTTTATTACAGAAGTGTAACTTCAGTGAATGTGCCTCAGATTTGTCATAAACTAGACTGGTAATCACTGAGGAGGAATTAGGAGCTACTCGAGTTACCCAACCACTGTTACCTGAAAAAAAATTGGGTCTGTGATATCGAAATAGAATGTGCTGCTGGAGCATCCCTTGAGGAATGAAGTGACTCGGTTATTGGAGCTGTGTTCTGACAGACTTTCTTACCCATGCAATTAATACACCTTGACGTAGCTTCTCAGAACTTAATGCATTCTTTTGATTCTGCAGCTCTAATTGCCAGAAGGTGCTTAAAACAAAAATAAAATACAACAACAGAAATAGGAAGCAGTTGCTAGGACTTGTAGTCGTGACATTTTACTCGAGCAACAGCTATTGAGATGGCACTCGGCTCAGAGTGTGTTCTCACAGTTGTTATCTCTGATGGCAGCAGGAGCAGTTCTGCCTTTGTTTCCCTGGCTGCAGTCTGGTGAGGTTTTCCTTGGATGTACTGTTATGAGTGTGTGGCTCTGCACTCAGTTAGGGCAAGTTCTACTGACGAGACTTACATGGACTTGGACGTGAGAAAATGAAGTAAGAATTGGGCTCCTTGTAGTAAAGACAAGTTGGAACAATTATGTTTGTGACAAAATCAGGAGCGTGCTTTAGAACACTGTATAGGTTGGTTCTTCTCATCACGCAGTGAGAACCAGAGGTAAGCATGATCCTGAGAGCTGAACGAACATTCCCTTCCTTGAAAAAGAAGCTGCAGCATTGTTTCTGAGTTGTGCTGGCAGAGTGTGCTGTCAGCAGTAGCACTGGAATACTAAATTGCAACTTGGATCCATGGAGCTGAAGTAATGGGAAAATGGTTTTAATCTGCATAATATGAATGAGAGATCTTCCTTCTTTGTCATTTGGGTATAAAAATGAAACATTCTCAATCTTCTGGAATGAGTTGAAGGGAATCTGTTTGTTGACGCGTCTTAACCCAGATTCAGTGCGGCTTTGCTACCTTTCAGGCGAAGTGGAAACCAAGCAGCCCTTGGTTAGAAGGATGAGGACTGTAAAAAGGGAAACTTTAGAACTGATTTCTGGCTGGGTGAGCAGGTCCAACGATCCTCAGATGGTAAGTAAATATGGCATACAAACAGTTGATACGACACATTCAGGAGGAACTCTGCTCTTGTGCTGCAGTGCAGTTATCACTGTTCTGTTCAC
This sequence comes from Callipepla californica brunnescens, assembly GCA_023055505.1. Taxonomy (NCBI): domain Eukaryota; kingdom Metazoa; phylum Chordata; class Aves; order Galliformes; family Odontophoridae; genus Callipepla; species Callipepla californica. Next base: position 4,640,931 of record JALIRH010000043.1, on the reverse strand, counting down.
AAGAACTGGCTTCAGAACTGCAATATCTGCAGGAAGGATGATAAGCTGTGATCATACAGAGGTAGGCCTGAGCTGTGTTTTGAGTGCTTCAGGTAGTGTCAGCTGAGAGCAGTCCTAAGGGGAAGCAGGAAGGTGTAAGAGAGCCCTCAGGCAAGCACTGCTGGATGAACAGTGTGGGAAGCATGTGGACGTGGAAGTTCATTTTTAGCTTCTTTCAGAACTGCCGTGTAATTGTGTGAGGCTTTGTTGGGTAATGGCACTGCTCTAACCATGTCTTGCTCTTGATTTAGGTTGCTGAAAACTTTGTTCCTCCCTTGTTGGATGTCACTCTCATTGACTACCAGAGAAATGTTCCAGCTGCTAGAGGGCCTGCAGTACTGGGTGCTGTGGCTGTCGCTGTAAACAAGCTGGGTGGGCACATCGCTGCTGAAATACCTCAGATCTTTGATGCTGTTTCTGAGTGCACGTTAAATATGATCAATAAGGTATTTATATGTAAATTTTGGATAATGGAAAAAAAAGGGATTTTATATTCATGATATTGCAAGAAAGGGGGCAGGGCGTGTTATGCTATGTAGTTTACATGGCATTATTCTGTTCTATGGAAATTAAGGTGAGGTTCATGAGCTGTGGCTGGCTGGGTGAATGTCTTGATCTCACTGACTTAATTTCTTGATGCAGTTCTGAAATTAAATTTGGAGCTGTTTTTCTGTTCCAGGACCTCAGAATGTCATGGTCCTGGAGGCTGAAGTATACTTCAGGTACATTCATACGTACTTAAGAGTCTGAGTATTGATTAGTTCTTTAAACGTGTGTTTGCTGATCGAGTTTCTGTGTTACGGTTCACAACAGGGGCTTGCACAATAGCTGGGTGCCGTTTTGCAGCAGTGTGAATCAGAAGGTGCACTCTGTAGTGGCTGCGTGCTTAACTGCTGCGGCCGTCCTGTACCTGTGCAGCAAGTGGTAATTCACGCTGGGCACGGACAAAATGTGGCTGTGCTGGGGAAAGTATGGGGAAAGGTTTTGCTGGAATCTGGGAACTGCGTCCTTTGTTTTGTTTTTAAGTTTCTTTAAACCTGTGATCTGAATGCTGTTCCACATTGGATACTGACTCACTCTTAGCAGGTGATGCTGTGGTAGATCTTGGAGCTGTTCACAAAGCTTGACCGACTGAGCGGTGTGCTGTGCTGTTCTGAGCGGTGTGTTGTTCCCCCCCTTTCCCTCTGCCCCCCCCACTCTCAGGACTTTGAAGAATATCCTGAACATAGGACAGACTTCTTGCTGCTCCAGGCTGCAAATTCTCACTGCGTCCTGGCATTCTGGCCACTCCAGCTGCATGTTCAGACTTGGTTTGCATTCTGTTATTTGGGCTTTCAGGCATACAGTGCGAAGTGTTGCAGTTACAGGTGAAAGGAAGTTTTCAGTGCTAAGTACAGGGACGCTGCTTTCCTGCACCTTTGGTCACAGTGTCCGGTCACGCCTGTTGGACACTGTATCTGCTGCAGACGAGCAGTATTTTCCCGTCTCGATTTGAAGCCGACAGCCGGATACCCATCCATGCCCTGAAATAGCCGGGCGCTGTTTTGCTTACTGGAGGGGGCACTGTTACAGTTCCTGCACGCTGTATCTTTAGGGTGAGGGTTTTTCTGAATGGGCCGAGCTGATGCAGCAGCTCAGTGCTCCTGAAACGAAGGTTCTGCTTCAGTTTTCACTGTGCTGCCTGCACTGTTTGGCATCTTGCCGCACTGAGACAGCTTCTGAGTTGTGAGTGGAAAGGACAGTAGATGAGTAATGCTTGGTGAGTGAACTCAGGCTGGGAGCTGGCTGTGACATAAAGAAATGGAGATACCTCGGACTAAGGGAAAACAGCTTTTGTTTTAACAACAGCAAGTTAAACTTCACCTCGAGCTCCATGGAGAAGCTGCTTCTGTCACACTTGAGTAATTAAATAAAAGCCCTCCAGGCTGGGAGTTGCCGAGGAAGGTCAGGGACAGCTGCGTAAATGCCATGAATCATTGGAGCTCTCGACCTCTGGATAGGAACAATCGCTGTGAAGCCGTCCCAGCCTCAGGCAGTTGTTTATGTTGGGAGGGATAAAAGATAGCTTGGCGTTGCATTTCAGCTAGTGAAGTAACTGCGTGTGTGTGATTCTCCCCTTCTTAAATTAACTAACGTAGATTAATCTTTTAATGGACACTCTTCTGTTTGTGGCAGTGAAGGTGTGTGGTTGGTTCTCATGGCTCTGCCTTCAGTTGGCGCTCTGTGCAGATGTGGCTTCGTCCCTCTGCCGGCTGCCTGAGGAAATGCCGTGGAAGTGACAAGCGTGACACCTCCAGTGCTTGTCAGAATTCCTTGGGGTGTTTGTTTGTCTTGCTTTGAAAAGGCAGAAGGGCGCATGAAGCTTTTGGTGCGGTTTTGTTCGTCCTTTACGCAGATTTTTCAGGGCTTTGTTGAAGAATTCCCGCAGCAACGAGGCGGACATGAGCGGCTCCAGCTGAGCAGCCCCAGCTGCCAGGATGTCCATGGCAAACCTCTGTGGTGATGTTGTTCAGCGAAGAAGGACTCACAGGATTGCTGATAATTGTAACCAGAGGTTTTTTAGAGCAAGCTGTCCTTGGTGCTCTATTCTGCTAAGTTAGCAGCCATTCCCTGTGGGCTTTGTGTTATGCGCTGGCCACGCTGATACGGTGCTCAAAGGAAACTGCACCGTGTGAGCCTTGAGAAAAGTAAAAGCAGGAGGTGGTCTGTGGCGAGTGGGAGAGGAAAAGTGCACTTTGAAGCAGGGGCTGCCCTGCCAGCACTGCCTTTCACATCTGCCTCCGACGCGTTCCTGCCTGGGTTCTTAGGATTAGGATGATGCTAAATTTACCTCCTCCAGAATGTGTTTCTCAGTGCTGTTAATTGTTGGGAGTTGTTTAAAGTTGTTTTTCTCGAGGCTCTCAGCCAGTGACTGTGTGCTATTCCCTGTCCACCCCTGTCTTAAACACTACAAGAACAAGGCTGCCGGGTGATAAGGGAGCGCGATTTAACCACGCTGGTGTACGCCATGGCTGTGGCCGTTTCCTCCGACAGCAGAGCTCCGGGTGCTTTGCACTCTGCTGCAGAACGCTGCACAGAAGAGGCTGCTGCTCGGTTTCTGGCAGACATATCTCTGTGGTATGCTTCAGCACGTCTCTGTTGTAACAGATGCTTCACACACTGCTGCTAAGATTGTGAGCCAGATGGAAACAAACCTTTCAGACATCCGAATGGCGCATTCCTGTTCTGAGGAATAACAGCATATGTATAATTTTGGTCTGGTCGGGTTTGGCAATGCATGCGTCAGTGCTTGCATATATGTACAACGTGGTAGAAGAGGGAAAAATAAGTACTCCATTAGATCCTGGAAATCCAGAGAACAGCCAAGTGTTTATTGAGGAGTACGCTGCTGATCTCAAAGCTGCGCTTTCTCATCTGCAGGAGTGAGTGTGCTGCAGTTATCTCACACCTGTGCTTGGATACTTACATCTCGAAATACTGACGGATACTTTTACTGTTCGTGCGCAGGTTAAGCTGTTTGTGACAGGACTGTTCAGTTTAAGCCAGGATGTTCCTGCCTTCGAGGAACACCTGTGGGATTTCCTGCTCCAAATCAAGGTATCTTTGGCACGGTTCCGTAAAAGAATTGCAGAGCTGTTTCGTGTTTAAAAGTAATTGGACAGCTCTTATTTATAATAGGGTGCGTAGTTTACTGCTGCTTAGAACTGTCATGGCTCAAGCGTCCAGAGAGTGAATCCGTGCCATCCATGTCAGCGTAATTTAATGGTATAGATCGGGTTTCAGTGCACACTAACTCTGTGCAGACGGTTCATGAATCTGAAATGGCCACAGCACAGATTTTGTTTCAGTTCTGCTCGGGACTGGGGCATGCTTTCAAAGTAGGCAGAGCAGCACTCTGCTTTTACTTTTCTAAACATGCTCAAATTCAAGATGGCTTTGTGAAAGTATGTGTTCAAGTGTTTTTAGGCTCCGTTAGGCAGATTACTTAAAAGTTGTAACAGTACGGCGTCAGTGAGCTCACAAAGGTACTGTGTTGATGAGAAGCTCACAGAACTGTGTTACTGCGCTGCCCTGCTGTGCAGTGCACGGTGGAACCCTCGGACATTTTGCAGTCTTCTGTATTTATCCTGACCTTACCTATGGGAAGCAAAACAAGAGAGTTCGACGCGGATGTGAAAGGAAGGTGTTTCCAAGATGGTTCTTGATTTCGGAAGCTCGCTGTTCTTCCTGATGGACTTAAAATGATTGTGTGAATTGTACAGGAATGTGCAGGTGAAGGCACGTCACATTTGTTCTCGGCGGAATGAGAAGCAGCCCTTGGGCAGGCTCGAAAGAAGAAACACAAACTCCAGATGTCTGTTCCTGGCATCCTTAATCCACGTGAGATTCCCGAGGAGATGTGGGATTCGAAAACGAGTTCTGTGTTTTTCTTTTGTACAGCCGCTCTGCTGTGGCAAAAAAAAACCTGCACTTGGGTATCTGTTGGCCAAAATGACGCTGATTTGTAAATTAAAGTGTCACCGAGCGGCCCATTTTTGTATGTGTTCTCTGTATAAGAAATGTTCTGTGAAATGTCCTCCCGTTGTTTCAGTTTTCAGTGGGTCTTCTTTATGCAGGTTTGCATGAATTGAAAATAAATGCGTTTTCAGAGTAATTATTTCATGCCCATTTTTGTCGCAGAGGGGAAAAGTGGCAAAACAAACTGTAAATGACTGCACTGCTAAACTGCACCATTTCCTGAGAGACTATCCATTCTTAATTTGGGATCATCTTCTTTCTAGCCTGCCCAGCAGTCCGGGAGAGAAAGCACTGCCTGAAGCAGTTTGATGAGCAGGGCGTCATGGTGCTGCAGCGCGCTGATCAGCGGGCAGCTCGTTCAGCAGGTAAGGGCTGAGCTCACATGTACAGCGAGTGATATGGCAAGTGGGCAGCAAGGCACATGCGTTTCATCCCATTGTAAAGCCACTCCTAAAGAGTGTGGGGACACGGGACGGTTCATTGTTTTTACACGGTTCTCTTGTTGTTGTGTGTGCTGTTTGTTCTCAGTGAGGAGCACTCTCATTTGTGAGCCTTCGTTAGCTCCAAGTGGAACAATTAAAATATTTGTTCTGTTAGAATGGGCTGCATCTTTTTAACTACTCATAAAATAAAATAAGCCCTCTGGCTTCAGAGATGACTTCTACTAATTTACACTGTCTGCCATGCTGCAGCGCTTAAAGAACACTACCTGAAAGCAAAATGAACTTGGTTTACATTTCTTTTTCTTTCCTTGGCTTACTCCTTCATTGGATGGAAACGCCACAGTTGCTGCGGTCGTATTGAAGGTTCGTATCCTGAAGGTGTGGGAAGTGTTCCTTGAGGTGTAGGATAACGTTGCTTCTGATTTCCCCTGCTCTCAGGGACTCTGGATGTGCTTGAAGGCTAACATGGATAAGGTGGGTGCTATTTGAAAGCGTGGGAGCTGTTTTGACTTAACACCGTGACTGAAAATTCCTCCGTTGCTGTGCAGTGCCGCTGGTGAGACCCTCTTGCTCTCCGTGTGTACTCTTTGTGTTTCTTCCAAGGAGTTACTGAACTGTATCTTCACCAAAAATCGAGTGCATATTAATAACACATATAGACTAGATGTGCAGTTATTTTTCTACCTCAGGTTTTGTAGTTAAATGATTTTCACAGGTGTATGAAGTACAGATGAAACTTAAGCGTAAGCACAATGATGCTGTGTAGTCTCAGCTTCCCTGTGCTTGCATCGTGCCTGCAGAGACGCCACGTTGTGGAAACGGCAGCACGCTGTCCTTGCTGCCTTAAGAACAGAAAGCTCAGTGCTGGCTGTAAGCAGGAGCTCAAAGAAACCAATGGCAGTGGCATCTGGGGGCTGCAGGTGTAAAAGCCCTCTATGAAGCACTGTGTGCTGCAGTGTGATCCATCTTTTGTACTTCGGGGCTGTAAGCTGTGTTCCAGTCAGGGGGCAAACTCTGTTCCTAGTGATGTAGCTGCACATCTGGTGGGCATGTTATGTCACAAACATCAGTCTCCTCCCCTCAAGTAGTTCAGTGTCCAACTGACTTTAAGTCAGCTGGAGATGGTGATCTTCGTGGTGACATCAGGGCCTGATGTGGGAAAATGGGAGCATCTTCATTACAGTGCACACTACAATAATTACACACGTATGTGAATATTTAATGTATGAGACTTTGTAACAGGAAAGGGAAATATGTGAAATGTAGAGCATAAACATTGGACAGGAATGAAGGGGAAGGTACAGCAGATTAGCAGCAGGAAAAGAAGACAATATCTGAAACATGGGTGGGAGCTGTGGGGGCAGACAGCCCACAGTGACGTCCCCGAGCAGCAGGCTGTGGCATCAGCGGGCCGTGGATTGTGACTGCTTAGCCCTCAGTGCTGGTTCTTGAGCTCCCTGGGGGAGCCTGGCTCAGTCTGGCTCGTTCCTGGACCCTGCTGAGCAGCTCTGCGAGGCTTGGTGGCCGAGCAAGGATTTGGTTGTGCTGTGCTGGGTCGTGCCTGGGGCTGCTCGCAGCATCTCAGTGCCCGACCCCGCAGTATCGCTTGTTTCCCTGGCCCTGCCTCGTGCAGGCAACCAGGGCCCTCCGGAGCGCACCCGCAGCAGCGGAGGTGAGTGGTGTGGGGACGCGTGGGGCCCATGGGTGGGCATCTGTAGGGAGTGACATTCACACTGTTAGCCAAGTTTATGTTTGAACCTCATCCTGAGCCTCAGTAGATGAACGCTGAAACTGCCTTCTGTTCAGCATCCCGTACTGTGCCTAAAAGCCCAGACGACTGGCAGGCAAGGGCAGACCTCCCCTGGAAACCTCCGTGCCAGCTGGGGGAGGGGCTGCAGAACAAGTCTTGTGAGGAGCGTCACAGGGAACTGGAGTTATTTAGCCTAGAGAAAAGGGGAGGCAGGAGAGACCTTACTGATCCCTACCATCGCCTCAAAGGAGGTAGTACGGAGGTGGGGATTGGCCTGCACGCTGGAGAGGTTTGGGTTGGAGGTCAGGAAAAACAAATTTACTCAAATGGTTACTGGAAAAGCATTGGAAAAGGCTGCCAGGGAAGCAGCTGACTCCCCATCCCCGAAGGAACCTAAAGGACGTGTGCATGTGGTCCGTGGGAACACAGTTTAGTGGTAATTCGGCAGTTCCAGGTTAAAGTTGGAACTTTACGGCCTTAGAGATCTTTTCCAAGCCAGATGAGTCTGCGGCATCACTCAGCACCAGGCTGTGACATCACTGGGCAATGGACTGGGACTGCTTAGCACTCATGGCTCATAGTGGGGAGCTGGCAGAGCGCGGCTCAGTCTGGCTCCTTCCTGGACCTTCCTGAGCAGCTCTGCGAGGCTTGGAGTTTGAGCAAGGCTCTGGGTCGTGCCTGGGGCTGCTTGCAGCATCTCAGCGCCTCGCCCCAGAGCATTGCTTCTGATTTCCCAGCCCTGCCCAGTGCAGGAACGTGGGGCGCTACAGGGCGCACCTGCAGCAGTGGAGGTGAGGGGTGTGGGGATACCTGGGTCCCTCAGGGCAGCCGTGGGTTGTGATGGCCCAGTCATGGCTTTGGGAGGGCTTCCCGCTGAGGGACTGCTGCGGACACCCTGGGACAGTGAGCGATTGTGAGCTCTCATCCTCTCCTGCAGAGTGCGACACCACCGCTGCAGCTCTGGTGAAGAACAACTGGTCACCTTCAGTTCTCCCAGCCTGCTGCAGCGAGAAGACCATGGCCGCAGAAGAGGCGTGGACGTGTCCTGTGTGCCGCGACGCGCGACGGGACGTTGCATATGCCACCCCATGCAACCACGCGTTCTGTCTCGGCTGCATCCTGCGGTGGGCGCGGCGGAGAGCCAGCTGCCCGCTCTGCAGGACGGCCATGAAGACCGTCCGGGTCTCTGTGCGGGGAGACAACGAATACCAGGAGTGCATCGTCTCCCCACCCGCAGTGCCAGCGCCCATCGGTTTCGGCACCATCACCGTCCCCAGCGGCACTGCGGGACCATCGGAAGCCGCGAGAGCGGGCGGCCTCCTGCCAGAGGAGCGGGCGGGACTCTTTCGGGAGAGAGGCGAGCTCCTCTGGCCGGTGCAGCGCTGGCTGGAGGACATCTTCAGCCAGGTCCCGGAGCTGCGCTGGTGGCAAATCACCGCGCTGGAGGGCGCGATCCTGACGCTGCTGTGCCAGCTGGGCCTGGACAGGGACGCCCTGGTGCAGCGCGCACAGCGCAGCCTGGGCCCCATCACCGCACCGCTCATCGACGGCCTCATCGAAACCGTCGTGAGCCGGTGTGGCCGGGAGGCCCGGAGGCTGCTGGGCCTCCAAGAGCCCAGCACCGCCCAGCAGCAGCAGCAGCAGCGGGAGCAGCAGCGCGGCCCCGCGGCCCCGTCCGGTCCCACCGTCGCCCTCAGCGCCGTGCCCTCCGGCAGCCCCACGGCTCCTGACGCGGAGGAGCTCCCGGGCACGTCCAGCGGTGCCCTGGGGGGGGGTGCCGGCGAGCTCCCAGCCGCGCTCAGCCCCGGGCAGCGGGAGCGGCCCGGCGACGAGCCGGGTCCCGAGGCGGCCGGTCCCTCGGAGCAGGGCCGCAGCCGCGGCCCCTCCGCTCGCGGCCGGCGCGGGAAGCGCTCGGCCGGCGGGCCCCGGCGCTCCAGGAAGAGGAGGGCCGGCAGCGCCCAGAGCGCTTCTCCGCCCTGCAAGAGGCGGCTCCCCCGGCGCCTCTAGCGGGGCTGACGCGCGTGTCCTGACCCAATAAAGGATCCAAACGCAGAAGCGCGGCTCGTTCCTAGCGCCCGTCCTCCGAGGCGCTTCGCCCTTCACGCGCCGCGCTGCGTCCTCGCGTGTCCCCCGCCCCACTCAGCGCCGCGTTCGGAGCCCCGCGCGTGCGCTCCTGTGCCGTCGGACGGCCGCGTCGCGCTGCACAGCAGGTACGGCGTGGGGAAGAGCGAGGAAACCCGCTGCCTTGAAACACTCTCGTGGGGCTTGGAAAGCAAGTCTTGTGACGTGACGCCCCACAAGGAGCTGAGTCTGACACCCAGGCCAAAGAATGTGTCATTAGCGTGGTATCATCAAATCGTGGAATCGCAGAACCAAAGAATCTTCCATTGGCTTAGGAAGGAAGGGGCCTTCAAAACCACCTACTTCCAGCTCCCCAGCTATGGACAGGGTTGCCACGCAGCAGAACAGGCTTCCCATGCCTGGGAATGCAGCCAGGTGGTCATTACGAGTGCCTTCCAACTCAGGATATTCTCTGATTCAATAAGCGTGACCAATCATATCCCACAACATATACAAATTTAGAAAATAAAAAAAAGGGGTTTCCTCCCTCAGGCTTTGCCTCTGTAGGGGATATCACCCATAGGAGTGAGTGAGAAGGATGTTTTGCACACGTGAACGGGGCGGTTCTCAGCCCCCCCCCCGCCGGCAGCACCCGCACAGCGCAGCGCAGCGCACTGAGCAGCGGCACCGACCGCCGGGCTCCGCTGCTTCGGTGCGTTACACGGAAGGAGTAATTTGATGAAAGTTATCTTCTAATGGACAGGAAAAAGTGGGTTGGTTGATCTTCCTACAGTGTCGAACTTCAGAACTGAAGAGCGTGTTTCGTGACTGGATGCTTGGGAACATTTTCCGCTCTAAAACTCCGTTTAAGCCAGGCAGTCATTGCTGCTGGCATCCCTTCCCAGCCCATCGCGTTCCATCCCGGAGATGGGAGGGAGCAAACGCCCTTTATTCTCCCATTCGTGAACTGTTTTTTGTTGTTGTTGTTGTTGTTTGTTTGGTTGTTTTTTTTTTTTTTTTTTTGGAAAGTTAAGTTAAGGAGAGTTAAATGGCATTTGTGCAAGCCTTGGCAGCCTCCTCCCATTTGAGGCTGGCCACAGGTGACTGACTGAAAGCCCTGAAGAATAAAGTCCCTTAATTTCGGACTGCAGAAGCTGGCACGGTTAGCACAAAAGGATAAAAGCTCCGCACAGCTCCAGGGATGGCTATGCAAGTTCACCCCGGGAGGTCCTGCAGAGCAGAGAGCTTCATTTGCTCCCCAGCTGTGAGCTGCACAGAGTCAGTTACCCTGAACACAAACACAGCACAGACTCAGTGTGTCACCCCGCTGTCCCCTTCACCAGGAGCAGGAGCCTCAGGGCTCAGGAGCCTCTTGTATGCTACTTGCCCAGCCTCCTCCTTCCCAATTATTTCTCCTTGGACTTTATTGCTTTTTGTTTTCTATAAATGAAACTAAACGTAATGTCTGTGAGAAATGGAGGAGGAATGGAGTAGGTAAGAAAGCAGTTTGGAGCGCCTTGTGATGTACTCAGGCCGCTCAGGATTTCATTAGGTTTGCTGAAAGGTCATTCATGATAAGAATCTTCTTTTATTTTACATACGTTCTAAACATTATAGTCTGTTCTGCCATTCCAGCTTGCTCCCCACTGACATCAATTAGCATGCTGTATATTAAAGAGTTTTTAATGAGCTGCTGTTTCACATGATTTTGTTGGAGAGCCTCATTGTTCAGTGTAACAGCAGAAAATGACACCCACAGAAATGGTTTGATAGGACCGCAGGACTGGGGCGGTTGCTCAGCCACCGTGCCTGCTCCTCGGTTTGTTCCTGGTGCCAGGAGCACCGCTGCACGCCTCTCAGCGCTGGATTGCCACGCTGCACTTACTGTAGCAAATGCTGCGGGCAATAAACCAACCCCCAAACCCCCAAAGGAATAACAGCAGTATCACTCTGAGCTGCTCTGCGTGCCACGCACCACAAAGCAGCAGCACTGAGAAGCACACTGTGCCACGTCATAGGTAAAATGTCATTCCTCGCTGTTAAAGGAGCCCACAGTTGTAAGACCATATTTTCAGCACTGCAAATACTCAAATACCCGCTTGTACTTATTTTCCAAGACAAGTGTCTGCCTCACCATAAGCGGCTGAAGTAGAAACAGAGAGAAGGAACGACCCAAACCACCCTTTTCCTCCTGGCAGGTGCCAGCAGCGGCCAGCACCTCCTGGAGCCGTTGCAGCCGTACTCCCAGCAGTGCCAGCTGGGTGACACGGAGTGCGGAAGGCACAGTGACAAACGGAGAGGGCAAAAGGGGAAAGCAGGCTGGCTGGTAAGGAAAGTGGGGTGTGGAAACTGAACCCAAAACCAAACGCATGGAACACTGTGGGTAGCACGACCATCGTTAGGAGTTTCAGGTCTAAAACGCAATGAGGACATCTCTGGGAAGAGAAAAGAGCAACTTGACTGGGAACGTGGTGCTCCAGCAGCAAACTGCGGCCAGGCGCAGAGATGCCTCCAGAAGTTCATAGGAGAAATGAAGAATGTCACCTGCTTAAGGACAGCAAGAAAAGTCCTCTCCAAGAGCAGAGACAGCAGAAACGCTCCGCTGGGCAACAAACGCCCATGTGCTCCACCCATGTTTTCTCCCAGGAAAGCCTCATGGCTTGCATGAGCTTCTCCATCTGGTGGCCCTGCTCCAGCGCGTTGCGCAGCACATCCTCAGTGCTGCAGCCGCATCACCTCCGGCTCCGATGAGGGGTCGGTCAGGGAATACCTCCTCCGGTCTGTCACCGACTTCTTGTCCTTGGATGACAGAGGGGAAACGGAGACGTTTTGCATTAGAAACAGTAACTGCAGAAATGAAGAGTACAAATCCGCAGCAATGAATAGAAGCATATCTTGGTTTCAGCAGTAGATGGGGTCAGAGCACAGCTCTGCAGGCAGTCGCATCAGACTCAGCCAGAACCACTCCGATCTATTCCCTACAGCGCAAACGTTATTCGCGTTCCAACACCTGGAGGACACTGAAGTGCATAGGGACTGGAGGACGGTGTTGTACGCACCTTCTCATGTAGCAGTAAGCGGCGTTGGGACTGATCGACCTTCAGTGCCTGCCAGGTGTTAGCCCTACGTAGCCATGGATCTCAGGTCTGTGGGAACAGGAAACGGTGGGGGAGGATGGACACACGTTTCACTGCTTCATGGGGTGCTGCTGCACCAGCCAGCTCTGATAAGTCTACGATCAGTAGACATGGACTTGAAGCTGTTCCAGACTGGGGAGAGCACGGCCTTATTCTGTCTCTTTGTAGCTCTTCTCCAGCTGACTGAGACCTCTCATTATGCCCATGAAACCTCTGGCACCGTGGCTCTGCACGAGGCACTGTGGGAGAAGCAGCAGCACTTATCCCGGGGCGGAGGCTTCAGCCGGCCAGGGGGCTGCACACAGTGCTCCACTGGGGTACAGCCCCTTGCATTGCAGGAGGTCAAGGCGGTGTCTGTGGCTGCTCCCAAAAGCTTCCTCTGCCATCTTCCTGAGGAGGTCTGATCCCTGGTCCAGGGAGACCCTGGGCGTGCTTCGGCAGGCAGGAGCTGGTGGCCATACCTGGGACACCCCGTCCTAGTCCTGCCTGTGCCCCCTCGCAGAAGCATCCGGGAGGGGCCCTGGCTGTGCCTTAGTGCCACCTACAGCCCGGGTCACGCCTTGCAGGGCACCCAGCTCCTTGCCAGGCTTCTTCTCAGCCCGAGGAGGAGCAGCTCCACCTGGGAGCGGTGTCATCGTGGTCTCTGGGAGTGTGCCTGGCCCTTGTTCGTCCATCTGCTTACCCTGGGCCATTTGCAGCTGGCTGCACGGCTCTCACCAGGCACCCAGGGACAGAACTGTGTGTGCGGCTGAGCCCTGTTGGCCGCCGGCAAACCTGTGCAGGACCAGTGGCACTGGTGGGGACGTCCCAGCCTGGCTGTGTTGGCCGTAGAGATGCTGGGGCGTGGGGAAGCCAGGCCATCCCAGCTGGTCTTGCTGCTCATGTGGGCCCGCGTTTCTCCCCCCTCAACTTCCCCTTAACTTTGGATTTAGCTTGGAAGGGAATATGTATGTGCAAATGGATCGGAAAAATAGCACAAGGTTTAGTCTTTCAGATTGGTAGGTACTGTCAAGCGTCAGGGGGAAAGAGACACTAGGATACTCAGTAGAAATTGGGTGGAGAATGCATGAACTGGGACAGGAAGGAGGTTGAACTGTACCTATGGACGAGATATGGAAAAGCCTTTGGCCCTAGGTACATCCTACAGGGATGAGAGGAGGGTAATATATCACAGGAATCAATCACATTCTAGTCAAGAGGTGGGGATTTTAAGTACAACACTTCAGGGAACACAGTACAGGGAGTTTGTTTTACCTTAGCAAGGGCATCACAAAGTGCAGACTGGGACCAGGAAAGTGGTAGTTATGCAGAGATGGTATCTTTGATTTCTCAAGGCTAACTTAACACAGTGCACCTTTTGGTGCTGCTGGAAAGGCCTGGCAAATAAAGCACCAACTGGAAACAGGGAATAAATTCAGGAAGACACTAATGGACAAGTGAGGTACAGTAGGCAAAAGAATTTGCCTAGGATAAAGAAAAGGGGGGATCGAATCAAGGAACTGAATTGGACTGAATCTAAGCTAGGCATCATAGCTTGAGCAAACAGGAAACTTTAGGATAAAACTCAGGGACCATAGAAATACGGGTATTGCTAAAGAGAGCTGCTGTTTGCAGCTCAATACAAGGGTGGTCCCATGAAGATAAGGACAACACAATGGTATGTAGGGTGGTTGTTTACAACACAATGCATGGTCCAGAGAAGAGAAGTGGAATTGCTGTTTGCAGCTCAGTGGGGAAGTCTGTGAAGATAAGGAGGCAAATTTGCTGGCGACAAAATGTAATCCCTTTAACATCTGGAAATTTACCACCGGAGATGTCACTCACTTTTGAATTTCTGTCCATCTTTGGAATGTCATGAATGTTAATGTGTTATGCCTTTAAACGTGTAGTCGTTTCTCTCTTCAGCGTGCACGTTTGGTGCAGAGATCCCCCATGCACCCAGCACTGTAATAAAGGGAATACCTGCTCGACGTATTGCACTGGTGTGTCAAGTTACTATGTCGGATTTCTCGGCATCAATGGAGGTGTTACACGTGATTCACACCTGCAACCAATCAGGAGTATGCTTTGTATTTTTTAAGAGTTGTACTTTTTCCTATAAACTGTCACTGTTATCACTTTCATAAAGTGGCAGAGTCTGTTCTTTTTCTGCTGACAGCACATGGCCGTCCAGTGGCATCACTAGGGCCAGCTGCTGATGTTCTGGGCCTGACGTGGTACCCAGGAGATGGAAGCTGCAACCACAGCCTGTCTGTGCACAAGTGATGGAGGCCCCCGTCACCGGGCCCCTCACTCTGCCCTGACTGCACCGTCCTCCTGCTTGGGTGCCCAGGGCCCCTCAGCCCTGTGAGGTGTGATGATGTCACAAAGGGTGGCAGGGAGCGGCCACTGTGATGCGCAGGGAGGGGAGCAGTTAAAATGCTCCGGGGCTCAGGCCGAGCTCAGTGCGAGCTGGTGAGGTACGTGGACGGCAGGAGGAAGGGGCTGTCTGAGGCTGCCCGGGGAGGAGGGGTTCCCATTGCTCCGAGGACTGAGCTGTGATCTCACCCTCATCCCGCTTCTCCCGTAGGCTTGGCACAGGAGTGTGCAGAGGAGAAAGCCCAGCACTGCTGGGACAGGGACTCTGCGAGTGCTCACCATTGACATACATCATGTCCATGGGGTCAGAGGAGGCTGCCGGCTCGAGGGAGCAGGGTGAGAGCAACGTATCCCTACATGCAGCTTCCCATCATTGGGCAGATTGCTGCCAGGGTTTGCCTGCGGTGGAGAGGGGAGGAAGGGGCAGGCAAGGGCTCCTCTGCTCCTTGGCCAGAGGGGCTGGTGGGGTTGGGCTGTGGCTGCCTGCCGTCACCACTGGGCCTGCAGTGCCCCTTCCTCTCCATGGCCTCGGGCCCTGCTCCTCATCTGGCATGGCTGGCACAGAACAGCCCCTGAGACAGCCTTCAGAGGCAGATGGCAAGGCACTCACTGCTGTTGCTCTCTCCTCTCCAGCATGTGTGCTTTGTGGCCGGGTGGATGAGGACTCAGACATCCTTGGGCAAAAAAATGAGACAGATGGATCCTATTTCCACACTTATTGTTTGGTGAGTTACCTTGCAGATCCTACCATCTTCCTCCAACCAATGGTTCCGTTCTTCCTGCCCTTACAACATCACGTTCTTACTCCTTGTGCAGCTATTTGCCAACGGTCTTTGTCAAGAGGAAGATGACGGGAGTTTCAGTTTTTCCAAAGAAGATGCCATACGCACAATTGAGCAGGCAGAGCAGACGGTGAGGACCTGAGTGGAACAGAGAGTGGCTGGGGAGGATTGGCGATCTTAACCTGCTCCCAAGAGAGCAATCCCAGCTTTTCCAACCAGCTCCAAGACAAAGTCCCCCTCTTGCAGATGACGCCTGTTCACCGGGCAGCTCTGCTGAGTGTGACCCAGCTATGCCTGCATTCTGGGCTCTGCCCAGTAGTGGAGGGCCAGCTGCATAGGCCACAACTCTGTCGCTTACGGGAGCTGCTCTGTTCTTTCCAGCACTGCATTGTCTGTGGCAAGACAGGGGCCTCCATCACCTGTGCAGAAACAGGATGTGACCGCAGCTTCCATCTCCTCTGTGCCTCAGAGGGTGAATGTGTCACCCAGTACATGTGCGGGTACAGGTAAGGGCAGCCAGGCCTCGTCTGTGAGCCTCCAACCCCTGCTGTCAGCACCAGCCAAAGAAGCGAGGAAGGCGCCAGGCTCCCAGCAGCCTGCCAGAGACAGAGCCAGGACCTGTGTTCCTTTGTGTTCCTCTGCCCTCCTCGCAGCACTTCTCACCTTGCCCACCCCTCCCATCTTTCCGCAGGTCCTTCTGCTGGGAGCACCGCCCGCAGCAGGCAGTGGATGCAGTGCCAGAGCAGGACACCACCTGCACCATATGCATGGACCCCGTGGGGGACAGCATCTCATACAGCACCATGGTGTGCCCGTGCTGCCAACACGCCTGGTTCCACCGGGCCTGTGTCCAGGTAGGAGTCCTCCCCTTGCCCCGTGGGCACGGCAGGAGCTTAGCAGCACCAGGTCCCGCTCATGCTCATGCTCCTTGTGTTTCTGCTGCAGGAACAGGCCCTGTGTGCTGGGATTTTGTGCTTCCGGTGTCCCCTCTGCAGAAACGGGTTCCGATTTTTCGTACACATGATCAGGCTGGGGATCCGAGTTCCAGTCAGGTTGGTGTTTTTCAGCCATTTCCCAAGATGTGAGGATACATGAGCTGTGCCTGCCCAGGGACTGACAGCCCCCAGCAGGCCTGGCCCTTTGCTACCACTAAACCAGGCCTCAGCATCACTGGGAAGCTGGAGCTGGGGACTGGGTGGAGGAGGAGGGATTCCATGGATTAGTTTTAGTCCTGGCACAGTGGGTGACCATGACATTCCCTCCCTTCTCTGACAGGACACCAAGGTGGGAGGACAATGATGATTTTGCATCACTGCTAGAGAGGCACGGGCGCTGCGATGCCAGCGAGTGCCATTACCCACATGGCAGGGAGCAGGCAGAGAGAGAGGGGTGAGTTACCTCAGCAGCCCTCTGGGGCTCTGCATGGGAGTGCAGCCTTAGCGCAGGGTTGGGGAGCACGGATTGAGCAGCAGAGCTGTGCTAGGTACTTCCTGGCTCAGGTCACTTAGTCCTCATGTCCATAATGCATTTTTTTCCCCAGGCCCTGGGAGCTGCTGCTCTGCAGCTCCTGCGCTGCACAGGGCACCCATCGGCACTGCTCCAACTTGAGTGAGAGCACCTCCACCTGGGAGTGCAATGCCTGCGCTGGAGAGGGCACCGGTAAGAGGCAAACAGCCGTGTGCGGCATGCTCAGGGCGGCCTTGCTCATGTCCCTTTACCCTGAAGAGCCGGGAGCTGATCCCAGCCCCAGGCAGGAATTCCAGCCTGCTCAACCTCCTGCCTCCCTTACAGACTCCAGCACTACCAGCCAGCAGGGACTGGGGCCATCCCAAGGCTCCCCGGCACTGGAGAGCAGTATTTCCAGCACCACCAGCCAGGCACCATCGGGTCCAGATCATGGTTCCCATGTGCCTGAGAGCAGCGGCCTGTCCGGACAGCGCGGGACAGACTGTGGGAGAATCTCCCCACATTTACCTCGGGTCGAGAATAGCTTTAGTGAGCTCCGAGGACACCGTGGGTGCTGCCACAACGCTGCCCCGGACTTGGCCAGCCAGGGGATGTCAGAGGCCTCGAGGCCCTCCCTGGCACATGGCTACAACCTCCGGCCCAGACAAGGAGGGCAGGCCGGGACACAAAGCTGCTCTCCGCTGCACTGCTGGGTCCCAGATTCCCCAAGCCAGCCCCAGACACGCCGTGCGAGCAGGCATACACCCACCCCAAGTGCTGAGAGCTGCACTCACAGCTACAGCCAACGGGCAGCACGGGGGTCCTCGAGGCGTTCCACAGCGGCTGATGGAAGCCGGCGCACAGAGCCAGGGAGGGCTGGGACTCGAAGCCGCTCCCCTCTCCAACATCGTGATGCAGAGTCCCAGAGTCAGCCTTGTTTACACCGCAGGAGTCGGTCCAGGAGAACGGAGCCAGCCCAGGAGCGAAGCCGCTCCCGGGTACCACGTCGGGACCAGAACATGAACAGCCAGTCCCAACAACGCCGTGGGAGCAGGCACACACCCACCCCAAGTGCTGAGAGCTGCACTCACAGCTACAGCCAACGGGCAGCATGGGGGTCCTCGAGGCGTTCCACAGTGGCTGATGGAAGCCGGCGCATGCAGCCAGGGAGGGCTCGGACTCGAAGCCGCTCCCCTCTCCAACGTCGTGATGCAGAGTCCCAGAGCCAGCCTTGTTTACACCGCAGGAGTCGGTCCAGGAGGACGGAGCCAGCCCAGGAGCGAAGCCACTGAACAGCCAGTCCCAACAACGCCGTGGGAGCAGCAGTTCATAACATCTTGGGGCTGCTGCCAGATGCAGATGGGCCAGGACCTGGTTGGACCGTTGAACCTGATGACCTTTTTGGTCTTTTCTAACCTTAATCACTCTGCAAATCTAAATGCACATGAGAGGATGTCTGAGGAACAGATAAAAGGCTGCGAGGCTCAGGCTGAGCTCACTGCAAGCTGGTGAGGTGAGCGGAGGGCAGGAGGAAGGGGCTGCCTGAGGCTGCCCAGGGAGGAGGGGTTCCCAGCACACGGGGGCCTGAGCTGTGAAGTCACCCTTGTCCCATTTGTCCCTTAGGATTGTGTGGAAGATAAAGTCCAGTACTGCTGGGACAGGGACTCTGCGAGTACTTGCCATCAACTTGCACCGTGTCCACAGGGATGCAGGAGGCTGCCAGCTGGAGGGAGCAGGGTGAGAGCAACATAACCCTATATGCAGCACCTGCTGCCGGGCAGAGGGCTCCTGGGGGTCTGCCTGCGGTGGAGAGGGGAGGAAGGGGCAGGCAGGGGCTCCCTTGCTGACGTGGGCAGGGCCTCTCTGCTCCTTGGCCATTGGAGTCACAGCTGGGCTGTGGCTGCTTGCTGGTACTGCTGGGCCTGCAGTGCCCCTTCCCCTGCATGTCTGCAGGTGGAAATCAGTGGATTCCGTGGTAACTCCACAAGAGTCATAGTGCAAAGACCCTTGATTCTAAACATCCGCTGTATATAGAGTCAACTCCCGGGGCAACCAACTTTGCATTGGGCCACATCAGCCAAGTGGCTACTTCTCATTCATTGCTTTGCTCTTCCTTGTACCTTCTCATTCGTCCTACTCCTTTTCACCTTTCCAGACTCCGTGGCCCCATCTGCTGTATCGATGAATGTCTCCTGACCTTCATCTGACGCCAATTGTCACATCTTTTATTATAGTCCTACGTAGTCTTCTAATCCTCATCAATTCCCCCTTTGTTTTTGTACTAACATTGTTACATTGAAAGCTTTTGTTATCATGTTATTTAACAGCAACACAAGGAATAATCCTGAGGATAACAATAACAATTATGAACAGCAGTAAACTATGAACAATCAAATCCTTTGACCATCCCATGATAGCGTACTGATCTAAACAGCTATCTAACCTTGTATCCATGATAGTTAATCTTTTTGTCACCTGTCCTGTGCTATTACATGCTCAAATTACCTCGGTATCATTCAGTGTCAAAACTGTATAATTACATATGTAACCTTCTAACATCCCAAAATCACATATTGCATACCCACTAGGCAGGTTCGCAATGGGTCTCCTGGCATTTTAAGTTCTTTATGTTCAGTATTGGAGTTGTATCTGTGTATAACCCCTTAAGGGCACTGTTAGACATGCCTGCCTCATGCCTGGACACTCCAGCTGATGTAACAGACGATGCAACGTTTGGACTGTTTTCCAGGTTCTCTTTCCAGTTCCTTACGTACGTTCAGGATGCCAGCCTAGAGACTGTATTATCAGTTTCCCTGCATATACTCTCCGCAGTAGCAATTTACGTCATGTGGAGGAAGCCTTTCTCCAAACCAGAGAATGTTGAAGGGCAGGGAATGCGGAGAGATTCAGGGAAGAGACAGAAGCGTGGGAAACACAGGTGTCATGGGACTTTACTCTTGAACACTTCTGGGATTCTGTGAAACTAAGCAAGTAATTGGGTGAATAGTGGTGCGGTTCAGAAAGATCTGAAGAGAAGTAGTTTATTTGGGGCTTGGGTTGTGCTTACCAAGCTCTATATAATACTGTTCTGGAGAGAGAAAGTTTCCAAACTGAGGTCCGAACCAAAAGAGAGATCCCCTAGTCAAACCTGACCAATCACAGGAAGCACTGGCATTAATGATGGTTGCCCCTGTGGAAGGCCAGAAGTGGAAACGGGTGTCCTCGCATCTAGAACGGAAAGAAAAAGCAGAGGAAGAAGAGGAAGATCCAGGCGAGGGGCCCTCCTCAAGCCCACTATCACTGAGAAAGGCAACTAAGAAAAGTGAGAGACACGGAGAGTGATGATGAGGAAGTCACTGTTACCACTATCACTATTCACCAACCCCTGAAGATGACTGAAATCCAAGGCTCAAGAAAGGAGTTTGTACGGCGCTCAGATGAAACTACTGTCACCTGGTTGCTTCGGTGTTGGGACAACTGTGCCAGCAGCATGTCCCTAGATGGTAACGAAGCCCACCCACTAGGTAGCATTGCCCGAGACCCAGCTATCGACAGAGGGATTAGTAGATGTCTGAACAGAGTCACCACACTCTGACAATGAATGTTAGGAGCTGTGAAGGAAATACATCCCTTCAAAGATGATCTGGAGCTTGAGACAAGAAAACGGAATACTGTTGAGAAAAGCATCCCATATTTGAGAGAAATAGCCGTGGTGGAAATGCTGTATGATTCTCCATTAGTTCCTAACGATCCACACCACAACCGTGATCCTGAGAGAGTGAGGAGTGTACCCAGTATATGTCGGAAGCTCTTAAGAACAGCACCGGAGAGGTACATCAGTACACTAGGAACAACGTTCCACAGATATGAGGACCACACAGAAGACCCCCAGCTTTTGAACTGATTTTTACACTTCCAAACTTCGAACAACAATCTCCGCCGTCGCACGCTTCCATTTCAGCCCTATCAACGGTAGCAGAAAAACTGGATAAGGTGATAGATAAAGTGGAGAAGACACAGGAAGGTATGCTGGAAGAATTGTCCCTAATGATTGACAGGGATGAACCTATGTCAGTATCAGAAATACCTGATGAGATCAGGATGATCCAAACAATCTGCTGAAGGAACTGATCAAACCCATTAAAGTCTCAGCTATCAAAGGCCAATGCCGCCCTGCTCGAGCAAACGACAGCAGTAACTCCATGTCACGTGCAGACGCCATGTGGAGCCTCTTACGTGCAAATGGAGAGGACATGAAGAAATGGCATAAAAAACCCACTCCTGCACTGTGAGCATGGGTGAGAGAATTACAACAAAGATCAACCACCAACAAAATTGCTCCAGTCACTGCAGGTAACCAATAGAGGGGCCCTGCCCCCAGCCAGGGGTGATAAGGGCTAGTTCTCTGGCACACTTTGTCTTTGGGCCTGCCACGAATGTGCTTCCCCTGCAGTTTTACTACTGTAAGATTCTCAGATTCTGGATAATTTTCTCTCCCAGTTAATTTTATTTTTTTAGATTTAGTAAAATTACCATTCCTCGTCAAACTGTTGCCATTGGTTTTTGCTTTTTGGTTTGTTGTTTTTTTTTTTTTTTTCCCCAGACCCATCTGTTATCTGAATACCCTTCCCTTTTGCACCCCCAGTCCCCCCTGCCCATAGTGCACAGTTCCGCTCTGGTGGCCATGTGGCTACTGATGGCGCAGTTTTTTTTTCCTCCCTCTCTCCCTTCTTGTTTCCTTGTTTTCTTGTGTCCATGTGACAGATAACACCGTGACATCAGTAAGGCCCCGATCATATCCTGAATATGTTTAACCATCAGTGGGATGGTGTCATCCACAGCTAAACCAAGAAAACAGAGAAAATAGCATACCTTACTTAACCGTTCTTGGGGTGGAACCCCAGGTTCTCCCCTTTCTGTTTTTGCAAATACAGTTTTAGTTTGATTTGCTCGTTCCTCTATAGCTTGACAAGTACTTTCCACACCCTTGGATCCATTTAGCAATAACTGCATTGCTTATTGTCAGACCACTTTTCCTTGTCAAATATACCAGCAATCAGCAATGCCTGAGTAAATGGCGCTCCCAGCCCATAAGTAAGAACCGCCTTGCAGACTTTTTTTTATTAAATCCCAATGAAACGGGCTCCATTCTTGGGGTCCATTCTCCCTTACCAAGACAGGAAATGCTTGTGGGACAGGAATCCCCTCTTTTGCTGCCTGCTGAAATGCCTTTTTCCAGTGCTCTCCGGGATCGTTCCCCCCAATTGCCATCCAGCAGCGGAGCACACATAGGAGGTACGGGATCCTGAAGTGGTGGTGCAGATGGTTTAAAGGCGTCACCTCTGTTAATTGTCTCATTCAGAAAAGACTAGGTCAAGATCAGCAGCTTCTTCAGAGGAATCAGAATCCTCACTAGAACAAACTGCTTATCCTCCTAAGTGCCCCACGGGCTTAAATTTCAATTGCGGAAGCTCAGATGCTGCTTCTGTGCACAAAGTAGTAGTAGCTTCAATTACAACTCTCCGTTCTGCTCTCAGTGTTGTAATACACTCATGCACTATCCACCACGTACTGATGAGTTCATATGCATGCTGATTGTCACCTATTATGGTATCCCCCAAAGCCTTACCCACTCTGGTCCATGCTTCTAGATCAAAGGCAGCAACCATATCATGTTGAAACCCTCTGCTTTTACACCACTGAAAGATTCTTTTTAAGGTGTCAGCATTCACTCTTTGCCCTCTCATAGAGAGTAGAGACCCTCTCTTAAAAGAATATGTCCTCTCTTAGAAGATGCAGGATTGGCTAATTGCTGCTTCTTCTGCAGATGCACTCGTCCCCATCCTGCCCCTGACTGCTGGCCTCTTTGGGCAACTCTTGTCATGCATGATGTTGCATGATGACTTTCCCTGTCTCCTTGGACAGTACCTCTGTCATGGTTTTATGAATTTTGATGATGTTATGATATGGAATACCAATATGTAGAGCATTGAGAATTAAAGAGTTAATGCTCCAACTCTGTGGATCATCAATAGTTGTGGGTATACCTGTCTCAGAAGAGCAGAGGAACGTTCCCCAGCGGACTGTGCGTTGCTTTGTTTTTTTATGTTTTTCCACTCAGTGAGAAAAACTGTTTGCATGTCACAAGATACTCCTTTTCCTTTTGGATCAACCCAGCACCGAGAGCTCAACCTGTCCCATCAGGGACAAAGGGGAGATGTGGGGACACAGGAGCCTGTGGGCACTGGGGACAGCTGGGTGTCACTGTCCCATGCCCCCCAATAATCTTCAAGGACACACTGAACACTGAGCCTCTAGTTTGTCACTTAGGGTTGGGAATACGGTGGCTACATGGGGACAGCAGGAGGGGGAATGCCCCAAAATGTCCCCGCTAAAGAACTCGAGATTGTCCTCAATAATGCCCTCAGATCCTGGAGGACATTGTGGGGACATGCCAGGACAACACTGGAGGCACTGGGGAGGTGTCAAGGACAAAACTGGGATCACCACAGGTGCTGTGATGAGTATGTGCTGAGAACATCCTTGGGGTCTGGGGGATAGCAGGAGCTATTGGGGAGATCAGGGGACACTGGGGGCAGTGGGTGGTCAGGAGATGAGGAGGAAAAGTGGAAAAATAACCCCAAAAATGAGGAAAAACTCTGGAAAAGGGGGAATCTCCCTCCTGGAAAATCAGAAACGGGACAGAATGCTGCATGCCCCCACACTGCGTATTTCCAGCCAATCGTCTTCTGGCTCTGCGGGAAGCTTTCCCTTTCCCTTTGCACTTCCTTGCGGCAGCGCCCAGCCCCGTTTTGGATTCGTTTTCCTTCTTTTCGCTGTTTCTGAGGTCAGCTGAGTCCCTGCTCCCGGTATCCACAGTGATGGACCCATAGGTCCTAGCCTCAAATTTAATGACAATTCCCTTATTTTGTGAAGAATTGGCTCAAAATAAGCTGTTTCAGTAATCTGCTTTCATATTTACTACTGTTGATTTTCTGCTGTAGCACCAATTGCTGCTGACTGCACTGATTTGTTAGTTTGGGTTTTCTGTGCAATCCAGCCTGAAAGCGACGACCTTGAGACCGGCGTATTGTCACCTTGCTGCCACCACCCATGTGGACACGGGATGTTACCAGGACTATCGGACCCTCTGAGGTGGGACAAAGTGCAGCGCTGTTCTGGGGATGGGGACAGGGACAGGCGGGGGAGAGGTGGCTAAAGGGACCCGGGGACAGGAGGTGGCTGACAGGACAAGGGGACAGTCTGGGAGGTGACATCAGGGAAAAGGGGACCGGGGAACAGGGAGTGGCAAAGGAAACAAGGGAACAGGAGGTGGTGATTGAGGGGACAGCAGTTGATGGTGGCAGCATAGTGGGAAGGGGTCAGAGAGGATGGGGTGTCTGGCCTTGACCTGGAGACATGGGGACCAGGGGACATAGCTTGGTGCTATCATCAGGAACAGGGGACCTGATAGAGACCTGGTGGGGACAGCAGGAACGATATGGAGGATGTGGGAAGACCACCCCCTCTCATGTTCTCATCCGCAGGTGTCCCCAGAGCTGCTGCAGCCCCTGGTGACTGTGGTGGCCACCTTGGGCAAGTTGGGGACCATCCCTGGAGACATTTCCCTAGGAGGGGACGTGGGCTCACTGCAGGCCAGGCTGCTGACCTTCAGCTCTGGCGTGCGCAGAGCCATGATGCACCCAGATGGCAATGCCACCCTCCTACGACTTGCCCTGGGGGCCACCAAGGAACAGCCCGGTGCCCCTACAGTCATCACCAACTTGTGGCAGAAGGCAGTGACTGCAGTGAAGGACATCTGGGCCAAGCTGCAGGAGGATGCTGCACGCCTGAAGGATGCCTGGGCTGCCATGGCCACCACTGAGACCTCAAAGGGCCACCTGGTGAAAGCAGTGACACGGGAGGACAAAGCACTCAAAGGGTTGATGGCTGCCACCAGGGTGGTGGCGTTGCCCTCAGAGGTGAGCGAGGTGGTGGCAGCTCATGATGCGCAGGTGGCAGAGGCCGGGGAAGAGCTGCAGGCAGCCAGCAAGGCCACAGAGGAGGTGGCAGCAGCGGCAGCCAAGGAGAGGGGACAGCATGCAGCAGTGGCCCATGGGCTCCTAGAGCAGTTGGTAGCAGCCTGTATGGGGGCCTGCAACTACTACAGTCATGTGGACCACTGCCTCAGGGACATCAAAGCCCTGTTGCATGTCACTACTGGAGATCATGGCCCTGGTGTCCCCAAGGCCACCACGGGGGACATGGCTGTTCCCAAGGAGCTGGTGGTGGTGGCTGAGGTGCTGTGGGATGCCAGTGCCCGCCTGGCCCAGGAGCACCTCCTGGCAACACTGCGGGGTGTTTGGAGCCTGTTGGCCACTTCCAGTGTCACTGAGGCCACCAAGGTCACCCAGAGCTGCCAAGAGGCCACCAACATCCTCCCCAGGCTGCTGCCACTGGGGCCGTGCTAGGGGACAAACACATTCATCAGGGACCAGGGGCACCAACGCAATCATGGGATCATGGAGACAGCAAACAGGGACTTCGGGACCACCGTTCCAACCAATGGAGTGAGGGCTGTCACTGAATGTCACCTCACTGTCACCTCTGTGCATCCCCTAACCACCTCAAGGGACAGAGATGCCCTTCCCGTATAAATACTTCCCAATAAAAATGGGGAAAACCGTTTTATAAAAATGGTTTTATTTTCTGCAAGTGTTGTCATGTGACAAGGTTCTGGCTCCACGTGACTTTATCCCTAATGTGACAACAGAATCCTCACACATCCCCTCCCGTGTCCCTTTCTGACATCTGTCCCTGTTCCACTATACGTCTGTAGTGGGATTGCCTGGTCACAGCCTGAACCAGTGAATGAGCATCTGAGCGGAGCGGAGCGGAGGAGCCCAGGTCCACCCGACCTCTCGCTCTCTCCCTCTCGGTGGTGCTTCCGGAGGTGCTTCCAGGAGCACAGATCCGCTCAGAGCCTGCGCGGGTTGCCCCCCCCCCCCCCCTCTGGCTCTCTTCCTTCCGGCGCGCCAGCGTTCGAACGAGAGGCAGCTGCGTTCCTTAGCCTAAACGGTTGCCAGGAGGGGTGAGTTCATTCCCCCCTATCTCTAACATCTCTTTCTGTAGCGCCTCTACCTCAAATAAAAGCTCTGTCACCGCCTTTTCTTGCTTTACAACGTCCCTATGTATCTCCTTCTCATGTGTCCCCTTCACGTCCCTTCTATGTCCCTATATGTCACTTAGGCTCTGTCCCTTACATGTCACTTCCCAGTGGGCCCATGACAGTTCCTGGTGTCCCCAAAGCCATCTCAACCACACAAAGGGATCCTGGTGTTCCCACGGGGAGACCCCAATGCTGATTCTGGGATCCCCAAAGCCACCATGACCACACATGGTGATTCTGGGCTCCCCACATGTGTCCTGGTATCTCCAAGGCCACCATAGCCATGTCCCTGTCACCTCCTCTGAGCATCATCATGTCCCTTTCTGTGTCGTCACTCCCCTCTTGAAACGGGGGGAGACTGAAGATCCCCAGAACCTGCAGGAAGGTGACAGCCCCCAACCACCAAAACCACCAAGTGTGGTCCAGGAGTGGTCCTGTTGCATCCTGCCACAGGCCACGGGCTCCTGGAGTCACTGAGGGCCACTGAGGGCTCTTGAGGGGCTGCCAGGGGGACAAGACGGGAGGGTTGGATCAGGAGCTTCAGTCTGCAGGCCTGCAAACCCTTGAACTCCAGCTCCTATGGGATTCCCCCGCAACCCCCCTAAAAAATAGCACCCCTAGGAGTCCCCAACTCCAATGGGATCCCTTCGTGTCCCCTCAGAATCCCTTAACCTCCATGGGAAACCTGTGACCCCTCCAAAATTCCCCAATGCCAATGGGACTCCCTATGCCCTCCCAATAACCTCACCCAAAAAAACAAAACAAAAAAACAGGACTCACAGGATTCAAACAGCACCCGCACGGCCAGAAAAGGCAGAAATTAGTTAAATGTCTACCAGCTGAAAATAACGGCAAGTCTTCAGTAAAGACGCATTTCTGTCCTTTTTCATGCTCCTACACAGGGCTCGGCACTCAGGTACGAGTTCACCTCGGCGCACTACGGGAACGGCACCAAAGAACGCGACCACGCCGGAGCAGGTGATGGGCACACGCGGAGCAGCCCAGCGGACACACTTCGCCCCTCCGGGCAGTGCGCCCGCCTGCTCCGGACAGGGCTCCGATGGGAAGCCTCTCCCAGCCTGAGCTCGGGAGCACAGAGCAGAGCGCGGGGCACCTCCTGGCACCGCTCTCACGAGACTCGGGAGACGCTCCGCGCTCACAACGCCCTCAGCCCTCGCGGGAGCGGACGGACACTGCTCCGGGAGCCGCAGTGCGGCCGTTCGCACCGTTTCTCCTCACGGGAACGGAGCGGCGGGACACGGCCTGAGGCGGGCCGGGGGCCGCGGTACGGCGACCTAGAATCCCCTCAAGCGCTGCGGGGGAAAGCTCTGGCTGCGAATGGGGGATTGGAAGACAGGCACTGCGTGCAACCGAGTCGAGGAATGGGGGATTGGAAGACAGGCACTGCGTGCAACCGAGTCGAGAGGTTGGAGAACTTGAATGAGGAAGGAAGGTCAGAGCATCAGAGCAGCTGGAACAGATGAAAACGATGCAGGGACGTTTTCTTTAACGTTCCCTTTTACCAAGGCTTCAAAAAGGCTTCATTATGGGTAATGAACAGAAAAGTATAAAATCATGAAGGAGTAACCCGAGAATCATCTGGGTGCTGGAGCTGGTGGCACCATGCGACGCAGTAACACAAGGGCTGTTGGCAGAAAGCTGATCCTCCTCCTCCTGGCTGACACTGGCTTCTCAGCAGTGACGCTGGGGCTTTCCATCAGAGTGCTAAGCATGCTCCATCCTTTCTGAAACTCCTGCTTCTCTGTGTCTCTTTTCTTGCTGTTGTGTTTGTAAATAAATGACTGCACTATATTTATTCTGCTTGCAGAGGCTAGTTCTGCATTACCAAAAGTGCTTTAAAAAGAGGATGAAAGGCAGCAAAGCCCTCACCCAGCAAGGCCATGGACTTGTACATCTCCTGAATCATGTCCTGGTAGAGCACTCGCTGAGCCCACTCCTTCTGCTGAAATACACGGCCTCTTCCACAAAGGTCACAGGCCCCTGTAAGCAAAATGTTCCTCGGCAGGAACAGCCAAGATCCAGAGAAGCAGCTGGAGAGAAACTCCAGTCACAGCGGTTTCTCTGTCCCCAGAACACAAATGCTGGGAGAGGGCACCTCACTGTCCCCCTGCACTCTTGTCCCTTGCCCTCTGCTGGCTGCTTCCCCAGGCTCCCACCTGAGGTGGACGTGCTGTGGCCATTTGCTGCTCTCCTGCAGGCTGCATCTATTGCAGGTGAAAAGTAGATGTTGAATTGGAGCCTGCTGGGACTATATAACTGGCATGGTCAGAGAATGCAGCAGCCCCTATCCCACCGCAGCCCATCTGCAGCAGCACTGCCATTACCAGGCTTCCTCCACAGCAAAGCTGATGTGACAGCACACTGCCCTCTGCCTTGCCTTTCCCTCTTTCTCTCTCTCTCTCTCCCCCTCCCACTTTACTCCTTCAACCTGGCACAGGAAGACAGTGAGCAACACTCCTGGTAACACCCTGGCTAGAACAGATCAACGATCGTAAATCTGTCTCAGACTAGAAGGCCGAAAGAACTGATAGTAGACACCTGGTTCAGCAGCTGAGGGCCAATTGAGCATGTGCCTAAAAACAGAGAACGGCAATGAGTCAGTCATCTTACCCAAAAACAAAGAGCAGCACCAGTGCCTCTTAAGCTTTCCTACACAGCAGCAGACTACAGGACAAGCTCTGCCTTTGAGCAGGGATGCCTCTTGAGGACACACCTGCACAGAGATCCCTTACACCTTCATGTCAAGGCACCCTGCTGATACAGATCCTCAGTAAGTTTGGTTTGAGCTTTATTAGCTTCACTAAGGTTCCATCTTTGATTGTGCACATAGGATCCCTCAGGCCCAAGCTCCTGAACAAGTCAGACTAGGAGTGGATCCAGCTGCACTGAGGATCCTTACCTCTGTGCTTTGAGGAGTTTAGAAAGCAAGGAGGTCCGCTCTGATCCTTCTGACCCAGCAGAAGGGCCTCCTGCACGTGTGTGTTTAAAGCCTGCACTCTATGTGGAAAATAACCAACTGCATCCAGCCATCTCAAATCTTGTTCAGTCCCTGTTAAATCACTACAGCATATCTACATCAAGAAATACATCAATGCTTCTCTCTTTGGAGTGTATACTGCAGCTGTATCCATCTGTTATAAATTGGCAGTCTGCACGATGGCAACTAGGGACACCAACTGATGACAGAACTCATAAGAATTTAGGACTGGAGTTCACTCTATATGACTGGGCTCATACAACTGTCATAACTGAGAAAGGAGATTCATTAGGGGCTGCAAAACAATGACAGGGGGAAAGGTATTATCTGCAAAATGCCAAGTTTGGAAGTTACATATGAAACAAGGGAGAACAGGAATAAACAAGAAGCAGAAACTGTAGCAAAGGACTTTTTTTTTTTAATAACCTACAGAAATTGATTTTGCTTGGGTTGTGTCAGCCACTCAGAACTATTCCACACACTATGCATGAGGGTGGATATGGAAATGCATCATACTGCATAGCTACAAATCTGGGATCTATCCTCTTAGCAAGGAATCGGAATCATCACAGAGTCAGAGAATCTCAAATTGGGAAACAACCACAATCATAGAATCATAGAACGGACTGGGTAGAAAAGGACCACAATGATCATCTAGTTTCAACTATGCCATGTGAAGGGCAACCAGCCACTAGAGCAGGCTGCCCAGTGCCACATCCAGCCTGGCCTTGAATGCCTCCAGGGATGGGGCACACACAACCACCCTGGGCAACCTGCTGCAGTGTGCCACCACCCTCTGTGTGAAAAACGTCCTCCTAATATCTAACCTAAACCTCCCCTGTCTCAGTTTAAGACCATTCCCCCTTGTCCTATCACTATCCAACCTTGTAAGCAGCCGTTCCCCCTCCTGTTTATACGCTCCCTTCAAGTACTGGAAGACCACAATGAGGTCTCCCTGGAGCCTTCTCTCCTCTAAGCTGAACATGTCCCTCAACCTTTCCTCACAGGAGAGGTGCTCCAGCCCTCTGATCATCTTCGTGGCCCTCCTCTGGACCCACTCCAGGAGCTCCACGTCCTTCCTGTACTGGGGTCCCCAGGCCTGGACACAGTACTGCACATGGGGCCTCACAAGAGCTGAGTAGAGGGGGACAGTCCCCTCCCTGTCCCTGCTGGCAACTCCTTTTTTAATGCAGCCCAGAACACAGTTGGCCTTCCAGGCTGCAAGCACGCACTGCCAGCTCCTGTCCAGCTTCTTGTCCACCAGGACCCCCAAGTCCTTCTCTGCAGGGCTGCTCTCATGGAGATCCTTCCCCCAGTCTGGATAAATACCTGGGGTTGCCCTGACCCAAGTGTGGCACCCCGCATTTGGCCTTATTGAACCTCATTATGTTGCCATGGGCCCACTTCTCCAACCTGTGCAGGTCCCTCTGGATGGCTTCCCTTCCTTCCAATGTATCAACTGCACCACTCAGCATCCGCAGACTTGCTGAGGGTGCATTCGATGCCACTGCCTGTGCCACTGATGATGTTGAAGAGCACCGGCCCCAGGACTGACCCCTGAGGGACACTGCTCGTGACCGGCCTCCACTCTGACACAGAACCATTAATCACAACCTTTGGCTGCGTCCAGCCAGCCAATTCCTAACCCATCCAACAGTTCATCCTTCAAATCCACACCTCTCCAATTTAGAGAGAAGGATGTGGTGAGGGACCATGGCAAAGGCTTTGCAGAAGTCCAGGTAAATGACATCCATTGCCCTTACCCCATCCACCAAAGCCATCACTCCATCACAGAAGGCCGCCAGATTGGTCAGGCAAGGTCTGCCCTTGGTGAAGCCATGCTGGCTGTCCTGAATCACCTCTTTGTCTCGTATGCACCTTAGCACAGTTTCTGGAAGGATCTGCTTCATGATCTTCCCAGGCACAGATGTGAGCCTCACCAGCCTGCAGCTCCCCAGATCTTCCTTTCTCCCCTTCTTAAAATCAGCAATAGAAACTACAATCACAGGAGCTGATATCCTCGTAGCATCCTCACAGAATCCTCAGACTCTAGAATCCTAGACATTAGCAACCTTATAATAACCCCATAGTATCACATTGTTTCCTCACCCCCACAGAGGGAAACTCTGTATGGAGCATGCTCACAATCTATGGTATCCGTCAGCACTCCTTACGGAATGGATTATCTAGAATAACAAAGCACTGCCAATTGCAAGTGCTCAGAGGTTCTTTCTCAAAAGACGGATTTTTAATACTGTTTTTCTTTCTAATTTGGATATGGGAAGGGATCTGAGATCTTAAATGTATATGAAAGGAATCCAACACCACTGTGCCCTTCAAAAAATCTCCCTTTGCCACACAGAGGGAACTCTGAACAGAGGAAAAGTGAACCTTCATCCTGGTTTTCCATTACGTCCCGGGCGAGTTCCCGGGGACGTCTGGGACCCTCCTGGAGATACTGGGAGCCTCCAGGACCCTCACCAGGCCCCAGGCATTTTGGTGCTGCAAGCCCACCAGCACCCAGGATGTGTCTGCATGAGGGGTGACAGCCCTGGCAGGATGCAATGCGATAGACACACGTGGCTCCGTGGTGTGAGTATCACATGTACTTCTCCCTGTCCCCTGCTGATGTGTGCAGACGGGTTCACAGAGGTTGCTAGCTGAGGACATAACCAGGGGACACCTAGGGTGACGGGATGTAGCCACAGCTTGGAGACAGCGGCCAGCTGCTGCAGACATTCATTTGGCAGGAAAGGACACAGAGCGTGACATGGCCCCAGCCTGGGACATGAGGGGCAACAAAAGTGGTCTCGCTTAGACCACTGGGACCAGGAAGCCATGGGTGAACCTGCTGCCACTCTGCTAGGGACAGTCGTGTCCCCACTGCAGCCGCATTCCCAAAGAGCTTTATTCAGTGCCACGTCCCACAGAGTGCCTAAAAAGGACAAAACCGCAGAATTTTGGACCAAGCGATTGCCACGAGCTTCCAATTAGCGACCATGTTACTACAAGGCCAAGGTCTCCACAGGCCTGGTGACACAGGGACACCACTAGGACACCGAGCGGTAAGTGGCAGTGCCGTCAGTAGCGGCATCAGCAGCTCAAGGGGACGCAGCACTGGGAACACCGACACCTCCCCCCGAACCTCCAGCCCCGCTGCGGGGGTCCCCGTCGCGTTCGCCCAACACCGGCGGGGGGAAAAGAGGTGCGGCCGCGGTCTGCGGAAGGGGAACGAAAGGGAGCAAGGGGAGTCTGTCGGAGAACGACCCCCATCGGGCACTGAGACCCCAGCCCCGTCTCCCGGCTCTCACAGAAATACCCCGCATAACAAGCCCGTGCCCCCTCAGCCCCGTGAGACCCCCCACGGGTCCTCCCGAGCCCCCACAACACGCCAGACCCACTACCCAGCCCTGCAAGGACCCACGTAGCCCCGCCCCGCACCGCCCCCAGCCCCGCACCGCCGCCTCTCCCGCTCACCCCGTGCGCCGCGCGCCCCATACCCGGACTTGCCCTCACAGGGCATGGCGGGCTGAGCGCCGCCGCCCGGACTGCGCACGCGCAGAGAGGGACGCTGTGTGTATTTACCAATGGAGAGGACGCGTAGCCTCGCTCGTCCGATCGTCCCGCCTCTCGGGCTTTGAGCGACAGCCACAGCAGCCAATCGGCTCTGCAAAGACTTGGGGGCGAGCACGTACGAGCGGCCAATAACGGCGGCAGGGCTCGCCCGGAAGAAGGAGCGCGGGGAGGGCGTGCGGGCAGCAGTGGAAGCTAATGAGAGGACCTGGCGGGGCAGGGCGGAGCAAGAGGAGAGGTGGGGGGAGGGGGGCAACAGGGAGTCTCGTTTGGTTCAGGTGGTGCTACTTTTCAAAACGTGTCCAGGTCCCTTTGGATGGCATGCGCAGCGCTGTCACGGCTCACTGCCGCACATATCGCACAGTTTCTGGTGTGGTTCCTTGAGTGCTGCGCAGCGTGACAGAGATACAGAGCTCCCGTCAGGGCAGCGCGGCTGCCTGTGTCCTCTCCTGCCCTCCAGCAGTGGGAGTGCTCCAGGGTGGGCCTAAGTATGGTACTCAACCGGCCTGCCTGCATGGGCAGGGGAGGAGAGAGAGCCTGTACTTAGTGGTGTTCCTCAGGGATCGGTGCCGGGTCTGGTCTGTTCAACATCTTCATGAGTGACCTTGATGAGGGGATAGAGTCCACCCTCAGCAAGTTTGCTGATGATACAAAGCTGGGAGGAATGGCTGACACTGGAAGGCGGTGCTGCCATTCAGAGACCTGGATGGGCTGGAGAGTTGAGCAGAGAGGAACCGGATGAGGCTTAATGAGAGCAGGGGTAGAGTCTTGCACCTAGGGAGGAATAACCGCACGCGCCGATACAGGCTGGGGGATGAGCTGCTCGAGAGGAGCTGTGTAGAGAGGGACCTGGGTGTCCTGGTGGATGACAGGTTGGCCATGAGTCAGCAGTGAGCCCTGGTGGCCATGAAGGCCAATGGGATCCTGGGGTGCGTGAAAAAGAACATGGCCAGCACGTTGAGGGAGGTGATCCTCCCCTTCTGCTCTGCCCTGGTGAGGCCTCACTTGGATTATTGTGTCCAGTTCTGGGCTCCCTGGTACAAAAAAGACAGGGATCTCTTGGAATGAGTCCAGTGGAGAGCCACAAAGATGATAAAGGGAGTAGAACAGCTCCTTATGAAGAAAGGCTGAGAGACCTGGGTCCGTTCAGCCTTAAAAAAAGAAGACTCGGAGGGGATCTGGTCCACGTCTATGAATATCTAAGGAGTGGGAGGCAAAGGGATGAGGCTGGACTCTCCTCAGCATTGTGTGGAGACAGGATAAGGGGAAATGGCCACAAACTGAAGCACAGGAAGTTTCACACAAGTGTGTGTGGGAACTTCTTCACAGTGCAGGTGACGGAGCACTGGCACAGGCTGCACAGAGGAGACGTTTAAGACCCACCTGGACGCCTACCTGTGCAACCTGGGCTAGGGAGCCTGGTTTGGCAGAGGGATTTGTGAAAGTCAAAAGCCATTCTTTTTGTCTCAGAGCTTGCTTCGTGAAGCTTTTCTGGTGATAAGACTCTGAGTGAGAACTGCAGGTTATC
Organism: Callipepla californica brunnescens; assembly: GCA_023055505.1. Taxonomy (NCBI): domain Eukaryota; kingdom Metazoa; phylum Chordata; class Aves; order Galliformes; family Odontophoridae; genus Callipepla; species Callipepla californica. Next base: position 4,607,129 of record JALIRH010000043.1, on the reverse strand, counting down.
GAGGTGGGTGTCACCGTGCCACAGTGCCTCTGCTTATTGTTGTAAAGATAAGCAGAAGCAGGGACAAGCCTGTTTTTTTCAGGGTTCGGCTTGGAGAAGCTGATCACTGCAAAAGACCATAATGCTTGTGCGTGGCAAGGAAGGCACCTCTCCCTGCTGGCTTATCTGTTGGGCCAGGTATGTCACACTAACAGAGAGAAAAGAAAAAAGAACAACTGAGAAATGGGGGATAAAAGGCCTTCACTAAACTAACGACTTTGGAGAAGAACTCCCAAAGAAAAAATCTTTGATGGAGAACTCCTGAAGAGAAAAAAACCTTTGACAGAGAAGTCCCTGAGGGGAAAAGCTCTTTGGAAGAGCCCTGAGGCCTCCCTGCTGCAAAGCTTCCCGGCTTTCTACCGTCCCCCGCGGTGTCCAGACAAGTTCCTGAGATCAACGGACCCACTACGAACCTCGCTGGATCCACGGTGGTGATTATATCTCTCTTGCTTTCTACCAAGACTCCTTGCTTTTTATCTCTTTTCTGTTGCTCATCTTCCCCATATCCCTAAGCTAGGATACTAGGATTTGTAATAAACTGGTTGGGCTAACATTCGACTCGTTGTGTCTTAATCTCGCCATTGGGTATACACATAATCCACATCTCTCTCCTTTACATTGGAGCATGACAGGGTTGGACTAGGCGATCTCTAGAGGTCCCTTCCAACCCCTACAATTCTGTGATTCTGTGAAATGGCTCAAGGGTCGCATAAGCGTGGCAGGCTCTGCTGCAGGTGTTCTTCCACACTGCTCGGGTTCTGCTGCAGCTGGAGGGAGCACAAGGACAAGGGGCAGGCAGACCATCTGCAGTCAGTTGGAGCACTCTTCTGACAGCACCCTTTCCCTTTTTTTCCCCAGGCTGTTCTCGTCTCCCAGCCGGGAGCCCTGTGGGGCTGGATGTTCAGAGAGAACTTCAGGCAGAGGGATCCCAGGTTGCTCAGACTGTTCCGTCCGAGGTGAGGATGGGCCAGGGTTTCCTTCAGCCTCTCAGGGGCAGGGAGGGTAGAAAGGCCTGCAGTAGAGCTCCCGAGGCACTGTGCGGGAGGGAAGGGAGCAAGGATGCTGCTGCAGGCAGTGGACGTGGACAGGGGCTAAATAGGGAACAGGCAGAACAGGGTCTGGACAGGGCTATGTCAAGTGCAGGAGAGAGACTTGAATGGGGCAGGGCTGGGGACAGGTGCACTGCTGGGACTGCTGAAACTCTGTGGTGGTGAGGGTGAAGGGATGCCTGGCGTGTGTCCCGGACCGTGGGAAGTAGAAGATCATGAGGATTTCCCTCTTTTTATTTATTTTCTCAAAACAGTTTATTAATTGCTCTGAGTAGTGACTTTGGTTAATTTATGCTCTGACTGAGTAATGGCAGTTCCATTTTACCCTTAACGTTTTTGCTTGCAGTACCCACTTGTGTACTAATCGAGCTAGTCAAGTCTTTTTTAAACAGAATACTTTAACCAAATCTGTACAGGCGTTTTTGTTTCCTTGTAAGCTGTCCCTCTGCTTTTGCATTTACTGGTAAATCCTATCAAATGAAGCAAATCTGGACACAGAATATAGGAATTTGCTGAAGGGAAAATTATCCTTGTCATTACACAGAGAGAATGCAGGCTTGCTTCAACTTTTGCAAGAGAATTCACCTCTCCCCCCCAAAATGTTGTTACACGAAATCGTATTTACATGTCATCGAATCATAGAATCATTTAGTTTTGAAAAGACCTCTGAGATCACCAAGTCCACCCCAACCCATCCCCACAATGCTCGCTAACCTTGTCTCTCAGTACCACGTCTTCGCGGTCCCTGTAAACCTCCACCTTGTCAACTTGTTCTCTGTGAGTATGGAGCATGTCCAGTCTCCACATCCATCCATCTTTTCACAGCAACACTTTCTTTACACCTGCAAATCCAGATCTGGTATTTCCAGCCCCTAGGTTTGTGCACCCTTCGCTTTTATCTCCTGCTTTTTGTATCCAATCCAAAATCAGACATTTTCAACCTGAAAGACGTTCAATCTTTCACTTTCTTTCCACGTCCAATGCAAATCTGGCATTTCCAACCTCAAAATCCATCTAAACTTTTGCTTTCCCTTTCCTACTCCAAATTTGGCATCTCCAACCCCAAAACCCATGAAATCTTTGTCTTCTTATACACTTGCAACTCCAAATCTGAAATTTCCAACCCAAAAATTGGTGCAGACTTCCTTTTTACCTCTTGCCTTTCATCTCCAACCCCAAATCAGGATTTTTCAATGCCAAAATCCATCTAACCTTTCCCTTCCTTTCCACTGTGGCTTTATGTATTTTTATTATCGGTATTCCACATCATACCATCATGTGGTGCACTGGGAGTTAAAGAGTATATGCTCCAGGTCCATGGATTGTCAGTATACCTGTCTGAGAAAAGAATTTATGATGAGACTACATACCCCAGAGGACTTTTGCATTCCTATTCAGAGCACAGCCGTGGGATCCACAGCATCAGCTGCTGTGGGGAGCTCTCTCAGCGCTGGCAGTGTGCCCATCGGTGCTGGGGGTTCCCTGGTGCTGGGGGCCTTTGGGTGGTCAGGACTGGGCTGTGGGCTCGGTGGGACTCTGGGACGTGGCAGTCTCTTCTGCTAAAGCCCATGGATCACCTGCCTGCACATAAGCACCACAAGACTTGAAGGCAGCCCTGGAGCCAGCCCTGAGGGCACGGCCATGGTCTGCAGAGGAGCCGAGTTCCCACCAACTTCTCCTCCTCATCGCCCGCTCTCTTTCACGCCCTCCTCCCACCCTCCCCCCCTATCGGTTGCCTTCCACTTTTGCTGAGCTTGACAGAACGTCCAAAGGGCAATGCTGAAGCTCTCAGCTCTTGCACGTTCCTCTTCTGTTCTTGTTAAAGACATTGGGCATCGCTTTTGGAAACGAGTGTCCTTTCATTCTTCCTCCTTCCCCAGCCCCCACCGGCCCTTTCCAAAATTCTGGAATACCTCTGTAGTTCTGGGGCTTGGTAGAGCAGTGTCTTCCACTACTAGCAATGGAGATAAGATCATCTCATGCTGAGAGCTCTTTGGGAAGGACGATCATTGCTCACTGGCACCACTCAAGCAGCCACGGAGCAAAGTGTGAAGGGAGACTGTATTTTCTGTGGAATGTTTTCCCGTGCTTCTCTGACTGCGGCAGGGACACGGGAGTCTCCTGGGTTAGTACGAACCCATGCTGTCTCAGGCTACTTGGGTGGGAAACGCTTTTCTAACAAGCCGGAAAGTTAACTCAAGAATATGAAAGCCAGTTGCTATGTGACTGACTTGAAAGATTTGAACAACTTTTTGCCTTACTTACTGGAAGAAAAACAAATCTGGCTATTCCCTTGAAAAAAATTCATCACTAGATTATATCACTAGAATCTACCAAGCCTGCTGAACATATTGGCCTGTATAACCCAGACTTGACAGAGAAGAAAATCAAGAGTTTGGATCTTGAAATTCCACTTGAGCTGGATTCTTTTGATATCCGACCTATCGTGATGCAGAAAACAACAAAGATGCGAGACGGACTGATGGGGGTGCCCCCCGACCAGTGGTTTCCTGCCCAGATGACTCTGCATGTAAGAGCTCACCCATATGTAGCTCCCAAACTAGTTGATTTAGTGGAGAGATTCAGGCAGAAACCAAGAGGGAGTCTGCCAGCATGGTTACTCTGTTTCTGGAATGTGGGAGCAGGGAATGTTGTTGTAAATGGTCCAGAAATCTCCAAACTCGCATCTATCACTGCTCACCCTGCACTCAGTCAAAGACTGTCTGGTATCGTACTGTATAAGGAGGAAAACCACTCATTAATTGAATGGCTGCTCACTGCATGCCCAATAACATGGTCTAATAAACTGGATATGCCTACCTATGGAATTCCATGGAAGAGCTCCAAAATTATATCCAAGAGCTGGGCATGAGAGAGGCTATCTATGAGAATGCTTTTAAAAGTTCTGATTTAATCAAATTCACTGTGAGGATGAGAGACTTGGTTCTACAGCAAGTTCTCCCCAGTCACTATGGGTGAGTTGTAGCAACTTTAAATCCTTCAGTAGCCTCCAAGGCCATAATTCAACAGTCTGCTCAATTAGTGGGTGTGTGATTCTGTGTGTGTGAACTCAGAGAGACTGAGCGGCTAGTATCAAAGTGCAGTACTCGAGAGATACAGGAAAAGAATACTTGTGTTCATAACCAATTTCTGGGTAATTTAGAACAGATATCTGCCACAACCTTTCCCTACAATGATCTAGCAGTTTTACTGTGTAAGACAGGAATCTCAAACGCATGTCCATCCTAGGCTTATATTAACCCTCATAGATCATGGGAGAGTTTGAAGACATTAGCGATATCAGAGACAAAATGTCACGTTCCTCTGATTTTTGTTATCACTATTCCACATTATAATATCATGTAGCGCACTGGAAGTTAAAGAGTTAATGCTCCAGTTCTGTGGATCATCCATAGTTCTGGTTATCCCTGTCTCAGAAGAGAAGAACAGCTGTGTACCCCAGAGGACTTTGTGGTGCTTTGTGTTTCCATTTTCCATTCAGAGGGAAAGATCAAACTTTTTGCATATCACAAGACTTCTCTCTTTTCCCTTTCTGCATGTCTGCAGAGCATGTTCCCCAGCTGTCTCATCTTTAGCATTAGAGTAAGGCCTTCAGGTTTTGGATGCTCTCTATTTGATTCTATTTGATTCATTAGCTTCAATTCCCATTCTATTGTATTATATTGTGTTACTTTGCATTCCAATATCTTTTTTACGAAATTAGCTTTCCTCCTCAGATCGTTGCTGCTGTTTTGTTTCTAGGCCCATCTCCCTGCCCTTTTCCCCGTTCCTTGTTTTGTGGGTCCATGGGTCCTCCTACCCCATTAGTCATGGAATTGGTCCAAACTGGCCCGTAAACCATTGACATTTTTGGTGGAGAATGTGGGCATAAGGCCGCCTTGGAAAGACACACTTTTAGAACAAATCTCTCTCTGCATTCAGAGAGCTTCGTTAGAAAACTTATCTGTACTGCAGGTGCTGTACTGAGAACAAGGCTTTTAAGTCCAAGTGGACTGCCAATATTCTGGGATTTTTGTAGTCTTTCCAGGTGCTGCTAGCTTACTTCTGTAAAGAGAAAAAAAAGAAATGCTTTCTTTTGTAAAACTGCCCTTCAAGGGATTGCATTCCGTTATTTTTTCTCTTTGAATGCTCAGAACGTACTGGGCCTTAATTAAGTTTGCCACTCTGATCCATGGAGCTATATATATGTGTACACAAACACATATTTATATATGATAATATAATATTATATATATATGTGTGTGTGTGTGTATATGATAATTGAAGAACCCTGATGTAAATGCCTACCCGGAATCAGCATACAATGTGGCATACAACTCCAACGGGAGTTGCTGATTTTACAGAGCTGGTGTTTTTTAAACAGTGTCCCAGTCTCTCCCTTGAATCCTTTGTGCACTTCTTAAATGCTCATCTGATGATCATCATGATCATGGTGTCAGTCTCTCTGAATGTACTCCTCATTGTTTTACTTAGTATCTGTACTTAATAATCTTTTGTGGAAGCCTTTCCCAAAGCCAGAGAGTACTGCCCGTCAGGGAGTGTGGAGGGACGGGAGAGACTGAAGAGAAATGGGCATTGCTGGTGTCATGGAACTTTACTCCTGAACACCTGCAAGATGCTGAGAACCTAAGCAGATATTTGAGACAGGGATGCTGTAGCTCAGGGAGATCTGAGGAGGCCCAAATTATTTGGGGCCTGGCTTATCAGGCTTTATTCAGTGCTATCCCAGGGAGGCATCGAGTGTCTGAAATAGGCACCAATTGTCTTCAAGTCAAAATGAAAGAGGTCATGGACAGGACTTGAGAATTTTTTCAAGCCATGCAGTCAGGTGACTGGTTTAAAGAATGGAGTCTTAGATCCTATCTTGCCTCAATGCTGGAATTGTTGGGGCTCACAGGATGGGGAAAATTGCTTGTAAATATTGGTTTGACATAACTGTGTGGGTTTGTGTCTTGGATGATCAGCATTGCGGTTGCAAAACATATGATATCTCGTATTCTTTTTTTCTCTTTCTCCTTAGCTCTGCTAAGCTCCAGATTACCACTACAGAGGAATACTACAGGAAATCCAATGAATGAACAACGCACACAATGTATGAGCCAAAGAGTAGTGTAGAATCCTGTGGAAAGTCTCCAGAATTGTTTCAGTGTCTCAAACACTGGAGCATCAGAGGGAAAGAAAATAGAAATTGTGCAATTAGTTTACAGTTGGAACACGGAACCAAAAGTGCTTGCTGAAGAAGGTTCTGTGTACACGTGCTTAGTTTGCAGTGAAATAGGGAACAAAAGTGCTTGCCAGAGAGGATGCAGCATACATCTGAGGATGGATGGCCCTACCCCTCTTATGCAAGTCTGATATATTTCCCCTCTTGCAAGAGATGCTTATGTGATGAGGGACAGGATCTCTACAACCCCGGACTCCATTGGAGGAAAAGGTTGATGTTACCATTCCCCTTCCATACATTCACAAATGCCGATGCTCACCTACTTCCACCTTGGAAATTACAGATACATATGCAAAACATCTCCTTTGTTCAATAAATAAAAAGAACTATGACTCAACCAACAGTCAGTTGTGTAGACACCACCAAAATATTAGTGGACCGCAGATGATGCAGGAACCAAGGGTAGTGGTCCAGTTTTCCTTTCCTGGAAAGTCTCCCGTCAGGGCTTGAATGTTTGTCCAGTGGGTCTTGCTGACCTTGAGCAAGCTTAATGACTCCAAATTAGATCTGGTCACATCCATCAATCCTATTTGGATGGTTTCCTAAAACAACCTTGATTGTGGTGACCTGACTGTGCCTGAAGAGAAATCTGCTATTTATATTTTACACAGCTGTGCTCCTGTGCTGTTCACATGACACCCAAAGACTCCGGTGACTTCTCACTGCTTTACTGGGTGCCCTGGGAACAGCCAGGGCCTTTTTTGAGGAATCACAGGGGCTCTGAGTGGAGGGAGGTCAGCTCAGCCCCTCACCAGCTGACCAATCTCTGTGTCCAGACACACTCAAAAGCACTTATGTCTTTTTAGAAGCTGACGGCACAAACAGAAAGTATCTCTGTGCTGACCTCTGCCACTTCTAGGGTTCTCCAGGGGGTGGTAAGGTGTGCTGCATGCAGCAGGGGCACTTGGGTACCCGGGACTCCTATGGAGCAGTGAAGTCCTCTTACAGTTGCCTTTCCTAGGCAGGCATGGACATGAAGTCTCCGTGGTAGACAGGGATCAGTGTTTACATGCTCTGGAGTTACAAAAAATGTATGTTGACAAAGCACATGGACTTCCCAAGACACCATTCAAGAACAGTGCCACTTATTGCCAAGTCATGCTGGTGTGGTGTAATCTGGACATCAGTGGAAAGTGCAAAACTGTCATGGTTTTCTGATTTTTGTTGTCAGTATTTCACATCATTACATCATATAGTACACTGGGAATTAAAGAGTTTATGCTCCAGTTCTGTGGATTTCAACCTCCGTAATCGTGTCTCGAAAGAAAATAGAACCCCCCAAAAATGTAATTGTGGATGAAGGAAGAGTCATCAATGAAAAATGGACATAGGAGTACATTTTTGTCAAGACAGATGGCACTTTGTCATGGTTTTATGATCTCTGTTATCAGTATGACACATCATAACATCATGTAGTGCACTGGGCATTAAAGATTTAATGCTCCAGTTCCATGGATTGTCCATGTTTCCATGTACCTGGTTCTACATGTTCCAGAACACTTTCATAGTTCAGTTTCTGTTTTCCATTTAGAGGGAAAGATAAAACTGCTTGCAAGTCCTGAGGCTGCCCTTCTTCTGCTTGTCACTGCAGTCTGTGCTCCCCACCCATCTCACCTTTAGCATTAAAGTAAGGCCTTCAGTTCTGGACACTCTCTCATTTTATTGGATTTCTTAGCTTCAATTCCAATTATATTGTATTATATTGTATTATTTTGCATTCCGTTATCATATTTAGTAACTTAGTTTTTTCTTTCCCTTAGCTGGTCGCCGCTGTTTTGTTTTTAGTCCCATCTCCCTACCTTTTTCCCTTTTCCCCTCTCCTGGGCTGTGTCAGTCATGGAACCAGGTCGAACGGGCCAGAAACCGTTGACACACTATGCTTAATTTGCAAGGATATCATGTCAGATTGCAATCTGAAAAGACATTGTATGAAGAAACATGCTGCCAAATTGGGTGGATATCAAGGAATGTTTCATAAAGGCAAAGTAGCAGAGCTGAAAAAAGTCTATCATCTCAAGCAAATCTTTTTTAAAACGTTAAAACTCCAAAGGATTCTGTTATAAAAGCTATTTATCTGGTAGCAAATCTGGTTGCAAAGAAATCAAAATCATTTACTGATTGTGAGTTGGAAAGCACGGCAGATGTAGTTTGTCCTGATAAAAACAATGGATTTTTCTAAAATCATCATGACTCACCAGACTGCAGCCAGGTGAACTGAAGAAAGAAGAAAATCTGTCAAAAGAAATTTGGAGAGAAAAGCTGCTAATTTCAAATGTTATGCTTGGGCAAGACATGAAAGTACTGATGCTACAGACATGGCTCGACTTGACATTTTCATTAGAGGTACTGATAATGAATACAATGGCTTCTTTGGTGCCATTAAAAAACACAACTGATTCTCACTTTTTTGTATGAATCAGTAAAAGTTACATGAAAATGATCATCTTTAAGCTTTGTCAACATACCTGGTATAACTATGAATGGTGTCCCAGTGATGAGGCTGGCAGCCTCCAAAGAGATTGTAAGATTAAGAGAAGATGATGTAATGGGCACTGGCAACACACATTTGATGAACTGTCACTGCACTGTACACCAAGAAAAGTTGTGCTTCCAACACAGATAATGTTATGCAAATCATCATCAAAGCTGCATATTTCATAAAGTGCGAGGGATTGAATCCTTTCCCATTCCAGGAGTTCCTTAAAAGTATGGATGCTGATTGCAGGGAAATAAATTACTCTTCTGAAGGACGGTGACTAAGCTGGGGAAAAGGCTATAAAGATTTTATGATTTGTGAAATGAAAACAAGCGATTTATGGAATCAAAAGGAAGATTTGTGCCAGAACTTGAAGATGAAAGATGGTTTAGCATTTTTGGTGAATTTGACTGCTCATTTAAATAAGTTAAACATGCATCCTCAAGGTGAAAATCAACTCATCCGTACTATGTTTCAAACCACAACAGCGTTCTAAGTGATATTCCATCCAAAATTACTAATGAATACTTGGAGAACTCACCAGGAACTGCAACCACTGCCACTGAACCAGATGGAAGCACTAGTTTCACAAAAACAAGGTCAAAAATACCACTACTTTTTTGTCTTTGTTGATCTTGGATTTCTCACATTTTAATTAAAAAAATACAAAAAAACACCTTCTGTTACTCATATAGAGTAACTACATTATATATTTTATATGTGGCCTAAGACAGCTTTCCTTCACTCAGTGTGGCCCAGGCAAGCCAGCACAGCTGCCTCTCTGATCCCACCAAGCTTTCCTGTTGCCTTGGCCAGCTTGTGGAATCCTGCCAGCGTACATGGTGGCACCTAGTATACAGCAACATCCTTCTTAGGAGTTGTCTCTCCAAGGGTACTTGGATCCCTCTGACCTAAGAAGACGAAGAAGCATGAATTCCCTTTGGATCCTCTTCATGGAACATCTCCCCTAAGACTTCTCTCAGGTTACGCTGTCCCAAAAAATGAGACCTATCACAGAATCATAGAATAGCTTGGGATGGAAGACACCATAAAGGTCATATTTCCACACTTGCTTCTGAGGGCAGGATTCACAACAGCTCAATCAGATGCAGCATCAGGCTGCCCATAGCCCCATCTAACCTGGCCCTGAACACATCCAGAGATGGGATATCCATAACTTCTCTGATCAACCTGTCTGAGTACCTAACCACCTTGTGAGTACACAATTTCCCCCTAACATCTAAATCTCTCTTCTAATTTATACCTGTTCCTCCTTCTCCTGTCCCTATATTAGACCATGTAAAAAGTCTGCCTGGAGACAGATTATGAGCTCCTTTTAAATACTGAAAGACCACAATGCGGTTTTCTCCCAAAGCTTTCGCTTATCCAGGCCACATAAACCCACCTCTCTCAGCTCACCTTCATAAGAAAGCTGCTCCAGGCTTCTGAATTTTTGTTTCCCACCTCTGCACTCACTTCTGAAGCACATGTACAATAAAGTTTCATTAAGCCAAATTTCAGGCTCTCTGTTAAGCAGACTTACTGGGTAGACTGAATCTTGCAGAGACCAGGCTGAGCTGTTTTGTATGCTATTTATATATTAAACTTGTTGCATGAGTACTTCAGGGTAATTTTTAATGGCTATTCCAATATGTTTTTCTTTGCAAATATTATTGATGAAGAACACTTGCTTTTATTTTGTTTTATTTTGCTCTATGCCAGTAAAAGCTGCAAACAGAGGGTTGGTGGTGGGCCTGAATGTAACCAACTCAGGATGGTTGAAGGTGGCCCAATCTTGCTAGAAGAGAATCAGGCAATTAGGGACAGCCAGTGAGACCCAGGAGCCAGCCAAGGTTTTAGGGGGTACCACGGTTAATGGGCAGTGTTCAGGATGCCAGGAGTTTTGACACCTTCCTCTCTGAGCCCAAGGGCAGAAGACAGAGTGAGGACAGCTCAGGGTTGGTCAGGGACACCAAAAGAATGCGAGATATCCCGAGGGACAGGTATCATGGGAAGGTGTCATTTAGGTGCACGGGAAGCCCTCCCCAGCATCCCACTTGGACCCGATGGCTGAAATGATTGCCAGCATATGTGCAGGGGTTCATCCTGATCCGTTTACAGACTGTGACAGGAAATTGCCTCCGTGTTGTACGGAGGTCCCGATTGGGACGGTTTGTGCAGAGAGTGTTCAGATTTCCAGGTAGTGTGTGCACAAAGGTGTTGGTGGCTTTGCATCTTCCATGGACATTTATGCCACGCCGCATCATCATGACTCGGCAATAAAGGGCATTGTTCGGGAATGATGTCCTGGGGAAGTCCACATGCGTCTGCAAAAAATCTTGGTAGGTTGGAACACCATAGCATGTAGACACCATCAGGGCTAGGAGCAGGGTAGCAGTCCACCACAGGGAGCTCATGGTCATGGCTGCCTAGGAAGGGAATTGTAAGAGAAACTCACTGCTCCATGAGAGTCCCAAGTAACTCAGGTACCCCTGCTGCACCCAGCCTACCTCTCCCTGGGAAACTCTCCTGAACCTCATATACAGTCTTGCCCTACAGGGGATTGAGACAAACAGGGACCACCTTGACTCCTGTTCCTCCCAATGACAAATGATCTTGCCCCACTCTAAATACACAAGAAAGCCTAACCCCCTCCTGGACCACAGCCATGACGTCTCCTCTAATTATCCAGTGCTAACTGAACTTAATAAGGAGGGAGAACACTTCCCCTTGATCCTCTGGAAGGCTTCCATATAAGCTAACTCCCGCCCCTTTATTAATACTCTTTTACACCCCTTGTCCGCTCAAACTCACGCCCCAGCAAAATATTCCATTGTCCCCAACTTCTCATCGCACCCCAGAGATACACCTCTTTCCCTTCTCCCCAGGTCCCTTGTATGCTGCCCACTTAGGACTCACATTGCCTCTCTTTGGGTAATTGCGAGGATCTGTGCCTGTTTCTCCTGAGGGCCGTCCTGCTCAACCTTTCTCTCCCTCTGTTAGTGACTCAGGGTGTCAGCTGTGACCTCTATTTAGTACAGTATGACAGGAAACTCTTAAACGAGGAGGAGTCAGGAAAACCACAGTGCAGGGAGGAAGTGTACAAGAGCAGCATGGGGTGGAAATTGGGACCTTTTGGGTCCTGCTACTTTAGAAGGATCTCTGAGGCCCTGGTAGCCCTAATAAACCATGAGAGCCTTAGTCAGGGTGGCATTGGACCGTGCCCCAGGACACTGCCCTGCACTTCTCCTGCCCCATGCTGTCCTGCTCAGGGCTGTCTGTCCAGTCAGCTGGTGATGTGGAGGTGCCAAGCCAATGGGATCTGGGATTTGGATGGTCACACTGCAAGCAACATGCAGGTGGCCCAGCAGCATTGCTGCAAAGCAGATGCTTAGGCAGTTCTCCATGTCACAGCCCTAAGGCTGCTGCCCATCCTCAAAGCTGAAGCTATGCAGGGCAAAGCAGGCAGTTCACCTAGTTTTCACACCAGGAGGTGGGAGTGAGTTCAACAAGTCCCCGGGAACTGCTGGCACTGACGTTCTAGTCAGGTGCAGTCACTGGTTGCATAGTCCCATGTGAGACATCTGTGGTACTTCCTGCTGCCAGCTGTGGTGTAGAATACTGTAATTATAATGAATACTTGGATGAGATGTGCCTCTAGACCCTGGGCCACAACATCCTGTCTGGAAGATGAGATTCACCATTAGGGAAGAAGGCAGCACACAAGCATTAGTGCGCCAAGTCTGGTCATCTCCAAAAACAGAGATCCACAAGGGACAGAAGTACTGTGTACTGCGCAGAAGGCAAGGTTATGGACTGGAACATCATACTGAGGCTCAGCACTGTGCTGAGAAACAGTACCTCTGCAGCTAAGAGATTAAAAAGTGATTATTATCTTTTGAAGAAGGGCTTTTTTCCTCTGTCCGAATGAATTGCTAAACCAAGAGGAAGGAGATGTCAGCATTGCACACCATCCAAGTCTGTGCTGTATTCTGCTATGTCCTTGTGATTTATCACTTCTGCATTTGAAGAGATGTTGAGGTGGTCTGGTGAACGTACAAAAGAATTTTAACTCTGCTCTGTGTTAACTGCTGCTAAAAGGACACAAACATCTTTTGGCTACATAAAGGTTCCAGTGTGTTTTTGTCTGCTGTCAGTCTGTAAAGGATCCCGAGCTGAAGGCTTTAGGAACAAAAGTCAGAGCGCTGCCCATTTCCTCATTCAAGAAGAGATGTCCTTGTCTTGCTTCGTGAACCTCAGGGAGCCCAGTAATGACAGTAGTGGGGCCATGCAACCAGTATCAGCCTTTGTCTGTGTGATGGGTTATTGGAGATGGCAAGAGATGAGGCACAGTGGGCACATTACAGCTCTCCCCACTTTTCTTCCTGCATCAGCCCAGCTGCTGACATCTCATCTCTGCTGGCTTTGAACAGGGGACACCAGGTGGAAAAGCATTCTTGTCCAGAGAAGTGGCAGAGGTCAGCACGGAGGTTATTTCTGTGTGGTCCCAGCTGCCTGTGTTTCCAAGTGTGCCTAACCGCCACTACGCATTAGGAGGTAGGCTGGAGCTGCGTGGTGACTGGGCTTCACTGCATGCCTCTCTGCTCTTCTGTTTCATGCAGGGATCAGGTCTCCTGTGTGAAGACAAGTATGAACTTTTTAGATCACAATCTGAGAATTACAGAATCTCAGAACGGTTGTGTTTGGGATGTGTGGAGGTCACCTGTTCCAACCCGACTCCTCAAGCGCAAACACCTTGTTACAACTGATCAGATAAGAGTGGCTGAGGTTTTGAAATTCCCTCTGGCTAAATTAAGGTGAAGCTATGGGTCATTTTCCAAGGCTATCAGCAGCACGGCAGGCATGGTCTGTAGTGGTGAGGACTGTCATTCGAGAGGCTGTTCCAAAAACTGTGGAGAAGACTGGGTGAGAAAAGAGCCGTCCTGAGCCCACCTGATCCAACAGGAGCACCTAGTCGTCACAAGAGAATGTGACACAGAGGGGACTGGGCTAGGAGTCGGAGACTCCAAGCCCCTGGGGAGTGCGAGGGACCAGAAGCATGGCAACCAGGACAGGCAAACAGGGAGTGGAGCAGCCGTCAGGGCATGGCGCAGCACTCTGCCTGGCAGTTCACACAGGCAGGACATAGAGGGAAGGCACAGGCTGCGCTGCGCTACTTTCTTCTCGTCTGGGAACAACAAGATACAGTGCTCTGCTGAAACAAACACAACAGGTGGGCTCAGACAGAAACACAGATGGAGGGGCTTCAAACTTTCCAGGCTGACACTTGCACCTAAATGGACTTCCTGAGGAGCAACAGAGCAACTCAAACTTTGGTTGTGGGGAACTCCTGAATCTGGAGGCCTCCCAAGGACCTGAGGGAAGAGAGTGTACAGGTGTGCCCAGCTGAAGAAACTTTTTGAGCAGGTGGGCAGGCTGCAAGAGGAAATGACCAGGCTGAGAATTATCCAGCAACCAGAGAGAAGAGATTGACACCTGATGTCATGCAGTGACACAGGCAGCCCGAATGCCCTGTCTTCACTACCTGCTAGGAAGAAGCTAAGCGAGTTTCCAACCCTGAGGAGACAGACTACAAAATCATGCAGGATGAGGGATACGGGACCCTTGTCTTTGCTTGGGGCAGAAGGAGAAGTCTCCCCCTTGTTCCTCAAGTTCCCCTAACTAACAGATGTGAAGCTCTGGGTATGGAAAGTGAGCAGGGTATGAATAATGATTCTGAACCAGAAAGGGACAATGGGAAATGGGTTCAAAATGAAGGAGCAGAGAATAAGACTACTTCTAAATATCTCATCCACCCAGAGATACGGTGGATGCCCCATCCCTACATGGGACACTGAGCAACCTGATCTGGCTGTATATGTCCCTGTTCATTGCAGGGGAGTTGGACCAGATGACCTTTGAAGGTCCCTTCCAACTCAGACAACTGTAAAATTCTATGATGTGGTGTGACGGCGTTTGTCTTCCCAAGAAACCATTGTGCATAATGAGCCCTGCTTCCCTGGAGGTGGCTACCTGTCAGTGTGGAGTAGTGAATTAATTCCTTCTCCTTCTCTTGACCATGCAACTTTTGCTTTATCTGGAAAACTGTCTTCTCAACTCATGAGTTCTTCCACATTCACCTTTACAGTTCTCTCCCCTGTTCCACCTGGGAAGAGTTATCTAGCACCTGAGTGGTACATGCCAAGGTTAAAGCACAACAGACGCAGACACTCTTCAGTAAAAATCTGTAAAAGGAAAATTCTTCTCTGCAGTGCACACTTTCTGTCTGTCCCATGCTTCACCCTGGTTATGAGAGTCCCTAATGATCAGCAGCACAAAAGTTACAAAGCATATGCAAGTTGGCTAGAGCCCAAACACAGTCATACATTTATTTCTAACTGGCCCAAAGCTCCTTAATGTTAGCCCTTACTATTAATGCATAGTGAGATTTCGTCAGTGTAGCTGTATGTTCCTGTCATGGTTTTATGATTTTTGTTATATTATTGATATTCCACATCATAACATCATGTAGTGCATTAAGACTTAAAGAGTTAATCCTCCAGCTCCGTGGATCATAGATAGTTCTGGGTGTACCTGTCTCAGAAGAGAAGAAGAACTACATTCCCCCCGAGGACTGTGCAATGCTTTGCATTTTCACGTGTTTCCGCTCAGAGGGAAAGATAAAAACTGCCTGCGGTCACGGGACCTTCTCTCTTCCCTTCGGGACCGAGCTCAGCAGTGGGTGTTTGTTGCAGCTGTCCGCCTTCAGCGTTAGCGTAAGGCCTTTGGTTTATCGGACACTCTCTCTTGCTCATTTTATTTCATTCATTAGCTTCAATTCTAATTATATTGCATTATGTTGTGTTATTTTGCTTTCTGATATCTTCTTTAGTAAATTAGCTTTTGTCCTCAGATCGTTGGTGCCATTTTGTTCCTAGGCCCATCTCCCTTCTTTCTGCCCTTTTCCTCGTCCTATTCCCCAGGACGTGGGCCTGTGGGTCCCCTGCCTCAATCGTCCTGGTACCAGGTCAAACCGGCCCACAAATGGCTGACATTTTTGGTGCCCAAAGTGGGGCTCAAGAGGCTGTTCTGTTAAAACTGCCCTTACAGGGATTGTATTTCATTGCTTTTTCCCTTTTAACGCTCCGAACATACTGGAACTTGATTAAGCTTCCTAGTCTGACCTATGGAGCTTGGTACCTGTATGATAAACTAAAAACAGTGATGGAGATGCCTGCCACATACCTAGGCACCCCGACTAATGTAACAAATAATACCATGTTACCAAACAATACAATGTTAACAAACCATAACGACATTTGAATGGGTGTCTGGGTTCCCCTCTCAGTTCCTTATGAATTTTCAAGTTCACAGCTTAAGGATTGTGTTAACGATGGGGACATCAGTCTCCCTGTATGTACTCTCTGCAATAGGATTTTGCCCTGTGTGGAGGAAGCTTTTCCCAGAAACAAGAGAATGTTGAATGGCAGGGAAAGTGGAGAGCTTTAGGAAAGAAATTAGAAGCATGGAGACTCCCGGTGCCATGGGATTTCACTCCTCAACACCTGCGGGATCCTGAGGAGCTAGGCCTGTATCTGAGTAAGGGGTGTTGCAGCTCAGAAAGATCTGAGGTGGAACAGCTTATCTGGGGCTTGGCTTATGCTTACTGAGGTATATATACTGTTCTGGAGAGAGAGAGTGTCCAAACTGAGGCCCAAACCAAAAAGAAAACCTCCCGGTCAAACCTGACCAGCCTCAGGAAGCACTGGTATCAGTGTCCGTTGCCTCTGTGGAAGGCCACAAATGGAAACGTGTGTCCTCGCGCCTAGAACGCAAAGAAGAAGAGGTGGCAAAAGAAGAGGAAGATACAGGCAAGGTGGGGGGGGCCTCAACCCCACCACCACCAAGAAAGGCAACAAAGAAAAGTGAGAGACATGGAGGAGATAGTGATGATGAGGATGATGAGGGAGTCACTGCTACCACGTTTTGTCGACCCATGAAAACATCTGAGATCCAAGGCCCAAGAAAGGACTTTATTCAGTGTCCAGATGGGACTGTTGTCTCTTGGTTGCTTCGGTGTTGGGACAATGGGGCCAGCAGCGTGTCCCTTGATAGTAACAAAGCTTGCCAGTTAGGAAACATTGCCCAAGATCTGACTGTCGACAGGGGGATCAGCAGGTATATGGATGGAATCCCCAGCCTCTGGCAATGAATGTTAGTAGCTGTGAAGGAAAGATATCCCTACAAGAGTGACCTGGAACCTAAAGTGAAAAGATAGAAAACTGGAAGGCATCCAGTACTTGAGAGAAATGCCTGTGGCAGAAATGCTGCATGATCCCACGTTTGATCCTGACGATTGGGACCATGATCTGGAGAAAGTAAGGAGTACACCCGAAATATGTCAGAAGCTTTCCAAAACAGCACCAGAAAAGTATGCCAGTACACTAGTGACAATGTTCAATAGATATGAGGACCAAGAAAGAAAGCCCCCAGTTTTTGAACTGATTTTTGCACTTCAAAACTTTGAACTAAAATTTCCGCCATCACACCCTTCCATTTCAGCCATATCAAAGTTAGAAGGACAAATGGAAGACATATATTGAATAAAACACCACCATACTCTTCACACTTTATCCAAGTAGTTCCATTCTCACAAGTTCTTAAATCCTCCAGATCAGAATTTGTCAGTGAACAAGTTTCCTTCAGATAACTTACAAGGAAGCTTAGCTCTTCTACGCCAATTTCATGCTGGAAGAACAAAAAGGTGAGATGGCACAGAGGTAAGCAAATGTTCTTGAGACGAGGCAGAGATAGACTCCTAGTAGCCTACTAAAAAGCATACAGTAAAAAACAAAGCTTGGCATTCACTGCAGATACTAACCTAACTACAGCCACAATGAAGCCCATAGCATTTCATCAGTAATTTAGGAAGCACTGAAGACGCTGCGCTGAGGCGAACGAGCGCCCGGATCCAAGGCTGTACGGGCCCTGCTTGGCCCCGGCCTTGGCTGAGGGATAGTCGGATCTTGACCGTGGTCATTAGAATCACAGAATCAGAGACTGGCCTGGGTTGAAAAGGACCCCAAAGTTCATCTAGTTTCAACCCCCCTGCTGTGGGCGAGGTCGCCAGCCACTAGAGCAGGCTGCCCAGAGCCACATCCAGCCTTGCCTCGAATGCTTCCAGGGATTCACTAGAGTCTCTTGAAAGATTTCTTTTGTTCAGAGATCCATGAAATTGTGACTCTTGGAAACAATATCTCCTTCACTGTACCTCAGAAATACACTCTTCCTTTTGGCAGACAATGTGTGATCAAAGCTTGTCAGTCAACTGGAGAGTCGCAGAATGGCTCTGCAATGGAAGAGACCTCAGTTCCAACCGCCCTGCTGTGAGCAGGGTTGCAACCACTAAGTCAGGCAATAGATCAGGCTGCCCGGGGCCCCATCCAACCTGGCCTTGAACACCTCCAGGGATGGGGCAGCCACAACTTCACTGAGCAGCCTGTCCCAGCACCTTGCCGTTCTGTCAGTGAAAAACTTTCCTGACACTGAATCTAAATCTCCCCTCCTTTACTTAAACCTATTTCCCTTAGCCTATCAAAGAAGTGCTGTAACCATATTATTTACGCAGACTATGCTGAAAAGTTTGTGGTAAGGCCTTCTTGGCCAGAAGTGGAGTCTGCAGCTGAGCAGGGAGGGAGGCGAGGTGAGAAATGGGCAACGGAGCCAGTTTCATGAGATGGAGTTCAGTTGATCAGAATACATGACACCTTTCAGTATGGGAAGGTTGGTCTTTGTGAACAGATGTGACAAGCAGTACATACTTTTAACGCTTTCAACCCCATTTTTTATTCTTGGATAACTTGAACAGCTTTGTTTTTAACGCATTCCTTCATAAAAGCTCTTTTACCAAGACACATTGGGAGATTTCTCATCTAATGTATTTTAAGGAATATAGTTCAAAAAGTAAATTTACCATCTTAACTGCAGAAAATATGAAGACATTGGTACTTCCATTTCAGACTTCAAATAATAAAAATAAGTTTGAAAAATTTACAGAGTATTCTCATTCTGGCTTTGTACTTATTTTTCCATGAAGCCCAGGGAAAAAATAAAAAATAAAAAAATGAAATATTCTTCATTCTTTTCTGTTTAATTTTTTATTTTTTTTTACAGTGACATACCAGCAGCCACAATGTGTTCCTTCTTTGCTGTGCTTCTTCTGTGCGTGCAATTGATGCAGATACTTTTCAAAGTAGGCACTCATTATGTAGAAATGAACATCCATGTTTTCACATAATATTTTTAGCTATTAGGACTGAAAGAAAAGCCTGGGAGGCATCAGTACCTTTACCTCCAAACCTGGGGGAAGAATTAGGCAGAAGCATCTTTGTTACTGTTTAAAAGAAGAAGGGGGCTCTGAATGCTTTATTTTAGAGTATCAGTCCTACCTGGAAGTGTAGGCTAACTGAGAGGCACCAAGTCAGAGACCTTCTGCTATTCAACAGCTGTCTTGAGATGGGGTGATTTAGGCTTGATTATTTTGTATTTAACCATTCAAGATGTACTTACATTTCCTTTAGGCGCACGGCCCTTTTATGGTGGATTTGGAACCAGCAGTAGTTAAAAGTCACATCTTATCTGTACTTCTCTCACCCCGTTCTGTCTACTCTCATCCCCACGAACTGCCCCAAAATGGGCACCTCCAGCTGCACCTGAATTTTGTTCTGTTCTTCTTAGTTACTTAGCAAAATTAAAGGGAGCGTTCTGAAGTAAAAACGTCCCATTGTGTCCTCAACTTGGCAAATGCATTCTTCGTTACTCCCACTGCTGAAGAATCCCAGGACCAATTGGCATTTACATGGGGAGGCAGGCAGTGGACCATGCAGGTCCTGCCACAGGGGTACGTGCATTCACCAACTTATTGTCACAGCCTGGTGGTGAGCAACCTGGCAAATTGGGAAAAACTTTGCAGTGTTAACTGACATCATTCTCTTGATGATCTCGTGTGTATGTCTGACTCACTGGAGGCATTAGGACAGGCAGTAGATTCACTGACCGCCTACCTGCAGGGAAAAGGACGGGCTATAGACCCACCTTCCAGGTGAAGGGTCCAGGCCTAGCTGTGAAATTCCTGTGGGTAGTTTGGTTGGGAATGACCAAAATACTACCCAGTGCTATCACAGATAAGGTTCAGGCATTCCCAATCCCTGTGACACCAAAGCAGCTCCCAGAGTTCTTAGGTATACTGGGGTGTTGGTGTTCCTTTAGACCTCATTTAGCACAGCTGCTGAGGCTGATATATAGACTCACAAAAAAGGGGCAACTATGGGACCAGGGAAGAAAAAAGCACCAGGCTGTCCGGGAAAAGCTGGTTGTTCAACAAGCCCAGGCGTTGGCTGGATTTGATCGAACCCTCCCAGCTGAATCGGGTGCTCATGCCACTCTGGACGGCTTCGGTTGGGACCTATGGCAACACCAGAGTTCCAATTGAACCCCGATTGAGTTTTGGTCACAGGTCTGGAGCAGAAGAGAGATACAGTATGGTTGAGAACCAGCTCTTGGCTGCCTATTGTGCATTGCAGGTGATAGAGCCAGTAACTCAAACAGCCAAGATTACGGTAGAAATAACATTGCCACTTCAGGGGTGGCTTAAAGATCCGGCCCACCTTCCTAAGAGAGGGGTGGCTCAAGCTCCAACTGTGGCACGTTGGGTCGCCTACCTCAGCCAAAGGAGCAGTCAATCTTCATCATGGTTGAAGGAAGAACTTCAGATGCTCCATGGCACGGTGACATATTGTAGTGACACGCCAGAAGAGATGGTAGTTGATCCACCATAAAAGAGTTGCGTTCAAGAAGGGAAATATCCCATGACACAGTAACTGAGGCATGACAAGGGCTCCTACCCTTGCTGATGAGTTGCCAGAAAGTTCAGAAGTAGATACTTCTCCACAGTGTCCCCACAATTTTCCCATAGACACCCACCCCACTGCCTGCACAGGTGCAGGCTGAGGTACGGGGGCATGGGACACAATGAAAGAGGTCACTGGATGGTTGGAGGCCTGGTTTAGTAAATGGAAAGGGATGATAGAATCCATATTTATTTCCTTAATTACAGGAGCAGGAGTCCTGGCGACCATCGGATGCTTTTTTATCCCCCGTGTGAGGGCACTGGTACAGCGACTAATGGCAACAGTGCTATTGAAGCAAACACCAGTGGATCTACGATTGTATTCGGGAAATATGATGAAAATTAAAGGAGACAGGGAATGAAGAAAGTGAAGAAGAGGGAAGTGATGATATAAACATACTTAAAAAAGGAATTTCAGAAATCAACGACGGAGAACAAAAACAAAAGGGGGGAATTGTAGGAAGGCAATGTCGTTTCTGCATTGGAACGAAGAGAAGCATTTAATTTCATGGTCTCTGCTGCCATCTAGCGGCCTTTATCGGTACTGACAGTCTTTGTCGGGGTCTTGACTTCATCGGGGGTGGGGGTCCTCTGATAGTCTTCATCAGTCGTCCTTTAGATGAACGTTCCACACTGACGCACGCTCAGTAGATAGCGAAGTAATTATAGTGATAAGAAATAAAGGGGATGGAGTAATTTTTAGGTACAAAGAACGCAGCTCTTGTCTGTGCCGCCACCTGGAATGAGCCAGATACCCACTCCCCAGCAGTGATAACGATGTTAGCAATCAAAAGTCCTCGCTAGTGGAAACTGTTACATGTTGGCAGTGGACAGACGAGATCTGTGTGAAGAAAACATCAGAAGCAACTGAGGAGCGATACACATGTTTGGCCAGCAACTGTTGGCTTTGGGTCAGCACGTGTATGTTTGATTCAGCATTGGGAAGATGGTGAACCTGAAGTACTCAGCCAATGAGGAACCAGAGGAGAAAAGAGAACTGTCAAACATAAAAGGTGTAACGTTGTCCCTGTGTGCGCTCCCGTTTGCAGGATGCCCGCCACTGACGCTGCAGAGATCCTGACTCCTAAAATTATTGCAGACATTTTTCTGACATTAACCCTAAGTTTAAACCTAACACAGACCCTAACCCTAACACCAATTCTAACCCTAACCCTATACTCCAACTCAGACACCAACACTAATACTAACCACAACCCTAAACTCAAGAGTAACCCTAACCCTGACCCAAGTCCTAACCATAATCCAAATCCTAACCCTAACCATAACCCCATCTGCAACCCCAATCCTAACTCCCAACTTCAGCTGGTGAACTCATTGGGGAAACCCTGACCCTGCTCCTGGAGCTGCTCAGCCCCAGTGTGAAGCACGCGTTTCTGATGTGTGAGATTGATGCTTCTGATGCCCACCTTTTGAAGGATGCAACACAATAATTTTAACAACGTATCCATTCCCCAGCACAGAACCAGGGATTGAGCAGCCCTGAGAGGAGCTGAAAGGGGCGGGGCAGTGCGTCACAGTGCGGCCCACTGTGACGCGTCCCCCTGCCCCCCGGGTCCAACCCCACCAGCTGAGTGTGTCCCTCAGATTCCATTAGGACTCTGGTGGAACAGAACAGGAGCAGGCCAGCGGAGCTTGGAGAGACTGTGCTTGGAGCAATCCACAGCGTTTCCCTCTGCCCCTGGCCACCCAGGCGCTGTCCTGTGCTGAACCTCATCCTTCATCTGCGATGGAGGAGAGATCCCCCCCCGGCCCCTCGGAGGCCGAGGAAAAGCGCAGGACCCCCCAGGACTCCACCCCTGTGCCGTCCAGTGAGTGAGGGTCCCTGGAGGGCTGGGGAAGGGAGCGGCCTCTTCACGGTGCAGAGGGCAGAGCCCCCTCCTCTCCTCGCTCTGCTCTAGGCTCCTTTTCCCCAACCCTGACCCTGAACCTTAACCCTAACCCCAACCCCAACCTCAATCCTAACACTAAGCACAACCCGAAACCCAACCTGAATTCCAGTCTCACCCCAACACTGATCCCACCATGCCACCCCCTGCCCCAATTCCAGCTCCCTGCTCCGACACCTCCGCGCTGCCCATGGACACCGCCAAGCGTTGTGCAGTGGACACCATTGAGACCTTTGTCCGCAGCACAGAGAAGGTGACAGCAGCCGCTGCCATCGCAGTGCTGCCCCATCCGCCCCTGAACCCCCTGCAGCTGCAGGAGAGCTGTGCCCCCCGGGCCCCTCTCACTCTCTGGTGGCTGCAGGATGAGGAGCAGAAGCTGCGGTTCCTGCGGAGCATCTGTACCATCTGCGAAACGGCGGTGGAGGAGAACACGGCGCAGGAATTGCGTGTCTTCTGCCGCCATAATGAACTTGCGGAGAACATCATGGTGAGGGGTGGTGGGTGCTTGAGGGGGGGGGATTTGTCGGCACCAGTCCTCCCAGTGCTGGGAACACTGGGTGCCTGGTGCCATCCCTCTGTGCTGTACAGGAGCTGCTGTCAGAGGAGCCAAGGGGAAAGCTGTGCTCCGAACTGCGGCAACAAGCCATGGCTGCCATCACCGCCCTCAGGTACTGCCCTGGGCTAGGATGGCCCCACAGTGTCTGCGTGACCCCACAGCATCAGGGGATGGTCATGCTAGTAACTGGGCCACTGCTCTCCCCTACTGGGACTGCAGCCCTGCTCAGTCTTGGATCTGATGTTGACCCTAACCTTTCCTCTTCCCCTTCCCTTTACCCTAACCCTAACCCTAACCCTAACCCTAACCCTAACCCTAAACCAAACAACTCTAACCCTAACCCTTCCCCTAACTCTAACCGTAAACCTAAACCTTACCCTAACTCTAACCCTAACCCTATCCCTAACCCTAACCCCTACCCAAACCTACAACACCCCAACCCACCCCCACCACAACAGCTCTCAGGACTCCCTCAGTCCCACACATCTATGTAGAGGAGGGGGTTCCTCCCATCTTTTTCCCCCCACTCTGTGGAGTGCTGCCCAAGGGGGGATGCTGTCCCTGTCCTCCAGCACAGTGCTCCCAGCATTGCACTCTCTGATTTTGCAGCGCGGTGGAAGCAGTAATGAGGGACAAGATCCCTCTGTTCACCACGTGCTTCCAGAGCATCCTCCTGCTTCCCTCGGAGCAGGACCTGGACATCAGCCTATATTCAAGGGTGGGTACCTGAAAACTGCAGGACCCCCCTGCCTTGCAGGACAGGGTCTCGCCATGCCCACCCCTCCACCCCTCCCCATTTTACTCCCCTCTTCCATCCGTCCTGCAGACCCTGAGGGCTCTGGACCAAATGCTGCACACGCTGGTGTTTGTCCACCCCACCGCCAGCATCGGTGAGGAGCTGCAGAGCATCTTCCAGGTGGGCTCTGCCCGCAGGGGCTGCACAGAGGAGGGCTGTTCCTTCCATCCCCCTCCCTTCACCTTCTGGAGTGAGCTGGGGGGCCGCAGGGCAGAGCAGGAGCTACTCTTCCCACAGGTGCTGCTGTCCTTCACCAGCTTGCAGAATGCAGCCGTGCGCCAGAGGGCAGTGGGGCGCATCTGGAAGCTGAGCCACTCGCTGGCACTCTTCTGCCAGGCCGGGGTAAGGGGCCGACACCCCTGGTGCGGGGGTCTTCGTCCCTCCTTTTCCCTGCTCTGCCCACCCCTCTCCCATCACTGGGGGAGGGGTGCACTCAGCATCGCGCTCTGCACACAGCCCCATCGCTCCATGGGACGAATCAGCTTGGCCCGCTATGCAGAGCTCCGCCTGCCCGTGCTGGGGCAGCTGGTGGGAAGCCTCGTGCTGTGCTGCGCCTACCAGGAGGACAGGACGCGCCGCTCTGCTGTCAGCGCTCTCCGTCACCTCTACACATTCATCCTGGGGAGAGCCCGTAAGGCGATGGCTGCTGGCACTGTCCGTCCATCACAGACGTCCCACAGGGGCGAGCGGGGACGGCACTGCGTTCGCTGCCACACAGAGCAGCAAAGGAGCAGAAGCTCATGGGGTCGAGGAGCTGTGCCCCACGGCCCTGTGCTCAGGGTGGGGGCACTTGACGCTCACTCACCCGCGGCTTGCTCTCCTTTCCAGGCTGGGAAGCGCCTCAGGAGGAAGATCAGGAGAAACTCAAGCAGTGGGAAGATGACCACATGTTCTCCCTCTCCTGGACCACCAACGTCATGGTCATTGTGCTGGTGAGGAGGGCTTGCCACAGCAGGACTCGTGACCGCAGTGTCCATGGGAATGAGGGGAACACGGCTGACATTCTTTCCCTCCCCTCTGTGTTCGTTCCCCCCAGAGATTTGCGAAGCACTTTTACTCTTCGGAGAAGACTGACTTCATCCTCACAGCACTGCAGGGCATGAGTGACTGCAGCAATTACAGCACGCAGTTGGCTGCGACCTTGATGGCCGTCCTGATGGTTGACTTCAAGCCTGCACCCACTGATGTGAGCAACTGGCAGCTGCTTATCGGGGGGCTGAGCCCATGTTGGGGTGGGATCGGGGTTGGACTGGGGGCTTGGGTTGGGTCTTGGGGGTTGGGGTTGAGTTGGGCTGGGTGCAGGAAGGCCATGTTGGGTTGGGTTGGGCTGAATGCTGGTGGCAAGCTTTGGTTTGGGTGCTGGAGGTTAGGGTTGGGTACAGGAAGGCTGCACTGGGTTGGGCTGTCCCGCACGGTGTTGGTCTGATTTGGGACTCAAGAGCATTTGGCCACTCTTGGGGCAGCCTGCAAGCTCTGCCGTCCCTGTGTCCCTTCCAGGTGCAGCGGATGGTGATGGCCATCCACAGGAGCCGGAAGCTGATCACCGAGGAGCGGGCACAGAGGACCATCCAGAACACATTCCCATGGCTGGCTGCCTCTGACCCTCGTGCAACGACACTCAGCCTGCTGCGCTGCTCCCACACCTGTGACAAGTGCGCTGCCGCCACCCCATGTGGAGAGGGCCCCAATCCCATTCCCACAAGGACAGGGACCACCACCCTCTGTGGATAGGGACCCCCACACCATGCAGAAAAGGGAGCCTCCATCCCACACTGAGAGGGCCTCACACCCCACATAGAGAAGCCCCCACCCCCACAAAGACAGAGACCCCCCCACCCCACTCACAGAGGGGCTTCTGCTGAGGACAGCTCTCTGCTGCAGGGACACGTGGGAGCTGTGGGAGATGGCACTGTCCTCAGTGGGTGTGGTGCCACAGATGGTGCAGGAGCTGCTGCAGCTGCTGGAGATGGCACCGCTGGGCCAGGAGACCGAGATCGGCACCCTTCCTCTGGCCGTGAGTTTGGGGGTGCCGGGGAACCTCCCCTCCCCCAATCCCAGGGGGAGCAATTTGGTGCTGAGCACTGCCTGGATGCTTTCCGCAGGCGGCCATGGCACTGCACAAGATCTTGCAGCACTCGCAGTATGGCCCACAAGTGTGCCTGTTTGTCCTGGAGCTCTTCGTGGCGCTCATCTTCCAGATGGTGTCATCTGCCTCGCTCAAGCCACTGGAGGTCACCGCCATCATGGAGGACCCGATCTGCCCATCCGCACCCACCTCTGCCATCAGGTATCACTGCCGTGCCCACCACCAACCCCACAGCATGACTCGTGCTGTCCTCACGCTGAGCCCTGACCCCACTGCTGCCCCATTTCCATGCAGGATTCTGGTGAAGGTGGTGCACAAATTGCTGCAGTGCGCCGATCTGGACCGCCTGCTGCACGCCATGGACAGACACAAGCTGTGGGGGCAGCTGCTGGGCGCTGCCACGTGGCGGGATGGCCTGCGCACCCTCGCCAGGTACGGCCCCAAGGCCCTCCCACGCGCTGCCCCACACAGCCCCACACACCGCACCGCATCCACTGCCCCCTGTGCGGCCCTCCTGCAATAGGGAACAACACGGGCAAAGCGCAGGGGGCGACAATATGCAGTGGGCAATTGGAAGAGTCACACTGGGGGGTGGGACGGGCTGCTCTGGTCTCCCCCCAGCAAGAATTTGGTGCTGGTGTGGTCAGACCCCCACCTGTTTTCAACCCCTGCCCCTTCCCACAGGGTGATGGCGAGGAAGTGCCGGGTTGATTCTGTGCACATCTTCAGCCACGTGCAGAAGTTGCTGTGGTACCACCAGCTGCAGTGGAGGGAGGTCCCCGCCATGGTGTTCTACACGGAGGTGGGCATTGGAACGGTGCAGAGGTCCCCTCGGGGGGATGGCGGCAAGCTCCCTCCCGCTCTGCTGCCTGCTCACCGCTGTGCATTACAGCTGCACAGATGCCTGGAGCTCCAGGAGGAGAATGGCCGCACTGAGAAGATCTTTAGGAAACACATTCGCAGCGAGCACTCTGAGATCCAGGAGCTGGCACTGTGTGGGCTACGGAACTTGTACGCCGGGAGGATGCATCTGCTGCTGCCCGATGTGCTGACGTGGCTGCAGGACATGCGGACTGACATCAAGCTGCAGGCCACGCAGCTGCTGCGTGACATCGCAGCTCATCACCCCAGCCATGTGCAGGACGTGCTCAGCCAGCTGGTGGTGCGCCTGACGTCCTGCTTCAATGAGGTGAAGCACGTGGGGCGATGGGGAGTGGACGACCCAACCCCCTCCCTGTGCATCACTCAGCATCAACCCCCTGTGTCTCCCCCCAGGACAACACAGAGCTGCGCTGGCTCTCCATGGAGGTTTTTGCGCAGCTGCTGGTGGCACCGGGCAGGAGGCGACTGCTGCCACAGGTGGAGATGAATCTGCTGCCGCTTTTCTTCCATATGAATGAGGAGATCCCCAGAGTGGCACAGGTGGGGGCAACTCCTGAGGTCATTGGGTCGCAGGGTCACCCCGTGTGACCCCAGCCTGACACTTGAGTCACTACATCACAAAGGCTGGGAAGGGCCTCCGAGGTCACCAGGACCAGCAAACCCAGCATCCCACCTGTTCGGCCCTCCACATCCCTCACCCCCACCCACCAGTGCAGTGACCTAGGTTACAAAAGTCCCCCCAGATTTCCCCCAGGGTGGGGATGTGGGAGGGGTCCCCCAGGCTCTCCTGCTGATGATCCCCTGTGTCACTGCTCCCCAGGCTGCTCAGGAAGCCCTGACCCGCGCTGCCAAGCTCCTGCGCTGGCAGCAACTGCGACGCCTGGCCAGGACAGCAGACATGTGGAAGCTTGCTGAGTGCCTGGTAAAGATGCCCATCCCTCAACCCCCACTTCCCCCACTGTGGGACCCCCCAGCTCTGGCAGCAGGTGGGGGGTGGTGCTCTGTGTGTGCTACCCTTACCCTGGTGCACTCTGCAGGTTCAGAAGGCGGGCAGTGCCGTGGAGCGGTACATGCAGCAGAGCGTGTGGCACCTGCACAGCCCCCAGGCATCTGTGCGGGAGGCAGCTGTGCGCTTCCTGGGTGAGTCCCAGCCCCAGTGGGTCCCCCTCCCTCTGTCCTCCATGGCTGAACGCTGAGGTGTCAGTGCGCAGGGAGCAGCAGTGGTCCTGGGGGGTCATGGGAAAACTATTGGGGTCCTTGCAGGTTATTGAAGCACCCCGGGGGTCACTGGAGCATTATGGGGGTCACTGTGGCATTGTGTAGGATCTGTGGTGGCCCCTGGGACACCACTGGGGTTGGTGGGGGTCACTGGGGCACCGTGGGATTTCTTGGGTGTTGTTGGGGTATTACTGGGGTCCACGGGGTGCTGTGTGAGGTCTCTGGGGCTCACCGGGGCACCATAGGCTCCCTGGGGATAATGGGGGCACTTCTGGTAGACCATGGGGATTCTGACGGTCTTTGGGGCGCCATGAGCACCCCTGGGCATCGCGGGGCCAGGTGAGTGCTGACAGTGCTGTGTGCGCAGGGCTCCTGGGGCGACAGCTGAGGAGTGAGAAACCGCAGAAGGTGCAGGACATCCGCAAAGGTGAGCAGTCCTCGCCGGGAAGCGCCGCACGGGGCAGGGGTGGTGATGCAGCTCCTCTCCGGGGCACTGACGCATCTCCGCTCTGCTCCTCGCAGCCCTGCAGAGCATGAAGGAGGATGGCGAGCCGGCCGTGCGCTGCCTGGTGCTACAGACGCTGCTGATCCTCCCCGAGCTGGAAGACGTGCCGCCCACCAGGCCCAGGGGCCCAGCGCTGTGCCGCTGGTTGCGCAGAATGTGCACGGAGTAGTGCTGTGCTGCAGGGAACGCGACCCTGGTTCTCAGAAGGGAAGAACAGCTCCATGCCCCAGAGGACACTGCGTTTCTGTTTTCCACTCACAAAGATCCTCCTGCATGCAAGTCCTGCTGTCTTCCTCTTTTGCTGCTCATCTCAGGAGTGAAGGTTCCCTCGTGGTCTTGCCTTCAGCTTTAGAGTAAGGCCTCTGGTTTCAGACACTCTCTCTCACTTGATTTGATCAATTACCTTCAATTCCAACTACATATATTAGTAGTAACCACAGCTCTAAACTCAAGAGTAACCACAACCTTCACCCTAATCCTATCCCTAAACTCAATCCCAATCCTAAACTTAACCCTAACCCAAATTCCAATACAAACCCCAACCATAAGCCTATCCCTACCCCTAATACTTACCCTCAACTTAACGTTACCCTAATGGTTACCTAACGTTACCCAAACTTGGTTCCATTTGGAGGACGTGGCCAGAGCTGCCCGTGGTTACTGCTTTGCTCTGAGAAACCTTCCTGGAGATGAGCCCTTGTCCTTGAGTGCTGAGCTCTGGGCTGATGGCCCCATCCTTCAGCTCAGTCCTTACACATACACATACACGCAGAATAATCTGCACAGTCCTGTGTAGCTAGAGATGTCTACGGCACTGGGCAGAGGGAGCCTGGACACAGCTTTGATATCAGGGGATACAGTTCTTGCAGACAAAGACGATGATGAAGTAGATGCACACCAGCATGCCAGGGAAGGATGGGCCCCCACAAGTCATTATCCCATTGTACATTATCAAAACTCAGTCCTCTCCAGTCATGGTCTGGGAGAAGAGCAGAGACCATGTGAGGAGAAGCAGGACAGGAATGTTTAGATGCTGTGTTGAGGAACACGGGTTACTGAGAGTTATTGGTGATAAGTGGATGGTTGGACTGGATGATCTTGTAGGATGATCTTCCAACCTTGGTGATTCTAGGATTCAATGATCCTAACCCAAAACCCTGAACCCTAACTGTCAAGGTTGTATGATTACCTGGGCAACCTGGTCTAGGGAGCCTGTTTGCAGAGGGTTGGACTAGATGATCTCTGGAGGTCCCTACCAAGCCCTACAGTTCTGCGATTATGGGATTTTTGTTATCGGTATTCCACATGATAACATCGTGTAAGGGCCTAGGTGTTAAAGAATTAATGCTCTAAGTCTGTGGACTTCTGAATTTTTCCAGGTACCTGGCTCTGAGAAGAACAACTCTATACCCCCAGAGGACTTGGCATTCCTGTTTTCCACCCAGAGGGAAAGATCAAACTGCATGCAAGTCCCGGAATCTTCCTCTTTTTGCTGCTTGTCTCAGCTGTGGGAGCTCCCCCAACGTCTCTCTTTCAGCTTCAGGATAAGGCCTTTGGTTTTGGACTCTCTCTCTCTCTCATTTTATTTGATTTACTAACTTTGATACCAATTATATTGTGTTATTTTGTATTTCAATACCTTATTTATTAAATTAGTTTTCCCCTTCAGATCGTTGCCGCTGTTTTGTTTTTAGGCCAACACCCTGCCCTTTCCCTTTTTCCCCCTTCCCCTTTCCTGGGGCGAGGGTCTGTGGGTCCCTTGTCCCATTAGTCGTGGAACCAAGCCCACCCCATATAGCACTTGCCACCATCCTTGAGTCAGTACAAAGATAAAGCACTGGCCACCTCTCCCATTCAGCCACACCTAAGGCCAGTTGGACAGCCTGTACCTCTGCAAACTGACTTGATTCTCCTTCTCCTTCAGTGTCCTCTGCCACTTGTCATGTGGGGCTCCACACAGCATCCTTCCATCTGCGATGCCTCTCCACAGTACGACACAACCTGTCAGTGAACAGGGAATATCTCTTTCCATTGCCTGGTGGCATTGTATGGTGGGGTCTCTTTAGCACGCAATACCTCCTCTGCTGGTGATGTTGC
The DNA here is from genome assembly GCA_023055505.1 of Callipepla californica brunnescens. Classification (NCBI taxonomy): domain Eukaryota; kingdom Metazoa; phylum Chordata; class Aves; order Galliformes; family Odontophoridae; genus Callipepla; species Callipepla californica. The sequence continues at coordinate 4,576,365 of JALIRH010000043.1, read as the reverse complement.
AAAATTTTACCTTCAGGCCAGTCCATGATCACCTCCAGGATTCCTGGATGACCGAGGTTCCTCATTAAAGCTCGCTGTGTAATCAGCGCGATCCACTTACTCGAGGTGGCATCAGTACACTAATCGGGGCCAGCCCCCCATGAACACTGAGGCTGTACAGAAGTGAGATTGTATGACTGAAAGCATTTACACGGTATTTGGGAATAACAGCATCTCCTACACCCTGCAGTTTTTAACTCAAATAACAAACATCAGAAAGCCGTGAAGTTACACAGTAGCCAAGCAAAATTTAATCTCATCTTGACCTCTCAGATATTATTATTAACATGGTTTTCCTATTGCTCCAAGTAAAGTTCCTTTTAGGCACAGAACAGAGGTCAAAAGTTGGAATTTACCTTCAGCCTGTAAGCAGCAGGATTGCCAGGGAGGAGCCAGGCAGCCTTCTCAACCCAGAACTTTGCTCTTTCATCATTGATGTCACTATGGCACAGTAACTCTGCAATCTTCAGTACAAGATCTTTCTGCACTGGATTCAGCTCCACGGAATGCACATTCAGCGCCCCATGCACAATCAGTGTTCTTCATTTATCATATACACACACACACACATATATATAATATTATATTATCATATATAAATATGTGTTTGTGTACACATATGTATAGCTCCATGGATCAGAGTGGCAAACTTAATTAAGGCCCAGTACGTTCTGAGCATTCAAAGAGAAAAAATAACGGAATGCAATCCCTTGAAGGGCAGTTTTACAAAAGAAAGCATTTCTTTTTTTTCTCTTTACAGAAGTAAGCTAGCAGCACCTGGAAAGACTACAAAAATCCCAGAATATTGGCAGTCCACTTGGACTTAAAAGCCTTGTTCTCAGTACAGCACCTGCAGTACAGATAAGTTTTCTAACGAAGCTCTCTGAATGCAGAGAGAGATTTGTTCTAAAAGTGTGTCTTTCCAAGGCGGCCTTATGCCCACATTCTCCACCAAAAATGTCAATGGTTTACGGGCCAGTTTGGACCAATTCCATGACTAATGGGGTAGGAGGACCCATGGACCCACAAAACAAGGAACGGGGAAAAGGGCAGGGAGATGGGCCTAGAAACAAAACAGCAGCAACGATCTGAGGAGGAAAGCTAATTTCGTAAAAAAGATATTGGAATGCAAAGTAACACAATATAATACAATAGAATGGGAATTGAAGCTAATGAATCAAATAGAATCAAATAGAGAGCATCCAAAACCTGAAGGCCTTACTCTAATGCTAAAGATGAGACAGCTGGGGAACATGCTCTGCAGACATGCAGAAAGGGAAAAGAGAGAAGTCTTGTGATATGCAAAAAGTTTGATCTTTCCCTCTGAATGGAAAATGGAAACACAAAGCACCACAAAGTCCTCTGGGGTACACAGCTGTTCTTCTCTTCTGAGACAGGGATAACCAGAACTATCGATGATCCACAGAACTGGAGCATTAACTCTTTAACTTCCAGTGCGCTACATGATATTATAATGTGGAATAGTGATAACAAAAATCAGAGGAACGTGACATTTTGTCTCTGATATCGCTAATGTCTTCAAACTCTCCCATGATCTATGAGGGTTAATATAAGCCTAGGATGGACATGCGTTTGAGATTCCTGTCTTACACAGTAAAACTGCTAGATCATTGTAGGGAAAGGTTGTGGCAGATATCTGTTCTAAATTACCCAGAAATTGGTTATGAACACAAGTATTCTTTTCCTGTATCTCTCGAGTACTGCACTTTGATACTAGCCGCTCAGTCTCTCTGAGTTCACACACACAGAATCACACACCCACTAATTGAGCAGACTGTTGAATTATGGCCTTGGAGGCTACTGAAGGATTTAAAGTTGCTACAACTCACCCATAGTGACTGGGGAGAACTTGCTGTAGAACCAAGTCTCTCATCCTCACAGTGAATTTGATTAAATCAGAACTTTTAAAAGCATTCTCATAGATAGCCTCTCTCATGCCCAGCTCTCGGATATAATTTTGGAGCTCTTCCATGGAATTCCATAGGTAGGCATATCCAGTTTATTAGACCATGTTATTGGGCATGCAGTGAGCAGCCATTCAATTAATGAGTGGTTTTCCTCCTTATACAGTACGATACCAGACAGTCTTTGACTGAGTGCAGGGTGAGCAGTGATAGATGCGAGTTTGGAGATTTCTGGACCATTTACAACAACATTCCCTGCTCCCACATTCCAGAAACAGAGTAACCATGCTGGCAGACTCCCTCTTGGTTTCTGCCTGAATCTCTCCACTAAATCAACTAGTTTGGGAGCTACATATGGGTGAGCTCTTACATGCAGAGTCATCTGGGCAGGAAACCACTGGTCGGGGGGCACCCCCATCAGTCCGTCTCACATCTTTGTTGTTTTCTGCATCACGATAGGTCGGATATCAAAAGAATCCAGCTCAAGTGGAATTTCAAGATCCAAACTCTTGATTTTCTTCTCTGTCAAGTCTGGGTTATACAGGCCAATATGTTCAGCAGGCTTGGTAGATTCTAGTGATATAATCTAGTGATGAATTTTTTTCAAGGGAATAGCCAGATTTGTTTTTCTTCCAGTAAGTAAGGCAAAAAGTTGTTCAAATCTTTCAAGTCAGTCACATAGCAACTGGCTTTCATATTCTTGAGTTAACTTTCCGGCTTGTTAGAAAAGCGTTTCCCACCCAAGTAGCCTGAGACAGCATGGGTTCGTACTAACCCAGGAGACTCCCGTGTCCCTGCCGCAGTCAGAGAAGCGCGGGAAAACATTCCACAGAAAATACAGTCTCCCTTCACACTTTGCTCCGTGGCTGCTTGAGTGGTGCCAGTGAGCAATGATCGTCCTTCCCAAAGAGCTCTCAGCATGAGATGATCTTATCTCCATTGCTAGTAGTGGAAGACACTGCTCTACCAAGCCCCAGAACTACGGAGGTATTCCAGAATTTTGGAAAGGGCCGGTGGGGGCTGGGGAAGGAGGAAGAATGAAAGGACACTCGTTTCCAAAAGCGATGCCCAATGTCTTTAACAAGAACAGAAGAGGAACGTGCAAGAGCTGAGAGCTTCAGCATTGCCCTTTGGACGTTCTGTCAAGCTCAGCAAAAGTGGAAGGCAACCGATAGGGGGGGAGGGTGGGAGGAGGGCGTGAAAGAGAGCGGGCGATGAGGAGGAGAAGTTGGTGGGAACTCGGCTCCTCTGCAGACCATGGCCGTGCCCTCAGGGCTGGCTCCAGGGCTGCCTTCAAGTCTTGTGGTGCTTATGTGCAGGCAGGTGATCCATGGGCTTTAGCAGAAGAGACTGCCACGTCCCAGAGTCCCACCGAGCCCACAGCCCAGTCCTGACCACCCAAAGGCCCCCAGCACCAGGGAACCCCCAGCACCGATGGGCACACTGCCAGCGCTGAGAGAGCTCCCCACAGCAGCTGATGCTGTGGATCCCACGGCTGTGCTCTGAATAGGAATGCAAAAGTCCTCTGGGGTATGTAGTCTCATCATAAATTCTTTTCTCAGACAGGTATACTGACAATCCATGGACCTGGAGCATATACTCTTTAACTCCCAGTGCACCACATGATGGTATGATGTGGAATACCGATAATAAAAATACATAAAGCCACAGTGGAAAGGAAGGGAAAGGTTAGATGGATTTTGGCATTGAAAAATCCTGATTTGGGGTTGGAGATGAAAGGCAAGAGGTAAAAAGGAAGTCTGCACCAATTTTTGGGTTGGAAATTTCAGATTTGGAGTTGCAAGTGTATAAGAAGACAAAGATTTCATGGGTTTTGGGGTTGGAGATGCCAAATTTGGAGTAGGAAAGGGAAAGCAAAAGTTTAGATGGATTTTGAGGTTGGAAATGCCAGATTTGCATTGGACGTGGAAAGAAAGTGAAAGATTGAACGTCTTTCAGGTTGAAAATGTCTGATTTTGGATTGGATACAAAAAGCAGGAGATAAAAGCGAAGGGTGCACAAACCTAGGGGCTGGAAATACCAGATCTGGATTTGCAGGTGTAAAGAAAGTGTTGCTGTGAAAAGATGGATGGATGTGGAGACTGGACATGCTCCATACTCACAGAGAACAAGTTGACAAGGTGGAGGTTTACAGGGACCGCGAAGACGTGGTACTGAGAGACAAGGTTAGCGAGCATTGTGGGGATGGGTTGGGGTGGACTTGGTGATCTCAGAGGTCTTTTCAAAACTAAATGATTCTATGATTCGATGACATGTAAATACGATTTCGTGTAACAACATTTTGGGGGGGGGAGAGGTGAATTCTCTTGCAAAAGTTGAAGCAAGCCTGCATTCTCTCTGTGTAATGACAAGGATAATTTTCCCTTCAGCAAATTCCTATATTCTGTGTCCAGATTTGCTTCATTTGATAGGATTTACCAGTAAATGCAAAAGCAGAGGGACAGCTTACAAGGAAACAAAAACGCCTGTACAGATTTGGTTAAAGTATTCTGTTTAAAAAAGACTTGACTAGCTCGATTAGTACACAAGTGGGTACTGCAAGCAAAAACGTTAAGGGTAAAATGGAACTGCCATTACTCAGTCAGAGCATAAATTAACCAAAGTCACTACTCAGAGCAATTAATAAACTGTTTTGAGAAAATAAATAAAAAGAGGGAAATCCTCATGATCTTCTACTTCCCACGGTCCGGGACACACGCCAGGCATCCCTTCACCCTCACCACCACAGAGTTTCAGCAGTCCCAGCAGTGCACCTGTCCCCAGCCCTGCCCCATTCAAGTCTCTCTCCTGCACTTGACATAGCCCTGTCCAGACCCTGTTCTGCCTGTTCCCTATTTAGCCCCTGTCCACGTCCACTGCCTGCAGCAGCATCCTTGCTCCCTTCCCTCCCGCACAGTGCCTCGGGAGCTCTACTGCAGGCCTTTCTACCCTCCCTGCCCCTGAGAGGCTGAAGGAAACCCTGGCCCATCCTCACCTCGGTAGTGGGACGGAACAGTCTGAGCAACCTGGGATCCCTCTGCCTGAAGTTCTCTCTGAACATCCAGCCCCACAGGGCTCCCGGCTGGGAGACGAGAACAGCCTGGGGAAAAAAAGGGAAAGGGTGCTGTCAGAAGAGTGCTCCAACTGACTGCAGATGGTCTGCCTGCCCCTTGTCCTTGTGCTCCCTCCAGCTGCAGCAGAACCCGAGCAGTGTGGAAGAACACCTGCAGCAGAGCCTGCCACGCTTATGCGACCCTTGAGCCATTTCACAGAATCACAGAATTGTAGGGGTTGGAAGGGACCTCTAGAGATCGCCTAGTCCAACCCTGTCATGCTCCAATGTAAAGGAGAGAGATGTGGATTATGTGTATACCCAATGGCGAGATTAAGACACAACGAGTCAAATGTTAGCCCAACCAGTTTATTACAAATCCTAGTATCCTAGCTTAGGGATATGGGGAAGATGAGCAACAGAAAAGAGATAAAAAGCAAGGAGTCTTGGTAGAAAGCAAGAGAGATATAATCACCACCGTGGATCCAGCGAGGTTCGTAGTGGGTCCGTTGATCTCAGGAACTTGTCTGGACACCGCGGGGGACGGTAGAAAGCCGGGAAGCTTTGCAGCAGGGAGGCCTCAGGGCTCTTCCAAAGAGCTTTTCCCCTCAGGGACTTCTCTGTCAAAGGTTTTTTTCTCTTCAGGAGTTCTCCATCAAAGATTTTTTCTTTGGGAGTTCTTCTCCAAAGTCGTTAGTTTAGTGAAGGCCTTTTATCCCCCATTTCTCAGTTGTTCTTTTTTCTTTTCTCTCTGTTAGTGTGACATACCTGGCCCAACAGATAAGCCAGCAGGGAGAGGTGCCTTCCTTGCCACGCACAAGCATTATGGTCTTTTGCAGTGATCAGCTTCTCCAAGCCGAACCCTGAAAAAAACAGGCTTGTCCCTGCTTCTGCTTATCTTTACAACAATAAGCAGAGGCACTGTGGCACGGTGACACCCACCTCGATAACCTGCAGTTCTCACTCAGAGTCTTATCACCAGAAAAGCTTCACGAAGCAAGCTCTGAGACAAAAAGAATGGCTTTTGACTTTCACAAATCCCTCTGCCAAACCAGGCTCCCTAGCCCAGGTTGCACAGGTAGGCGTCCAGGTGGGTCTTAAACGTCTCCTCTGTGCAGCCTGTGCCAGTGCTCCGTCACCTGCACTGTGAAGAAGTTCCCACACACACTTGTGTGAAACTTCCTGTGCTTCAGTTTGTGGCCATTTCCCCTTATCCTGTCTCCACACAATGCTGAGGAGAGTCCAGCCTCATCCCTTTGCCTCCCACTCCTTAGATATTCATAGACGTGGACCAGATCCCCTCCGAGTCTTCTTTTTTTAAGGCTGAACGGACCCAGGTCTCTCAGCCTTTCTTCATAAGGAGCTGTTCTACTCCCTTTATCATCTTTGTGGCTCTCCACTGGACTCATTCCAAGAGATCCCTGTCTTTTTTGTACCAGGGAGCCCAGAACTGGACACAATAATCCAAGTGAGGCCTCACCAGGGCAGAGCAGAAGGGGAGGATCACCTCCCTCAACGTGCTGGCCATGTTCTTTTTCACGCACCCCAGGATCCCATTGGCCTTCATGGCCACCAGGGCTCACTGCTGACTCATGGCCAACCTGTCATCCACCAGGACACCCAGGTCCCTCTCTACACAGCTCCTCTCGAGCAGCTCATCCCCCAGCCTGTATCGGCGCGTGCGGTTATTCCTCCCTAGGTGCAAGACTCTACCCCTGCTCTCATTAAGCCTCATCCGGTTCCTCTCTGCTCAACTCTCCAGCCCATCCAGGTCTCTGAATGGCAGCACCGCCTTCCAGTGTCAGCCATTCCTCCCAGCTTTGTATCATCAGCAAACTTGCTGAGGGTGGACTCTATCCCCTCATCAAGGTCACTGATGAAGATGTTGAACAGACCAGACCCGGCACCGATCCCTGAGGAACACCACTAAGTACAGGCTCTCTCTCCTCCCCTGCCCATGCAGGCAGGCCGGTTGAGTACCATACTTAGGCCCACCCTGGAGCACTCCCACTGCTGGAGGGCAGGAGAGGACACAGGCAGCCGCGCTGCCCTGACGGGAGCTCTGTATCTCTGTCACGCTGCGCAGCACTCAAGGAACCACACCAGAAACTGTGCGATATGTGCGGCAGTGAGCCGTGACAGCGCTGCGCATGCCATCCAAAGGGACCTGGACACGTTTTGAAAAGTAGCACCACCTGAACCAAACGAGACTCCCTGTTGCCCCCCTCCCCCCACCTCTCCTCTTGCTCCCCTGCCCCGCCAGGTCCTCTCATTAGCTTCCACTGCTGCCCGCACGCCCTCCCCACGCTCCTTCTTCCGGGCGAGCCCTGCCGCCGTTATTGGCCGCTCAAAAGCTAGAAATTATCTCTTTTCCATTCCCCTTCTTCCTTTTCCCCATATTCTAGCAAAGCTTTATGGTATTGATCTTGAGTTCATTCACGTTAAACTATGATGTGATTCAGAAGCAGAAACTGTTTCTACTTCTGGTGGTTTTTGTTCTTATTCTGATATAGCCAAAGTTGACACAGTCATAGTGCACAAATCCTAGGATCTCCTCTGAATATGGCCGATCACAATGGCTTTGCTCATTTTGCAATTCCAAATGGGATTTAAAAAAATAAGCCTTCAAATAGCTAGCTGTGGTAGTAGAGAGATCCATGGCTTGTGATGAGTTTCAGTTCATCAAGATTAATGAGACCTTTTTTGAATGTGGACCATTCTCACCTAATGCCTAGAAATGCCACTTAGAAGTGATAAAGAGGACAGGGGCTCTTTCTCTTGTGGTTTCCTGCTGCTGAATTCTGCAACTTGCCATTTCTACAGGCAGCACCCTGGGCCTCTGCCTTCCTGCACTTCCCCACTTTAAATGAGTAACCCTCATTTTGTTCTAGCTCCTTCATATTCTGAGACAGCTAAGCAGAATTCTGTCTGGCTCTGTTATTCTGTATGCCTAGAACTTACTTCCCTGAAATACAGTTCTGCCATGGGACTTGTGAGAGAATCACAGAATTGTAGGGGTTGGAAGGGACCTCAAGAGATCATAGAGTCCAACCCCCCTGCCAAAGCAGGTTCCCTACACCAGGTCGCTCAGGTAGGCATCCAGGCGGGTCTTGAATATCTCCAGAGAAGGAGATTCCACAACCCCTCTGGGCAGCCTGTGCAAGTGCTCCGTCACCCTCACCGTAAAGCAGTTCTTACACTTTAGATCCCTGCATTTCAGTTACTAGGGTGTACTACTGATGCATAGGATGAAATAAAAACACCAGCAAAATGAAACAATTTCAAACACCTAACTCTAGATTCTAAGCACTATGGTGGCATCAGACTGTATTGGGCTGTGGGGCTTTTTGCACTATGATGATACGGGTATTTGGGGAAGTCACAGTCATAGTAACAAAGTCTCCTTTGTAACATGAATACCTTTTTTTAATGTTGCTGGCACGATGCACAGCCATATAGACTCCTCCTTTTCTTAGCTTATTGGCATCCATCAGAATGCAAATACTACTGCTTCATGGTCTGACAGCTAACTCAATGGCTACAGAAGTTAGTGGCATGACAGACACATAAGGGAATAAACATTTGCCTCCAATTTGTTTGGTGCCACTCCTGCTTTCTGACCTCCAGGTCTTCTATGGCTCTGTGACTGGTTAAACAACTCCATGTCCCATACACCTCTATTTATCTTATCTTAACTACATTCTAGGGTAAGACCATAAAGATATTTTTGCTGATCAGGTTTGCCATTTTTCCTCTTCTGTAATTAACTCACATGCAGTTGTACATGGCATGTAGCTAGGTTCCAGTTTCCCAGGAAAACTTAACAGGACATCTACAGAGCATCACCTCTTCTCTTTGCAATGAACAGAATGAAGCTTTCCAATAAAAGAAGCAGCAAAATGATATTCTTCCAACCACAGTTAGAGAGAGTGGTTAGAATCTCTGAATTCACACTGATCTTACAGAGGATGATCCTGCAAAACTGTTGTGCTTTCCATCACCTTGCATGTGAACAACGGTAAAGTCTAAAAAACTCACTCATAAAAACCACCACCTGCTGTGAGATTATAAAAAATGTTGCCTGCTCAGTGAATCTAGGTGTTGTTTTCTGTTGAACAGATTTCTGAAGCTCCTTAATGCTGACCAGACTTTTTAAAACGCTTTTTGTGACAAAGAAGTGGTTTGGACCAGCATACAGCCCCAACAGAAAAACAGTGCAGCTATTAGCTTCTCCCCTTTCTGCTACTGGGATTTACTCAACTCTTAGATAAATACTTTTCACACAAGCATAAAAATAAACTTATGGACCTTTAATTTCCTCTGGACATCTTCATGGAATTAATGGAAGTAGCAGAGAGACGTCCACAGGGTGATATATCCAACCAACACCAATCATAACAAGCCAAGAGAATGACTTCAGGTGCAATACTCATTTGTTATTCTCTTCAATAATAAGTTATGTTAATCCTGAAAAGGACACCAAGGCCTTACACCAGGGTAAATATAGGTAATGTGGGACAGAAACTCAGGTTAAATCCACAATATTTGTAAAACTGTTTTTCATTTCTGTCACTGTTCATAAGATGACAATCAAGACTCATTTCTCCCTAACAAACCGTATTGTTTCTTATGTTATAGTCTATTTGTTAACTAGTTGTTTCTAACAACAAAAAGTTAAATTATTAGTTCAGCATAGTGTCTTCTAGCAAGCTTTATGCCATGGAGAGCAGAGTCTTAGATTAGGAAAATAAATGTTGCTTTAGAAAAATCAATACAACTTAAGTATTTAAAATTTGGATCATGAAGAGCAACAAACACATCATACCATTTGCTGCACTTATACCATCTACACAGGAAATTATAGCTCCTTACTCTGAATAGGGCTCAATATCTACTTTGGACACAGCCCTGCTCAAAAGCCACAAGACCTTTGACTTACTTTTCTACCTGCCCCTATGTGAACCAGCTTCTTTTTGTGACAAGAGAACATCTGGTAAAGGCTGTGAAGGGTGTTTGTTCCCTTCTGCGCCATCATCTTCTGCAGTAATCAGAGGTTCCCACCACACCTTGTAAATGAGCACTGAGCCAGGCAATCAATTACAGTCAAAGAAATATCTGGATTACCTTCAACCGTTGCTGAAAAGCTGATAAAAATACAATTCTTTCTTAAATGAAGGCATCACTCAGTGTCCAGCTGAAAAAGTTCTGTCCAAATTCTAAAAAGAACTTTGCTTATTTGTCTTGAAGACAAAAATGCATCAACCTGAGATGGAAACAGTTTAGGAAAAGGGAAACATTACAGTGCTGTTGCTGCTTTCACTAACACTATTCTTTATTAAATATACAAGTAGGAGGAACAGACCACACAGTATCTAAAATACATTACATTGGTATGGTTGATCAAATGTGAAAAAGGAAGCATGATGCCTTAAAGCTGATCAAGCAGCTTCCCTGGCCCATGGTCTGTGCTGCCTGGAGGAGTTTCTGATAGCTATGTCTAAACAAAAACTGAGGGCCTCTGTTACATGGGTGTTAAATTGAGGGGGGTGGGTAGAGTGGAGAGGGACGTTTACAAGCTAAATATATTAAAAAAAAAAGAAAAAGAAGCTTTGAAATACGTTTTAAATAAATATAATGTTAGAACGTAAAGGCAGAGGCCAGCAATCAGGATCACTTGAAATTTAAGCCTCCCTGTGTGGCTCTAGAATTGCCTTACGTGGAAGAAAGGAAGTACAGCTTCCAGTTACACGGCTGCCCTTCGCCTTTGCAGGGCCTGCATGGTGCATGACAAATGGAGCAAATATTCTTCTTTTTTAAAAATATTTAATTATTGATTATTTAATATTTATTTAAAATATTTCAAACAAACAAACAAAAAAACTACTGTCCTATGACCACGCCAATCTTGCACTCATACTGTCACTATGAACCCCAATTTTTCTCATTATACTGACACACACACTCCTCTCAAACTCCAAAGTTAAGCTATGAAAATCCAGATAGCACGTGCCCACAAACAAAGCTGAAATGCCCTGGCCACAGCTAAGTGAAAATTTAAGCCTGTGTTTAGCTGTGTTTAGGTCAAAAAAATCCTAAATCCAGATGACATAACCATGTATTTGATTTAGCTGAACGCAAGTCTTTCAGCATATTTCTGTCTCAATCAGTGCATACTGTTCATATTATTAATTGAAAGCGTAGGCAATTTTAACACTGGATTTTATTGTTTTATGTGCTTCATTTTTGTTCTTTATTCCTTGATACTTCTGCAGTATTTTTCAGCATTTAAAAAATATAAATATTTCATGATGTTACAACGGTATAGCAATGGCAGAAATCTACACACTGGGATGGATCTCATACAAAAAACTCACACCATATTCCTAATTGCATTCTGAAAGAGTCTTTAAATTAAATTTCACATCAGGTTTTTATGTAAGAAATGAACCCAGATTCAAAAATAATAATGAAAACAGTACTCAAATTTTAAATGTACATAGCAGAGGCCAAATTCCTGGACAACATTGTTCTGAGTGGGAAAGAGAACTCCTCCCCTGTGGAGTTCTAGGTGAACCCTGACTGTCAGTGACAGGTGAGCCTTTCCTCATTTACTGGTTGTCTTTATACCATCTGGATAAGCCATACAAAATATACCATCCACCTTCATTATTTTGTGTGGGTACTATTCTTTCAGGTTATTCACCCTACAGTCTCATTCATAAAACCAAAATTCCTCCGTGGTTTACAACCACTGTTATCTAGTGACAAGTTGTTACTGCAGTCCTAGCTGAAGCAACAAGAAATATCAGGCTCTGAGAGCACTGTGGAATGCAGCTGCTCTGAGTACAGACTCATTTCCAGTCCATCTGTCTTCAAAATTCAGCATATGTATTATCTGCACTGTAGCAGAGGTCTCAGTCATTAAAAGCTTTACACAACCAAGTCAGTTTCCTTCCTACTGAGATGGCTTTTAGAAATGAAACTTAGAAAATAACCAAGTTTGAGACAAGGCATAATACGCAATACCCTGTAAAATTTTTCCGGGACATTTCAGGACATTGGTTTCTTTCCAAAATCAGAAAATAAATTTTGAAAAAATACAGGAGAGCATTCTAATGACATATAAATGACAAAATAAAACAGAGCTTTGATTGCCATCAACATGAACTAAAAAAAACTGCTAGCAAGTTCTAAGATTAATTTCTTTAGAATGATAACTCTTATCTCCTCACGGTTATCCTTCCTCACATCACATGGTTCACTGGCAGAGACTCCTGTGCAGGAGTTGCTCTTTTTGGTACATATTTCTAATAAATAAAAAAGAAGCTTGGGCTTCTATTCAAACAGGTGAGCAGTGAGGAAAGATGCCCTTGCACAAATTTAGAGGCTGTGACCAAAATGCAAACAGCTGTACCAAATGGGAAGATTTCAGTTAGACATTTTAGAAAATGTCTTGCTCAGACTTGTGAACTGATTTTATATGTTCCAGAAAAACTTACCCATGGCTTCCACACTTATTCCTTGTTTTCTGAAATGCAGCATTTCCTTTGGAAAATAATTTGGATGAAAACGAAGAACATTAAAAGCCTGTTTTCCTGTGCTTCTGTAAGTCTGAGACCAGAAGAAGAAAAAAATAAGTTAGGTAAAGTAAATTACTTGTAAAAATGAGGCAAGACTGTCATTCTGGTGCTGACCTCCCCATCATATGCATGGATAATGCAGAGAGCAAACTGCAGGTGATTCAGCAGTACAGCTGCACTTGATGCCAACAACCAGTGTAAACCTACCAGACAGTGCAAAATTAATTCATGCTACAAAGCAAATGAATTGTGAAGATAGGAAAGTTACCGTAAGGCTTTTAGCTTCTCAAACCTGCACTTGATCATCATTACATAGCATCAAACTACCTTGTAAGACTTTGAAGGAAAGTTTTATATGGCATGTGACAAACTAGACAGTTATGGTTGAGCTGGCACAGAGCTTTTCTAATCTCCTCCACACCCTCCCCTCATTGTCCCATTATGTCTACAGGCCTTTATTAATTTTTTTTTCCAGTAGAGAGCAATATAGCACTCTCACTTCATAGTTCCAGCATTCTTTAAGTGGCTTATGAAGAACTCTGCAATGTAGAATAAAATAATGAGAGCTTCAATCAACTGGCTGATTTAATAGATCATGCCCCCACATCAGACCCTGCTCTTAAAACTGTGGGTAAGCAATAAACACACACAATGTCCCACTTCAAGTGTGCTAGCCAGGATTTCAGAGGAAAAAAAAAAAAAACACTGAAGTTTTTCTCTTGCAAAAGATTTTTATCTTGCAGTACTGACCGAAGCAAACAAGAGTCTTGAAACAATTACTGCAATGAAAATCTGAACCCAAGTCTGCTCCTCAGCTTGCCACCTTGCTCACTTCTAAGGGCAAGTATGTTTTTAACATTTTTAGTAATACACTTAAGCTAAGAAAGTCACTAGTGAGCAAATAGCCTTAGCTGACTAGTACTTACACTAATACAAATAGTGTACTTTATTAGTGACTGTCTGTCAGTTTTCCCCTACTTCTTTAAGCAGCAGAATGTGACCATTTGTTTTTAACCTTTAGCAACCAAGACTTCTATCTGTCTGAGACAGAGAAGGAAGGTAGTGTACAGAGAACAGCAACCTAATCCTTGAGGACTTGAGAGCTGTTACAGACGATTGTGAAGACTTTTGGTTTTAACAACTGACAGAACCAAAAAAGCATGAAGAATTAAGTAGCAAACAAGTGTTGTCTAGAATGAATAGAGTTCATTATTTTGGACAACATATGACATTGCTGTAAGTTATAACTGAAACCCACTTCAAACAGAAAACCTTTTTGCCATTTGTAGGGCAAATAACCCCAAGGAAAGCACTTCAAGGAAATAGTGCAAAAGGATGGTATATTTTTGGTAGGCTTTAAGTAGATGGTATACAAATAAATAGCAAAAGAGATTGGCTCACCTTGATGATGGTTGAGGCTCGCCGATAACTCCACCAGGGAGGAATCTCCAACAAGAGATCCCTCCCCGCTGGTGGTCAGCCCTTAAATGGGGTCTTGGGAGAGGTGGAGTCAAACTCCACCCCTTCCAATCACACTCAGTTGTGCCCCTGCAGCTGACTCAGGGCTTGCCTCAGGTGATCAATCAGTGGTTCAGGCTGTGATTCAACAGTTCCCATACACTCCACCCCTTCACGACATGAACCACTGATTAAGTAACTATAGGTTGAGCCCTCCTTAATACAGAGACCCAATATATCGCGACACTTTACATAATAACCCGTCGCGATGTGTATCGATGTAATCTGGGATGAGTGATGACCAGCGTATGGCTCGTGTTCTTCCTTGGGCCAGTGCTCGGTGGTGTCTACTGGAAGCATGCGGTCACGTTGTGCAGGTCCATCCTACTCTTCATCAGTCCCAGGTAGACCATCACCGGATGTTGCACATGATCTTATAGCAACTCTGGAACTCTGCAGCATCATTTGGTTCCCTCCGGTGACTCAGAGACTCACGGGGAGTAATATAGTTGTTTCAAAGGTACCAAGAGGGGGAGGTCCACTCTCCAGTGTAAGATACAGGCCGTATTCCTGTCTTGGGTCAACACTTCAGCTTGTACAGGGGCATGCCCTGGCCGCCTGTACCAAACTTTTTGGCTCGATGTCTGTGGCTGCACGATTAGATCAGGCACTAAAGGGGGCGTCCTGATCTGCCACAGAGACATGATGGGGGTCCCTTTAGCAATAAAGACTGGAGTGTTGACCACAATATCAGCAGGCCATGTACCAATTACCGGAGGGACTACCGAACCTCCCACCCCCAACAATCTCCCCCAAGGTGCAAGTAGGCCACACCATTGTGGTCCTACCTGCACCTTCCAAGGCCATCTTATTTTATTGGTACCTGGTCTTAGGTTCTCAGGGGCAGGGAGCAGAAGACTGTTCTCACGGCCAGTCTGAGGTCTTACCTCATTATCTGTACCTGTAATTTGGATCCTAAGTGGGGAGGCCCACGTTGTTTGCAACATTTTCAAGGCACTGGGTCTGCCATCTCTAGGTCTTTCATTCAGATCTCGAAGGGTTTCGTGGAGTCTCTTCGTCCACCCCTGCAGAGACTGAGAGCCTATCTTCAGGGCAGCCTTGAGAATGCCATTATAACGCTCAATAAGGCCTGCCCCCGTTGGATTGTATGGCAGGTGGAATCGCCACTCAATATTGTCCTCTTCTGCCCAGCGTTGTATCATTGCACCCGTGAAATGAGTCCCTTGGTCGCTATCAATGACTTGTGGTGTCCCATAGGCAGCCATCAATCTTGTGAGCGCCTTGATGGTATATGCCTGGTTGGCTTTTGGTACTGGATAGGCCTGCATTGGCCCACTCGCGGTATCAACACAGGTTAGGGCATATCTCGCCCCCTCAGATCGAGGGAGGGGCCCAATATAATCAACCTGCCATCGCTGTAGAGGATTGTGTCCTCTAGCAAGATGGGCTGTAGTTTCAGGCAACGACCTCGGTCTCATTCTGGAGCAGGCATCACAGTCTCGGCATGCTTGAGCTACGTCTGATAATTGTACAGGCAGTCCCCATGCTTTGGCAGCTGCCCACATGGTCTTCTGTCCAGCATGCCGCAACTTTTGATGTAACCAGTAGGCGATGTTCTCAGATGGTGAGTTCTCAACCCATCTAACTCGGGCCAGAGTGTCGGCTTCATCATTTCCTGGTGACTGTAGGGGTCGGTGACCAGAAACATGGTAGACACGTACAGTTCTGTGTTTAACTGTATTCCATATGTCTAACCACATATCTTTTCCCCAGATCGGTCAGGAGTGGATAGTCCAGTCCTGGGTAGCCCACTGTGCGATCCAAAGAGTGAGCCCCCGGTACACAGCCCAACTATCTGTGCAAATATTCAGGATACCGTCACCAGGTTCTTTGGTTATAACCATCCACACGGCCCACAGCTCTGCCCACTGGCTGCTTTGACCATCCCCCTCTTCAAACCATATTGTGTCTGTAGCAGAATGGTATGCTACTGCTCTCCACTTACTTGAGTTGCCCTTGCTGGACCCATCCGTGTACCAGGCATCTTCAGGAATGGGATATTTTCCTTCCTGGATGGGACTCTTCTCTGGCGGAGTAACCAAGGTTTGTTTGGGCCAAATGAGGTATAAAGGAACGCTGCATCCCAGTATACCTAGAAATTCCTGCAGCTGCTTTGGTGTTGTAGGGACTGGAAATGCCTGAACCTTATCTATGATGGCACTGGGTAGCACTTTGGTCTTTCCTGACCAGACTACCCCCAGAAATTTTACGGACAGGCCTGGACCTTGCACCTTTTGAGGATTGATAGCCCATCCTTTCACCTTTCACCTAGGTAGGCGGTTAATGAATCTGCCACCTCTCCTACTGCTTCCAGTGAGTCGGATGTTAACAGGAGATCATCAGTGTAATGGTATAGGTTGACATTATTATTAGGTTTCCTCCAATTAGCTAGGTCATGCGCCACCAAGTTATGACAGTATGTTGGTGAATGCACGTACCCCTGTGTCAGGACCTGAAAGGTCCACTGCCTGCCTCCCCATGTGAATGCAAATTGATCTTGTGATTCTTTGGCAATCAGAATACTAAAAAATGCATTTGCCAAATCCAGGACACAATGGTAGGTCTTGATTTCCCTACTAAGTGTGTCCATTAGGGAAGCAATATTGGGTACGGCCGCATAGATGGGAGGCATGACCTTATTTAATTCCCTATAATCCATCGTCATTCTCCATGTCCCATCCGACTTCCGCACTGGCCATATGGGGGAATTATATGGACTATGTGCAGGTCTTATAATACCTACTTTTTCTAATTCCTGCACTGTTTTTGATATTTCTTCCTGCCCCCCGGGAGTCTATACTGTCTTACCGGCGTGGTTTCGGCAAACAAATTAGCTCATGTTTCACATGACCCCTCAATATTGTCTGTATTGCCCGGACACTAATGTACCTCTGTCGAAGTCTGAACTCTCCCACAGTTGTCTGGAGAGCCAGACCCCATAAAATGTCTATGCCCAAGATGTATTCTGGAATTGGGGCAATCGACACTTTATACTCCCGGGGTGGGAGACACCCAACCCCCAATTTCAGCCATGTTTGGGTGACCGGAATGGTCTGTCCCCCAAGCCCACCAATCATCACTCCATTGCCCTTAAAGTTTGTTGGGTCTCCATATGTAATTGATGTTTCTGCACCAGTGTCTACTAGAGCCATCACCTTTTGAATATTCTTATCTGACCAAAATATCTCTAATTCTACATAGGGCCTCCGGTCACATCTGGAGGCCCTAAGGGGACTAAAGTCCTTCGTTACTCCATGAAGTTCACTAGATCTAAATCTTTTACCACAGGTGGTTCAGGCACTGTAGCCCGTGACACCTGTGGAGGTTTCTTTCTTCTATTTGGGACTATAAAGTCAGCCAAATTCCAAGTTGTTGTTGGTGCTGCCTGTATTATTCGTACTCCTGATTTTCTGGGAATACTCTGAAATTTTTTTATCATTTCTCAGTTGTTTCCAGAGCTGTAACAACACATGGTTGGGTTGCCCATCGATTTTAGCAAAGGCAACCCCAGCCCGTATAAGATCATTAAACATAGTCTTCCGGGATACCCGTATGGGGACCGATCGGGATATCCATGGGACAGGCTTCCTAGTTTTAATCGGGAATGCCTCAGCTTCTTCTATCATACGGATATTGCGCCTAGTTCTTACGCGCTCCGTTTCCCCAAGGTCTGCCACCAACTGGGCTGCCTGTTGGACGATAGCCTCTGAAGCCACTAAGGGGTTTAGTATGGAGACCAAACTCCCATATAGGTGAGAGGGGGCTTGCTGTAGTATTAGGTCCCGCATGCCTGCCGTAAATTTTTCTGTATCAGGGCTTTCAGAGTTTTCTGAATACATGGCCTCTCTCATACCCAGTTCCTGGATGTATGTTTGGAGGTCCCCCACAGAGGACCTTAAACCGGTATTGAGTGGGATGTCAGATTTGTTAGGCCATGCTAGGCGGCATGCTGCCATCAACCAATCTATAATAGAATGATTCTCATTAGTGTAATGGATGGCGGCATATAATCTTTGCCTCAGGGCTGGGTGTATAGCTATAGATGCTAGTTTTGACATCTCTGTCCCACTAATACGCTTACAGCTCCTGCATCCCATAATCTCAGGAGCCACGATGGTACGCTTTCTCTTGGATTTTGATGGAACTGTTGTACTAGGTCCATCAACTCACTTGCCGTATACGGGCGAGCTGTCACATGCAAGCATGTTTCAGCAGGGGGCCATTGGTCAGGAGGCACCCCCGCTGGTCTACCTTGCACTTCTTTTGTTTTTTGAGTTATGATTGGTCGGATCTCAAACGGATCCACCATAGATGGAGCTTCGAAATCCGATTTCGAGATCTTGACTTCTGAAACATCCAGGTCCGCAACTTCAGGGACCTGGGTGTCCTCCATTGATACGGTACGTATTTGTCTTGTTGGCACATCTAGTCCAGGCTTTTTTGCTACTAATGTGCCCAACTGTTGTTCCAATTTCTCAATTCGATCTCTTAACAACTGATTTTCAGATTCTATGTTTGTATTTGTTACTTCTATTTTACGTAAAGCCATTATTAGAGGCCAAGCCACTGCAGAAGCGGCTAGCCGACGTTCTTTTGTAACTAGTATGTCCTTATCTAGGCCTTGAAAATAATCCATCATCCGGGCTGGAGAAGCAGAAATACTCCCTGTAACCCGCAGGGGTCCCCATTTTTCAATAACGGTGGCAAGACCATAATAGGGTGACCCTATAAATCCTGGAATTTGACCAGGAATTGTTTGGTCTAAGGGAGTAATGTTCTCCCCCTTGCCCCATTTGAAAAGGTTCCAAATGAAAGACATGGTTAGTTATTGTATACGTATATATTTTTTAAGCCTGCCTGGCTCGCCAATTGTAGGGCAAATAACCCCAAGGAAAGCACTCAAAGGAAATAATGCAAAAGGATGGTATATTTTTGGTAGGCTTTAAGTAGATGGTATACAAACAAATAGCAAAAGAGATTGGCTCACCTTGATGATGGTTGAGGCTTGCTGATAACTCCACCAGGGAGGGATCTCCAACAAGAGATCCCTCCCTGGTGATGGTCAGCCCTTAAATGGAGTCTTGGGAGAGATGGAGTCAAAC
Source organism: Callipepla californica brunnescens (assembly GCA_023055505.1). NCBI lineage: Eukaryota > Metazoa > Chordata > Aves > Galliformes > Odontophoridae > Callipepla > Callipepla californica. The sequence goes on along the minus strand of JALIRH010000043.1, from coordinate 4,557,128 downwards.
TCCACCCCTTCCAATCACACTCAGTTGTGCCCCTGCAGCTGACTCAGGGCTTGCCTCAGGTGATCAATCAGTGGTTCAGGCTGTGATTCAACAGTTCCCATACACCATTGGAATTAGCAAGCTCATGTAAGTTCTGGATAGCTTCCAGTGAGGATTTCCCAAGTGTCATGGATGGAGGCAAGAATATGGGTAAATCTGTGTCATGCTGTCTGACTCATGTCTTTCAAGGCACCATCCTATGACCCCCAAGACTGACTGCTTAAAATAAAATCTGTAATACCTTAAAACTAAAATGTACTTCTTGAGCAGGACCTTGACAGGACCTAAAATTAAACATCTGAGAGGAAGAGCTGCTGCCATTAAGTGGAGACAGAAAGGGGCAGAGGCATCAGCCTGCCTTCTCCCGCCTGCACACTTAAGAGCTGGAAAACATACCCAGCCCAGTTGCTCTCCTGGACTGGAGTGGGAACAGAAACCTTCCTTCATGGTTCCAGCATCAAACACCTTTCTAAGCTACAGAATCCCTTTACAGGACTGGACTGTGGGCTTCCCTGGCTCTGCCTAAGCTGAGAATGGCTTCACACAAGACAAGTCATCAGCAAAAGAGAACTCACATCCTGTTACACTTCTAGTTTCACTCCCCCCAGACCAAGTTATTGCCCCAAGATCCTTCCTCATGGCAATCTAGCCATCAGCTCAAGGTTAAAACATGGTTCTGACTCTTTCCTTCCTCATCTTGCTCCTTTCTCCCTGTGGACACAACCACCACTTAACGCACTCTCTCACCACAAAGATATTGTCCAAATCTTGAGCATCTTGTGGCTTGATTACTGACAAATCTACATTTCTGGTCTTGACAAACTGTCTATTATCTCAATTTTTTTTATTCCTTACCTGATAATTTTCTCAGGCCATGACTTTGAATCTCCCACACTTCTCTCTGCATCAGTAGATATGGATTCCCTGAGACACTTTTTGTTTTTCTTTCCCTAAATGCACAAAAGTTCAGACTCAGCAGAACTCTTCTTAACAGGTAGCTTGGAAAAAAGGGAGACAGACATATAGAGAATGAATGAAGTACCATTCGGTGCAAATCTAAAATCATTTTCCCTGAGAGTCAGCCTGCACTCCAGAGGGCTGTGGCTGAGCTTCCCCAGCAGCTCTGCAACTGCTTCTCTCAATCATAGCTTCTTCAACTTCCCCAAATCCCTACGATTGTTCCTCTAACTTAATGCCAACCCACCACTTTATCCAAATCCTTCCTCACCTGTTGCCAGTCCTTCATATTTCCAACACTCCTGCTCCTTTCCATTGTGACCTTGGTGCTTTGGAATAGGCAAAGCCTGAAAATAAAGGAAAAAAAAAAGCAAGAAGTTGGGACACAAAGAGCCTTTGTTAGACAAATATGATGCAATCAAGGGAAAGGTTGAGTCACAAAGTGCCTTTGCTACAATAGCAAGTACAAAATGAGCAAAAAACAAAGGGGGATGAATAAGAAATTGTGTCACAAAATGCCTTTGTTAGTCACAAAATACAAAGGCTGAGGGAGCAAAGCATGGTTTCCATACAAGGCCCACCATGGAAACCAAGCAAATGTGGTCCCCATTATTAGATGCTGTTACCACTTTTAGTTTTACATTCTGACTGTATTTCCCATCTCTCCTTTGCACCTGTTCTTCATTTTGGTGATCTTTGGAGCAGCAGTGACATCACACTTGGGTTGATCATGTCAGGTGGATCACTGGCAGCTCACAGCTTGAAAATGAGCTGTGTCTGGCAGAAGATTAAGGCTTGGCAATGCAGCCATAGAGGTTGAAGTGGGCTGCATGCTTCTGCTCCCAGTTCCTGTGGATGAAGCAGTAGCCCAGTGTTGGTCAGGGTGAGGTTCTCCTGCTGCAACTCGATGATGATGGGTCTGGAGATGGTCTACAGAGTGAAATTCAACACAGTGTCACCGAAGGCAGCAGAGAAAAACAGCACCTGACAATTCTTAAAGAGAGCCCTGGGGTAGGAGAAAAGCTTGTTAGTCCTAACAGCTCATTAGCATTAAGGATTCATTAAAAAGAGGAACTACATAGCACTTGGGACTCAATAGCACCGACAACCTGTTAGCCCTTGGAACTCATGAGTATTGAGACTCATTAGCACTAGGAACTCATTGGCACTTTTTGTGTGTGTGTGTGTGAAAATAAGAAGGGAAAGAGATAGATGAGGGAACGACAAGGATTGTTTAGCCTGGAGAAAAGGAGCCTCAGAGGAGACCTCATCGCACTCTACCACTTCCTTGAAGGGAGGCTGTGGTGAGGAGGGGGTCAGCCTCTTCTCCCAGGTAACTAATAACAGGATGAGGGGCAATGGCCACAAGTTGCGCTGGGGAAGATTTAGATTAGATTTGAGGAAAAATTTTTTCTCTGAGAGAGTGGTCAGGCACTGGAATGGCCTGCCTAGGGAGGGGGTTGAGGCACCGTCCCCAGCGCTGTTCAAGAAGCGTTTAGATGAGGTACTAAGGGATTTGATTTAGTAGCTTAGTGGGTAGGGATGGTGGTGAGAGGATGGTTGGACTAGATGATCTTGTAGGTCCTTTCCAACCTTATGAATCTATGAATCTATAAGGTGATGGGCAAAAAAAATAATAGAAAAGGAACAGGCAAGGAGCAAGCAAGGAATGGTAAAGAAATGTGTAAGGAACAAGGAAGGCATGGGAAAGGAAACAGGAAAAGGAATTAGGAAGGAAGGAGCAACAGAAGAAGCAATGGAAGGAACAAAGGGGTATCCAACCAGGAACAGAATCAAAAATGATATGCTTCTGTTGGTTTATGTTTTCCCCTCATTTCCTGAGTTCTTGGCTGCCTTGCTGTGCCTTTGAAAGGCTCACTCATAGGGGATTTCAATTTGACAGCGATTTGCAGGGCTAGTGTCTCTATGCCATTTTTTTGTGTTTTTTTTTTTTTGGCACTGGATACCAGCAAAATGGGTGTCCCACGTCAAAAAGGAGTCAGTGGCCACAATGGCTTCTTAGCAGCAGCAGCAAAGACACGCAACTTCAGATGCCTTCAGTGAGCTCTGTACAACCTCAGGGACTCTAGGGCTTACAGAGCATGTCTATACTCACCTATGAGACTAGTAATTGCTGCGACCACTTATCCACTCTACTCAACCCTATGCAGCATGGTAACCTTGGTGATGGTGCAGAACTTCCTTCTGCACCACGAAGCTGATCTGCGGGGCCAGCTCACAGGTGGGAACCTGTTAGAAGCACCATGTTAAGAAACAGCTAGGTGATACAGCCCCTCGGGGGGGAAACTGGGTGAGATCTGGAGTGACGGAGACCCCCAGGGGGTGGCACACCAGCGCATGACAGTACTTCAGGGGGTGGCACTCAGTGTCTTCTGCATTCCACAGCACAATTTCCGACCCTTTTTTGACATCCTTCCGACCTGCCCCTACTCACCCCGGCTTCCCCTCCCTCAGTCTTCCTCTCTCGGCCCCGCCCCCCCCGCGCCCTTATAGCCAATATAGCAATTCTGTAGCTCCCCTGCGGGAGCAGGGGGAATGCCTACGCCCCTTTCGTTCCCTCCCTCCCTCCCTCCCTCCCTTTCGGGCTGGAGGACGTAAAGCGGGGCGGGTTGCCTAGGAAAAGCGGAGGGCCAACCTGGACCTCCAAAACCCCGTTCGTGCGCAGCCAACCCCATAATTCCCATCCTGATCCTAATCCCTTACCTTACGGCCCTACAGTGGGGGACAGTTCCTTCCCGAGGGCAAACCCTGTCCGGAGTGCAGCGTGTCGGGTGTGGAAACCCGACCTTGGGGCGGCCCCGATGGGCTGGGCACGGTCTGCCTGCAGGGCTGGGCCAGGCAAAAGGGAAGTAGAAAAAAAAAATAAAAATATTTCCGTGTCCGCCTGCCCCACGGAGGGGTGTTGTGCCCCGTTCTCTGCCCCAGGTGAGGTTTCCTTTTTCCCTTGTTTGCCTGGCAGAAAGCCCTTCTGCCCCACAGCAGGGCCTGCCACCCCTTTGGAGGTGTCCCTCTGCCCTTTTCAAGGTGCCCCAAGGCAGTTTTTCTACCTTGTTTCAGGGTCTGTCTCCTACACTGAGCCTCGGAGAACTTTTCTGACTCCCAGCACGCTCCAGCAAGGTCTCCTGTTCACGGTGAAGAAGTCTCTTTCTCCATGGAGGACCCTGTGATCCGCATCCCCCCTTACCACTACATCCATGTGCTGGACCTCAACAGTAATGTCACTCGTGTGGAGGTTGGACCGCACACCTACATCCGACAGGACCATGAGAGGTACCTACTTTAATTCCAAGTGGTGGACTGGAGAGTCCAGTCCCACATCTGGGGCCATGGTGGGCTCTGTAGGTCCATGGCGGGACTCTGTAGGGTCACGGGAACTCTGTATGATTATAGTGGGCTCTTTAGAACCAGCTGGCCCATAAGGACCTGGAGTTCCAAGAGGCCTGTGGGGCTAAAGAAGGGCTGTGGAGTACATGAGGGGTGCTGTGGGGCCCTGACAGTCCTACAGACCTAATGGGAGATGTGTGGGGACACCCACAGAGTGGTCTTCTCCCCCAAGCGTATGGTGATGGTTCCTCCGCGGCACTACTGTGTGGTACTCAATCCTGTGGCACGGGGCCCAACGGGGGCTGTGCTGCTCGATGGTGCAGGGCAGGCCCAGCTGCGGCATGCTGACCTTGACGTCCGCCTCACCCAGGAGCCCTTTCCCCTGTTTCCCGGCGAGGAGCTCCAGCAGGTATGCATAGTTCACTCTACAGTGCCCCTGTAGCCCCATATGAACTCAACTACCCTTCCCCTGACACCCTATAAAGACTTCAAGCACCTCTACCTATGGGTTTCAGGGTACCTCTAGCCCCCTGTGGGGTTTATCCACAGCCTCCTATAGGTTTTTCAACATGTGACAGTCAACCCTAGCTCTTAGCCCTTCTTACAGCTTCTGTAGTTTGCAGTTTGATGTAATCCCCTGTAGCTTGTATAGCTCTTTTAGGTTGTCATGATTCCTGGAGCACCTATAGCTCACCAACAGCCCTCCCAGAGATCCTGTAGTTTCTGGTATTCTGTAATCCTTCCAGCCTGCATTATCCTGCATCTCTTTACAGGCTCTACAAAACCCTATAGCTTCTATGGTTCTTATCGGCCCGCTATAAGTCCTCTACCTTTCCTTCCATGGTCTCCTATAGATTCCAGTTTTCCAGGTTCCTCTCTGTAACTTTTCTCTGTGTCCTTCCATAACCTCTGTAGTTCCTCTTTTACTCCCCTATAGCTCTTCTGACCCCTCTCTTCAGCTTCCTATAGATCCTGTAAACCCTCTACAGCTTCTATAGCTGTCTCATTGACTATAATTGTTCCTGTAGACTCTGCATAGCTTTCTGTAGCCCTCCATATGTCCCCATTGTCTCTGCTTCGTGCCTGAGTACCTGCCACTACCCTGCCAGGGCCCTTGCATCCCCCTGCCAGACTTATCATGACCCCCACGTACCGAGATTATCCATGGTGAAGCCCTTTCCCCTGCCACTTCACCATCACCTCTGTTCCCCACTGTCTTCTGGACATCCCCAGGGTGTTACCCTCAGCTCTGTTCCTCATGTCCTCATATCCCCAGGGTGTCACCATCAGTCCTGACCCCTGTGTCTGCAGGGTGTCACTTTTCATCCTGACACCCATGTCCTCAGGTTGCCACCTTCAACACTTTTCCTGATAACCTCATGTCCCCATGGTGTCACTCTCAACCCTGACCCTTTTGTCCTCAGGGTATCACCCCACTGCAGGTAGTGCTGGCTGATACTGCCCTGCGCCTTCGAGCCTTGCTTGACTTCGAGGATGAGGATGGGAACAAGTTCGTTGCAGGCGATGAGTGGCTCTTTGAGGGTCCTGGTGAGCAGAGGACACACTTCAAGGACACTTTTGGGACATCTTGGGATGCTGATTGTGCCCTGGCCCCACAGGCACCTACATCCCCCGCAAGGAGGTAGAGGTGGTTGAGATATTGCAGGCCACCATCATCAGGCACAACCAGGCCATCCGCCTGCGGGCACGCAAGGAGTGCCTCGACCGTCAGGGCATGCGGCGTGTCACAGGTAGTGCCCTTGGGTTTGTCTTTTCCCACCCTAATAATCCTCGAGATCATCCCTTCCCACTTTTGGGATCATTCCATCTCACCCTGATGTCCAGTGGGATTGTCCCATCCCAGCCTAATGATCTTTAGATTTGCCCCTTCCCACCTTTGGAGTTGTCCCATCCCACCCTAATGACACTTGAGATGGTACAGTCCCACCCTTAGGATCCCAGACACCCTTAGGTTTGTCCTATAGGACCCCAGCACCCCACAGACTCCTTCCCAACCCTAATCTTCGCAGCCCTCCTAGTTTCCCTCAGTCTGCACCAGTCCCCTTAACTCCTTGATGACCCTTTAACACTGTTTCCAGGTGAGGAATGGCTGGTGAAGCGGGTGGGTGCCTACCTACCAGGGGTCTATGAGGAGGTGGTCGATATCGTGGATGCCTACGTTCTAACTGACAAGGTACAGGGATGTTATACCCCCCGTGGCCTCCCCCACATCCATGGGTGAAGGGACACTCTGTAACCCTTTTTTTTGCCCTGAACCCAACCCTTATCTGGGACAGGTTTAGGTGTCCGATCACTCTGTCTCCTTGCACACGTAGGTGACAAAGACCTGCGACAGATTTGAGGTCCTGTCACACACTTTGCCTCCATTTGTCCCACAGAAAGCCCTCCACCTGCGAGCCACCCGGACCTTTGAGGATGCACAGGGACATGTGCGCCGCACGGGTGAGGAGTGGCTGGTGACACAGGAACAGAGTGAGGCCTACATTCCTGATGTCTTTGAGGAGGTGGTGGCTGAGGTGATGGTGACAACTTTGGGTCCCCGACAGTACTGTGTGGTACTCAACCCTGTGGGACCCAATGGGCAGCCCCAGTTGGGACAGCAGCGTGTGGTCAAGGTACATACCCCATGGAACCATGGAGATGTCACCTGCAGGTCCCTGAGGACCAGTTGGGTACCGCAGGGGACCATGTAGGTTGACCTTGGGGATCTGCAGGTGGCTCTGATGTACCCATAGGTATCCCCCAGTCATCTCAGAACTGACTACAAGGGACCCTAATTTACCCTGAGAACACATAAAATCCCTGAGGTCATAACCCTGTGTCCCCAGGGAGAGAAATCCTTCTTCCTGCAGCCAGGTGAGCAGCTCCAGACTGGCATTGAGGATGTCTATGTGCTCTCTGAGGATGAGGGGCTGCTTCTTCAGGCTCTGCAGACTATCAAGGATACTGATGAGGTGACCCAGGGGACAATGGGGCTTGTAGAATTACCTGCTGGAAACTGGGGGTTGTGGGGTGAATAGGGGACAGAGGGAACAACTGCAGGAACTAGTGGTTGGGGAGCAAAGAAGAGTCGTGGGGACATGGGAATTGGTAAGGTGAACTGGGGACAGATGGGGATAGGTGAGGTGTGTGGGGGATACCTGGGGACAATGGGGACATCTGGGGGATTTTGGATGTCCCATGTCCCCAGCCAGGGATTGGGTAGGGGTCCCCATGTCCCCAGGCTCACTGCTGATGCCATTGCCGCATCCTCAGGATGGGACAGAGGTGACACGGCGTGCAGGGGACCGCTGGCTGGCACGGGGTCCTCTCGAGTATGTGCCACCAGCTGAGGTGACTGTGCTGGAGCGACGCCAAGCAGTGGCCCTGGCTGACAACGAGGGCATCTATGTCCGGGACATCCGCACCGGGAAGGTGATAGTCATGTTCCTGTAGACTCTACGGGTGCCCAGTTCCCATAAGCCCACACCAGTGTCCCTCACACTGCTTCCCAGTGTCCCCAGAAACCTCCCACAGCTTATCCCAGTGCTTCCAGTATCCCATTAGCTTCTTCCAGTACCCCCAGAGCCCATCTAATAACTCCAAGTGCCCCCCACATCCCTTCAGATACCCCTCCAAGCACTCCCCTTTCCTCTCTCGATATCCCACAAATCCTCCACAGCCTTCCTTCTGCCTCTGTACACTCCCAGCACTCCCAATAGGCCTGAAATACCCTTCCAGTGCCCCAGAGCCCCACTAAGAGCTCCATGTGACCTCCAGATCCCTTAGGACACCCCTCCCAGTGCTCCTAGTATTCCCAGTGGCACCCCAGCCCCACACTGGTCTCCGTACAGGTGCGGGTAGTGACAGGACAGACTTACATGCTGACAGAGTCTGAGGAGCTGTGGGAGAAGGAGTTGCCCGCTGGGGTTGAGGCCCTGTTGGCTGAGGCCCGTGGGGACACAGCTGGTCAAGACTCGGGTATCCACTCATCAGGCCCCAATTTTGGGGTCCAGGAGCGGGACCGCACCCGTGCTGTCACTTATCAGGTGCCCCACAATGCTGCTGTGCAGGTCTACGATTACCGGGAGCGGCGAGCACGGTAAGTGCCTGCAGTTGAGGGACAGGGGGACAATGCGATATGGGGCAGGCACTAGAGTTTAGGGGATTCTTGTGGGATCTCTGGCTTTGTTTTTCCTAATAGTCAACCTATTGGATCCATTCCAACTCAGGATATTCTGAGTTTGTAGGACTGTAGGGTTCTAGGTTTTTAGGTTTCTGGGGTTCTAGGGTTCAGTGTTTCCTGGGTTTCTGGGACTGCAGAACTCCAGGATTCAAGAACTGTAGGTTTTTATGTCTCTCAGTTTCAACAGTTCAGGGATTCCAGCATTCTAGTTTTTTAGGATTCTAAATTTTGACATTTCCAGGATTCTAGCATTCCATATTTATAGGGTTCTGCCGTGTTTATAAGATTCTTGTATTCTAGCATCCTATTGTTCTGGGTTTATAGGATTCTAGAGTTCAAAGATTCTAGGGTTCTGGGGTTCTAGGGCTATATCACTGTAGAGGACTGTAGAGTTGTATAACTACTCCCTAATGATCTTCCTGTGAGCACCAATGATCCTGCAAGTTGCAGAATCTCCGATGTGACTATAGGGTTTTGGGGTGATAGTAAGGAGCATATAATGACACAACCATGCTTATAAGTCCCTTCCAACTCAGGAGTCTTGTGTGTCCCCATGGTTGTTTCTAGGCTTTGTAAGATATTAAATTTCATAGGATTCTAGGATTTGAAGGATTCTGGGGTTTGCAGGGTCCTGAGCTTGAAGGACCCCTGGGCCTCATTGTGCCTTATGTCTGTTCTCCACCTTGTTGCAGAGTGGTACTGGGCCCTGAGCTGGTGGTGCTTGGCCCTGGCGAGCAGCTGACAGTACTTTCCCTATCTGGGGGCTGCCCCAAAAGGCCCCACGTGCGCCGCAGCCTATGCCTGCACCTCGGCCCTGACTTTTGCGCTGACATTGTCGCCATTGAGACAGCTGACCATGCACGGCTACAGCTGCAGTTGGCCTATAACTGGTTGAGATGGGGGCTGAGGGTGTGATTTGGGGTGGCCTTAGGGTGGGGTGGTCTTGAGTGGATTTTGGGATGGTCTTGAGTATGGGGTAGTCTTTGGGTAGGGGTTAGGTGGTCTTGGGTGGGGTTTTGGTTGGTCTTGGGTGGCATTTGGGTTGGCCTTGGGTTTGCGGTGGTCTCAGGTGAGGTATGGGTTAGTCTTGAGTGGAGTTTGTGATTGGTCTTGGATGGGATTTGGGTTGATTTTGGGGGTGGTCTTGGATTTGGAGTAGTCTTGGTTGAAGTTTGGCGTGGTCTTGAGGGTGGGGTTTGGGATGGTCTTTGGTATGAGGTGGTCTTGGGTTGGAAGCTAGGGTGGTCTTAATTTATTTTCTTCTTGGGGTGTAGTATGGGTTGTCTTGGGTTGAGTTTCATTATAGGGCAGCTGTAGGCCATAGGTTGGTGGCTTGGAGACAGAGGTAGCTTTCAGGATCAGGGTTGGGATGAGGATTGTGGTATACGGTTGTGACATGAGGACATTTCCCCATAGGCACTTTGAGGTGCCTGAGGACCCAAAGGCTCTTGGGCGTCTCTTCAGTGTCCCTGACTTCGTGGGGGATGCCTGCAAGGCACTGGCTTCCCGTGTGCGTGGAGCTGTTGCTGCCGTCACCTTTGATGACTTTCACAAGGTCCCCTCTGTCACCTTTATGTCACCCCATGTCACCCCTTGGTCCCCCCACTTTTCACCCATTCTTCCCCCTACCCACGTCACCCCAGGTCACTTCTCTGTCACCTCTGTCATCTCCACCTGTGTCCCCACATTTTGTTTGTGTGACCTTGGCTTGTTCACCAGCATGAGATTCTGTATGTGCCCCCGAGTCTCTGTTGTCTCCAAGAGCCTTTGGGGATAGCATCAGAACTCCCAACATCTCTGTTTGGCTTTGATGAATCCTTGTATGTTCTTCAGCGTCACTCCATGTCCCCATTGTGCCTGCTGCCCCAATAGCCTACACTACAACATTGTCCCCAAATGTCCCTGGATGCCCTTATATCCCCCAGGTGTCCTCTATATCTTGTGTCCCCAAGTGTCTTCTATATCCCCCATTTTCCCAAATCTCCCCTATGTCACCAAATACCCTCTGTGTCCTTCCCTCCCCTAAATGGCCCTGATGCCCCCCCTTGTTCCTTGCCTTCATCCTTGTCCCTCAGTGACGCTGCTGTCTCCGCTGTCCCCAGAACTCCAACCGCCTCATCTGTTCAGCTGTCTTTGGCTTTGATGAGAGTGGACGGCTGCGGGAGCACCTGTGCTTTGTCCCTAATGGGCTGGTGGTGACGAGCGTCGACATCCAGAGTGTGGAACCTGTGGACCAGCGCACTCGTGATGCGCTGCAGCGCAGTGTCCAGCTGGCCATTGAGATCGCCACCAACTCCCAGGAGGCTGCCGCCAGGTCTCAGTTCCCTGTGTCACCGTGGTCCTCCTCCTGCCCTCTAGTGTTCCTGTTGCCAAATGTCTCTTTTTGTCTCCCTGTATGCCATGTGTTGCTATATTCCCATCTCTCCTTTGAACTTCCTGTCCCCAAATGTTCCCTTATGAACCTCTATATCCCCAAGTGACCTCTGTCCCCTGTGTCCCCAGATGTCCTCTATATCCCTTACATCTCCAAATTTTCTCTACATCTCCCGTTTGCTCAAGTGTTCTCTATACCCCAAAGTGTTCCCAAATATCCTCTGTCCCTCATGTTCACAGATGTCCTCTTTCCCATATCCCCAAGTATCTTCTACATGTCCCATGCCACCAGATGTCTTCCATCCCATATCCCCAACTGTCCTCAACATCTCCCTTGTTCCCAAATGTCCTCCATATCCTCTGTGCCCCCAAACTTCATTTCACATCCCCTCCATCCCAATATCCCCCATATCTTCAGTGTCACCTGCATCATTCTGTGTCCCTAAAGCATCCCCACTGTTTCCAGTGTGTCCCCAATATTTCTAATGTGTCCCAAATGTCCCATTCCTGATGTCACCAGTGTTTTCCCACTGTCTTGTACCCCAGAGTTCTCACGGCGTCCCCAGTGTCCTATGCTCCAGTGACTTTGATGTGTCTCCAACTGTTCTCCCATTGTCCCCTCTGCATCCCCAGTGTCCCACCTCCCAGTGCCCCCAGCTGATCCCCAGTATCCATACTGTGTCCCACATGCCCACAGTGTCCCTGTCCCACCCACAGGCATGAAGCTGAGCGCCTGGCACAGGAGGCCCGGGGCCGACTGGAGCGCCAGCGGCTGTTGGACCAGGCAGAGGCTGAGCGGGCACGCAGGGAGCTGCTGGAGCTGGAGGCCCTCAGGTCAGCCATCTTTGTCCTCCCCCTTCTCGGCATGTATCACACTCCTTTGCCAACTTGGGGGGGCTATCAGGGGCTTCCATTTGCCCAAGGCTCCACCCGTCCCAGTGTCCCCATGTGCCCTAGTGGAGTGTGTGTGGGGGGCACTGGGAGTGCTGGGACCCATAGGCCTACAGGAGTCTCCTTGCCTGTAGGCCGCTGGGGCCTGGTGGGAGGAGGGGATGAGGGCCCTGTGGGCTTGGCTTGTGACAGCACTCTCTGCAGCGCTGCAGTGGAGAGTGCGGGCGCAGCACGGGCAGAGGCGCAGGCCAGGGCAGAGGCTGCACGCATCGAGGCTGAGGCTGCCATCTTGCAGGCCAAGCTGAAGGCAGAGGCTGTTGCCATAGAGACGGTGCGTTATGAGCTGGGCTATGGGGGTGTCAAGTAAGGTGGGGGTGAGGCCTTACCTTGTGTTCAGGAGGCAGAGTTGGCACGGCTGGAGCGGATGCAGGCGCAGGAGGTGCGGGCGCAGCGGGCACGAGCAGAGGCAGAGGCAGCACGAGCCCAGGCACTGGCGGCTGTGGAGGCCTCGAAGGTGCGGGAGGTGGCAGCAGCCCTGGGGCCCGAGACCATCCGGGACATTGCTCGTGCTGGACCTGAGCTGCAGGTATGTGGGGCTGGGGATGGGGTTATGTGTCAGCTTTGGGCTATGGGGTTTCAGAAGTATGAGAGTTCTTGATGGGCTTGGGCCTCCACAGGGTGGGGACTCCATTTGGTTACAGGATCTCCAGTGAGTATATGGTGTTGGTGGGGCAGGGTCTCCATTGTATTGGGTCTCTATGAGCTTATGAGGACTCCTCGTCATTTTAGGGGCCTCCATGGGATAGAGGGCGGCAATAGATTGGTGTTTCCATTGAGTTAAGCCTCCATGGCTCTATGGAGTTTTGGGATCTTCATAGGATATAGGCTTTTAATAGGGCAGGGTCTTCATGGGGAGGAGGTGTCTATGGGCAGTGTGGTTTCAATGGACTGAGTTATCAATAGATTGGTGTCTCCAGGGGAGGGGGATCTCCATGGTGCTAGATCTCCATGGGGTAATGAAGTCTTCAATGGGACAAGGTCTCCAGGGGCTGGAGGGGGTCATTGTGGTGGGTTCTTCATGGGGCATAGTGTCTCTAGGATAGGGAACCACCAGGTCCCCATGCCACAGTGGGGTAGCGTCTGTACTGTGCCTTCCAGGTGAAGCTGCTGCAGGGCCTCGGGCTGCAGTCTGCCCTCATCACCGACGGAGCTGCCCCCCTGAACCTCTTCAGCACTGCCCGGGGGCTGCTGGGGCTGGAGGTTCCTCAGGAGCCCTCATCGTCATGTAGGGCTCAGCCTTAATAGGAGGCAGAAATCCAGGGATATTGAGCACTCAGAGCCTCCTTTTTTTTTTTTTCCCCCTCCCAAAATAAAGCACAGTGATAGCAGTAGTGATGTCGTAATGATGGTGAGGCTGGGGTTGGTGATGTCAAAGTGTCCAAAATTACATCATCATAGAATAACCAAGTTGGAAAAGACCTCCAAGATCAACCAGTCCAACCACCTACCTACCACCAATATTTCTCCACTAAACCATGTCCCTTAGTGGTACATCTGCATGTTTCTTGAATGCCTCCAATGACAGTGACTCAACCACCTCCCTGGGCAGTCTTCCAGCACATGACCAGAAGAAATCTTAATATCCTACTCCCAGGCAGATTGATGCTTTCTCCCAACTTGGTGTGGTGCACTCCCTTCTTGCACGCAGGGCTGATAAGGATCAATTGGAAATTGATTCTGCTGTGTCACCCTGCACACCATCTGCTCTCCTGGGTTATTTATCAGACATAACATGGTGTCTTGCTGCAGGTTTTTACAGCAGCTTCAAGTTTTGAGGTCTGGATGCTCCACTGTGTCAGTGGGTGGTGGTGGTGACAGAGGGTGAATTCAGAAATAGTAATGCAGCACTCACAGAATTCCTGACATCAGAGCACACAGAGAACGTGGAGCCATTGTGGGGAGAAAACTGCACACAGAACTTCACTGAGCCATAGCAATTTGATGAAAACTTTTGCTGCGTGATCGGTCCCAGTGATTCACTGTTGCCATGCTTGGTTACTCAGTTACCGTGCTAATTCAGTTCCAAGAGCCCTCTCGAGTCCTTGATGAATCCTTTCACAGTGATCAGACTGGGCTTATAATGAGCCTGGAAGGAGCTTCTCTCAACAATCAGGGGAACAATGAAACAGGCTGGCATCAGTTTATGTCTGCTCTGGCTCCAGAGCGCGTGGTGCAGTCTCTGGGGAGCATTCTGCTCCTCAGATGTGTTGTGATTTTACAGCATCGATCCTTCCCAGCCTTCTGAAACCTCATGACAAAGAAAAAGAGACATGCATTTCCCTTCCCACATCCTCACAGCTCCATATCATCTGCCAAGCTGTGGACTTGCCATTGCTCTGTCAGTGTCATGTCACCTGGACTGCCTCTAGATTTATCACAGGGGTGCCCCAAACTGTTTCAGGGACAAATGAAGCTTCATCAAGCAGGACACAAATGAGGCAGCTGCTGTTCCTTACTGGCATGGCCTAATATGTCTGAATGCTCTGGGTCTGCAACATCACCTCCATGCATGCTGCATGTTTAACAGCCATGGCAACAGCACCCAGACATGTCTCCACTGTCACTCACTCACCTACCAACCAGCCAGGTCACCTCCTGCAAGTCCAAGAAGTAAAAAAGAGCCCCAGAGAGTCAAACCATTCAAAAGTAATTTATAAAGAACTTTTACATTCAGTACAAAATGGTACATAACCATTCCTCTTCAACTCACCTCCTGCAGAGGAGTGGCAAGATTGTACATGTGGATTAAAGAAACGTGACAGTATACAGAACATGTACTCCAAATTTCAAATTGCCCCAACATCCAGAGAGAAGCCATCTTCAACAAATATTGATTTCAACAACAATGCAGGAAGAGATGCTCTGCTGATGACTCTGCATATCACTGCCCTGGAATCACCTGAGCTGGAACCACTTTTTCCTCTGAAGTTATCCAGTATATTTTGATTGAAACCTAAGACCAAAGGCTGAAATCAAAGCTCCCCCTGTTATATTTCAGGTGAACTTGGTGAGCTGCTGAAAACCTTCATCCTACTAGACTGTCATTTGCCTCTTAATTATATAAATGTGCATCACCTCCTAGAATAGGGCATTTCCTTGGTCCATGTCCCTCACTTAGCATTGGACTTTGTCAGTCACATACAGGGAAGTGTCTGCACAGCCTGGGCAGTTTAAGTCCCTGATGTCCTAACAACTACTCTGTTAATAACACGATTTCATCATCTAATAGATCTATAAAATAGAAATCTATGCCATACTTATTTAACTCCTTTAAGGCATTACAGAACCAAAACTCTAAGACTACACAGGATTTAAGATACAGAATGTCTAAGGAAACTGAATCAGAATTGCATAATGACTTCATCACCTACTTCTTTAAACTCTACATATCTAGGCACAGGCTCCAGAATTAGAAGACTAAGTTAAAGCACTGTGTCAAGAAGTTCAGCAGATCTTCTCTGATTCTTTCCTTTTGAGAACAGGGATGATCTATTCCCTTCTTACCACAAGCTGTCTCTGTAAATCTCTCCCACTGTACCAATTGTCTTAAAAGCATGAATGCTTCTTCAGTGTTTTCTTCTAGAATATCTATTTCCTTGTCCCCTCTCTTTTCCTGACAGTGTTACTTTCCAAGGTAGGATTAATGGATTCTCTGGCAGCTGAGACACAGCTGCTTGGATTTTCCAGCTCTCCAACCATGATTTGGGTGGGAACTTTCTTCAGTACAGGCTTTGGAGTTTGTGGCAACAATGCTGATAACAGAAGGGACTGAGATCCCTTCCATTACAAAACCAATCATGTGGCACACAGTGGCATTTACCATAAGAAAATGTTTTCTCCTGTTTGTTTCCTAAGCTTTTATTCCATTATACAGTTTCAATTTTATGAATTTGCATGTGGTACTTATGCTCTTGAAAGAGGTGTCCCTGTATTAAGGTTTAGAGTTGCACACCTGCTGTCCACAGTCATTAGTGGCAATGGGCTGGGGCTTCCAGAGGCCATTCAAGGCTAAATAGATTCCTATCAAACACCATTAGGCAGTTAAGATGTGACACTGCCAAAGTTCATCCACTGTTCTGAGTATTTTTCAGTATTAACACATTTAACAATTGCTATGGTACTGTCTAATTCAAGTCAAACCACTTTGATCCCTTTCTATTTGCTTCAAGGGTACAAAATATAGTAAGCTTTTGTTGAAGAAAGACCAAAAATTCCCCTCAGGTTTCAATGACTATACACAGTTCTGTTTACAATAAGAAGGAATTCAGTTATGATATTGCAATTGCAATCTTTCATACCTAAACAATGAGCAAATCTGCTTCTAAAGACAGTGAACTGGATTCATGACAGATAATAACAGTGGCTATCTTTCCTTGACGTGGCCATTGGTGAGATGGGCTCTGTTATTCAGTGGCTCGATCCCATTCCTCTGGATGTAATTGCTGCTTGTGACATTGCTGAAATGTGCAATCCCATTTTTCTCCTTTTCCATCATGTTTTCTCTCTCTTCATCCACGTCACTTTCTTCTGTTTCACTTCTCATGTCCTTTTCCATCTACAGAACAATGTAAATGAGAAACAGTACAAATGCAGAAGTGCTCAAGAAGCAGTGCTAGCTGAGCCACAGGTTGAAACTGTTCCTTCAGCCACCTGCCTGTGGCGTGCATTTCTGCAGTGTGCTTTTAGCTTTAGTTCACCTTTGCAAACACTTTGATTTCTGCCCCAGTTAAGTCTTAACTGTGATCCTGGTATATGTTACACAAACAGGCTGAAGCAGCCCCAGATCACAGCTGCCCAGGAGTGAGGACAGCCATGTCAGACTGAGGAGATCCACACTGCTGCTTTGGGCATCATTGTGCAGATGAAGGAAGGGGCAAGGCAGTTTATCAGAATCTTACATTTTCCAAAGGGGACATGACTATAGCTTCTGGGTGCTACTGGTTGAGCACTCTGATATGGAGACCATACAGAATCACAGGATCACAGCACAGTCTGAGTTGGAAGGGACCCACAGGATCCCTGAGTCCAACTCCTGGCTCTGCAGCACCACCCAAACCCAAACCCTTTGTCTGTGAGTGGTGTCCCAACACTCCCTGAGCTCCAGCAGCTTGGAGCCATGGGTCCTTTGGGCTCCAGGGCATGCTGCTGCCTCAGACTCAACTCACTGGCACCCAGAATCCCCAAGGTCCCTTTCTGCAGGCTGCTCTCTGGCCTCACATCCCCTGCCCGTATCCATGGCCAGGGCTGCCCACCCACGGGTAGGATTCAGCCTTTGCTCTTGTTGAACTTCATGCTGGAATTGCCCAGCCCTGCCATTTATCAAGGTCTCTGCAAGGCCTCTCTGCCCTTGAGGGAGTCAACAGCTCCTCCAATGAATGCAGGCTGTGTTCTTTCCAGCCTCTGAAGTCAATTTGAAAGGCCTGTAATTACCATGATCTTTTTTCTTGACCCTCTTGAAAACTGGGAGAATATTTGCCAACTTCCAGTTTACTGGGACCTCTCCAGACCCCCAAGACTGTTGAAAAAAAATTGAGAAAACTCTTGGACTACCCTGGGATGAATCCCATCAGGCCCTCCATCCAGCTGGATGCAGTTTAGTCCATAGGGCCTGATGGTATTCATCTGAGGGTAGCCCCACAACATTCACAGTGTCCATGAAGTCTGAAGCCTATTTTAGAGATCCCCACACCCCAAAGTAGTTAGGAATTGTAAGAATCTTAACTTGCACTGAATTCTTACTGCCTGCAAGAACAATATGAATAGGAGATGCCAAATTTTGTGAGCAATCTATGTCATTCTGGAATTGGCAGTTGCAGAACTATGCACAAAGAGCACTGATCTGCAGCATAAGTGAAATTAATGATCAGTACTCTTTTAAGTGTTTTTTTTTATTATTATTCAGAGGTGTGGAATGTGGCTGAGGTCTTACACACTGCAAGGTTTCCAAAGGAACTAGACAGCTGCATGGACTAAAAAGATGGTTGCCTCTATGAGGAAGTGAAACCTGTTACTTCAGGATTTGGCTGAATCCTAATTACTTGGGATAAGAGAACATCATATGAAAAGGTGGTTCAGATAAGGCTGTAGCCATGGTGGAAAACTATGGGGGTCAGAAAGGCTCGTAAGAAGAATATGAACTTTTGAACTGGAGTGAGAGTTTCGAGGGTATGGAAAGGAGACAGTGCTCCGTATTTCTCCTAATGCTGCCTTGGGCTATTATCACAGAATCAGAGAATATCCTGAGCTGAAAGGAACCCACAAGAATTACTGAATCCAACTCCTGGCTCCACACAGGACTACATAAAAATTAAATTGTATGTCTGAAATCATCATTGAGACATCCCTTCAGGACCATTTTAATTTGCTATTGATGGCTCAATATGTAATGTTCTCAATTTTATTGTTTCATATCAAATATGGCAGGTAATTTATATTGTGGGTTGGGTTTTTTGGGGGGGCTGGGATACAGTTAACTTTCTTTGTTGAGGCTCATGTGATGCTGTGTTTTGGATATTTGATGAAAGTAGCTGTGTTTTAGTTGTTACAGAGCAGTGCTGGCACTGAGTCAGGGACCTTTCTGCTTCTCATACTACCCTGCCAGTGTGGAACTGGGTGGGCATAAGGGGTTGGGAGCAGACAGAACCAGGACAGAGGACCCAAAGTGGACAAAGTATACGTCATATGGCCATACTGTTTGACATGAGCAATAAAAGCTGGGAAGGAGGAAGAAGGGTATCTGCAGAGCGATGGTGTTTGCTCTCTCAAGAAAGCATTATGCACGATAAGCCCTGCTTTCCTTGAAGGAGCCTGTCCATGGGAGGTAGTGAATGAACTCCTCGTTTTGTTTTGCTTGTGCATGCAGCTTTTGCTTTACCTAATTAACTGTCTTCATCTCAACCCAACAGTTCTCATACTTTTCCCTTTCTGATTCTACCATCCCACGTGTGGTGAGCAGTGAGTGGCTGTGTGGCAATTAGGTACCTGCCAGGTCTAAACCATAACACTTATAGATAAAATATGAAACAATCTGGATGTGCTCCAGCCTCCCTGATAGCTCACTTATTTCTAATAAGGCTATTTATTGCCTCATCATTTGACACTGCAATAACTGCAGTGGCATTTCACCACGCACTAGAATTAGGAAAACAGCAGTAGGACCTCTTCGGTCACCTCTTCATTTTCCGAAACGTGTGAAGTTTCTGGTTTTAATTTGCAAGTAATTTGCTTTGTGCTACCTTAAGGGAAGGCTAATAAGGAAGCTCTTCACAATATGGATGAAGATGAGCTATCCATGCTTGTTCTCAGTTCCCCTAAGATAGAATTCCCCAGTTGGGTAGTAATAAAACAACCCATCCCAGGATATGAGGTCAACTCCCACAGAGCACAAAGTTGTTTCTCCCAGACTGTGTCCTTGGCAGGTGGCCAACCTGATGACATTAGGTCACGCCTTTGATTTTGAGAAGAATTTCATGCTGAACAGCAGTTTGGTCGCACAGCAGATGATAAATGCTGTAGTCAGAAAGGATGGGGATGCATTTCACTTAAGTTTATACAGTTGCATCTCAGGCATGGAATGTTGCTCTATGACTGATAAAGACAATATCTAGCTTCAGCCTTGAATGGATTATGCTTATTGGGTGCTCCTTTTACCTTGTGGACAGGAGTCTACATGTACAATTACACTAGGACAAGAAAGAATCAATCCCAGATAAATTTCTGTGCTCCCAAGTAGTTTTAGGGCACCCTCCCTCCCATGTGATGTGCAAGGGACTAAACGTTGATTCATACCGTGCCTTGGAGCATGAACTTGTAGACCATATGAATAATGAGGCAGGACCAGAAGACGTGAAGCAACTGTAGAGTTATCAGGAGAGTATTCACAAAATAGTATCCAAAGAAGGGCTGGAATATCTCCATGGAGTAATAGTAGGTGTTATAGAGCACTCTGCAAGAGAGAAAAAATTGCACTGAAGGGCAGTTGTGTTCTTAGCAGGACTGTAAGCCCCCATAAGCTCTTGTCACAGAGGAAGTTTCAGGTCAGTCTTTTGTTCCCCACTGTGAGTTCCCCACTGGAAATAAGCAGAATAGAGCCAAAAGCCAAGGACTCTTCTGCAGTATACACCAGGTCTTTATGACTCCTCTATGAACTAGAAAGCAGACCACCCCTGTTTACACCAAGGCAGATGCAACAGCCATATGGCACTGTAATCTATGCAGAGATCAGAGACATGAGCTCAAGAATCAAAAAGCAAAGGCTGTAGCAAAAGATTCAGCCCACAGTTGAGTTGTCCTGCCTCTAAAAGGCAATTTTTCATTTTCCTTGACCGCAGCAGACTCACGTGTAGGGGAAAATGACCAGGCGGCTGATGAGGAAAACAGCTGAGAAGATCATAAAGAGGCTGTCACAAGTTTTTTTCCACTTCATGTAATTTAATATCTTAGTTGGCTGGAAGGAGAAAGAACAATTAAGACAAAGCAAGCCAAGACACTTCATCTGCACATGCTCCAAGAGGCAGATATAATACAATCCACATGCAGGTAATCATCTCTCCTCTGAGGGAACCTAAGCTAGGTTGAGAGATCAGCATCAAGTTATCAGTGAAATAATGCTTAGCCCTTACTGTGCTAGATCAAAAGACAGCATTTGGCTGAAAAGCATCGCTGACCACTAGGCTTTGCCTGGCAAATAACTGGAGCTCACCTCTAGGAAGCAATCAGAAGCATCATGAATCACCATCACCAGTGTCCCAATGCGGATGTAATTGGCACAATATGAGAAACTGATCAGGAAGATGGTTGCAGCATGATGGACTATCTGCTCCTTGAAGTCCTAAAGAAAAAGGGGACAGGAGAGAATAAAACACACAGTGTACCATCTGTCCTGGTTAGGGACAGTCTCTTTCAGGTAGCAATAAAATCTCTCAATGAGGCAAAAAACCTCTCACTGTAAGGTCTCAGCATAACAGAATCATTCTCCTTTCCTGCAGTGAACAGGGACCTTCACATCTAGATCAGGTTGCTCAGAGTCTTGTCCAGCCTGATTTTGAGTGCCTCCAAGGACAGGCATTCACCACATCTCTGGGCAACCTGTGCCAGTGCCTCATCATCCTCACTGTAAAATAGTTTTTCCTTATATCCAGTCTAAATCTCCCCTCTTTTAGTTTGTAACCATTGTTCTATCACCATAGACTCTGCTAAAGAATCTGTCCCCCTCTTCCCTGCAGTTTCCCTTAGATTCTGACAGGCCGCTCTCAGGTCTTCTCAGAGCCTTCCCTTCTCCATGCTGCACAGCCCCAGCTCTCTCAGCCCGTCCTCGCAGGGGAGGTGTTCTGTCCCTGGGATCCTTTTTGTGGCCCTCCTCTGGATGCACTCCAACAGGTCCATGTCCCTCCAGGACTGAGGACACCCCATCAGGACACGGTACTACTCTAGGTGAAGTGTCACAGCAGAGAGCAAGAGGGGAAGGAGCACCTCCCTCACCCTGTAGACCATGCTGTTTTGGATGCAGACCAGGGCTTTCTGGGCTGCGATGGCACATTGATGGCTCATGCCCAGCTTCCCATCCACCAGTAGCCCTAAGTACTTTTCAGCAGGGCTGTGCTCTATCCTTACATCATCCAGTTTGTATTGGTTGTGGAGAATGCCTTGATCCAGGTGCAAGACCCTGCATTTAGCTTTGTTGAACCTCATGAGGCCTGTCTAGGTCCCTCTGATTGGCATCTTGTCCCTCTGGTGTGATGATTGCATCCCATGTGGTAGCTCACACCTCTCCATGACAGGGTTTGCAATCCCCACCACCCCGAGGAGAAGGAAGACAGTGACTGCGATGGAAATGCCTGGCAATGAGCAAGGACAGAGTCCCACCGAACATCAGACTGGCACTGTATGCACTATACTCTTGAAGAACACTCCCCCCGGCATTAAGATTGCATTCTGTTTGCACTTGATTCTTCCCTGGCATTGTCACTCACCTTCCTCTTCACATCAAAGGGCAAGGTGAAAACCAGAGAGCAGTAGAAGGAGAGCTCCAGCAGGTAGTACCAGAACAGAGAGGGCTGGAGAGGCTGCAACACCAAGGGAGAGACAGTGATATACCCATCAGATATGGCAGAAAGAGAGATGGAAACAACAACTCCTTCCTATGCAAAATACAACCCATCAGATCACCATCATGAAAAGATCTGGTTCCTACAATGTTCAGGAGACAATAATCAACAGAACAATCTAGTCACTAAACAAACATCAGCTGTGCTAAGGTAAAGGCAAACAGCAGGGGACACTCTACTTTGCCTTACCAGGGAGAACATCTGGGAACTAGGGGAAGATCCAGAATGTTTTTCGGTTTTCTTCAGCACCGTGTGAATTCTCAAGCCATCACTGTAGAACTTTACAAACTCTATATACTGTTTCACGATGGTGGAACAGATTAGCACCTGAATAAATCATTCTGTTTGATAGCACTCAGGGAGACGCTTCAGATTTCTATGACTCTGTGACACATTTTTCAATCTAATCAAATTGTCAGGAAAAAGTACAGTCCTCCTGTGTGAACAGGGGATTGTACAGTGTGAGCGGTCATCTACATTCTTTTGAGTAATTTTTTCTGGGGTTTTATACATGGTAAACTAAAAACTCAGACACAATCAGCAAGCTATGTGCTAATTAAGGAGTAATTTTTCTGTTGTGGCATTGAATGGCCTCTTTAAACCAGAACCCATTTGATAAAAATATTGCTATAACTAGAACTTTGCAACTAGCATTTCCCAATAATCTTGGAGTGTGTCACTCCCAAATACCTATTTATTCCTTAGGTTTTCTCTACCCAGAATGCCAATAGATGGTTCTGTAGATGTTGCTTTGTTTTCCTTTAATGCAGCAGTGAGTGCAGCAGGAGGAAGAATGGCTGGACACACTGCTGCTGCTGGAGGGGACCCGTGTGTCTCTCAGGTTGGTTCATGCTCTCTGTGCTCTGAAGGTCATCCAAATGCGAGCTCTGGATCAGAAGGGATCTTTTTTTCCCAAAGATACATTGTTTGGGAGAATTGGTGCTTCTTTTGCCCTTGTCTGTATGACAGAGCATGGTTTGTTTAGCAGAAAGTATATTTGAAATATTCTTTGTTCCTGTTAGGACACAGGTATGTTCTTGACCCTTCCTACTCTTCTCCTGTGGAATGCTACTAGCTCTAGTTTCGGTCTTTTTTATTTATTACAGCTCTTAGAAACTGCTTTGTTATGATGGTATAAATTTTTCTGGAAAATCCATGTACTGCAAATGCACAGAAAAGGAAATAAAGATCTCAATGATTCTCTTTGCCATACTGTCCTATTCAAACATCACCTGTCTGGATGTTTTGACTTCTACTCTGAACTACAAATTCACCCTTAAAATTTCTGCTTTTGGGTGACAAAAGAAATTTGGAGACTTGGCTTGAAAGACAGTACCTCATTCTTCACTCATTTGCTCCATTACTGTTTCTGTGATTATACCTGTGCATTATATTTCCCTTTACAGGTTGGTAAATCTCAATGTACATTCAAATGTTCTAATATTGACTGCCAGACCAAGCAGCTCTGAAGCACAAGCAGGCTTCAGTCTGTCTCGGTGCTGGAATCATACTGTCCTCCAACCTCTCCTTCAACTAATGAAATAACTATTTCTCACATAGGACATTCTGGTATTGTAAAACTCTGTGCATGGGAGCTCCCTGCATGGTATCAGTGGAAATCATTATCCTTCCAGAAATACTTTGGATTGCAATGAGCAAAAAATGAAAGGGATCAAAGTCTTCCAAGTCAGTGGGATCCTTTTTGTCTCCTTCACTGAACTCTGAATTGCACTGTCAGAGCTCTGAGCATAGCAGCAGACTCTGCAAAGGATTCCTCTGAGGAGCTTTAGCTGCCTGTGGTCAAGGTGACTTCTCACATGGTCCATCTGTTTCACCTAAAATCACAAGAGCTGTGAATGAGCTGTGTGAGAAAGAGCAGTCAGTAACTCATCAGGGCCTTCATCCCTGAGCTCAGGATCTGTGTTTCGGTTTCAGCCTTTGTTGTCAGGTGAACTATGTTATAGGTATGTTGTGTGTGCTGCTGTACCTCACTATCCTGGATCCTCCCACTTGAATTTGGACCTGTCGTCTAACTGCAGACTTGTATGGTGACCTGAACCCTCAGCTGATCCCAGCTGTATCTGCTCTTGCTCCTTTCCTCTTGTCACTGAGTGCTGCTGTCACCCTTTTCTTGCAGTAGGTTTCCCTTGTAGGGCAGCACACTCCTTTTGGCATCTGACAACACCTCACAGAAGGCAGGTTTCGTCTGCTTAGGAAGAAGTAGCTTAACTAAAGATACTGAACTACGTTTGACAGAATCTCAGAAAGGCTGAGGTTGTCAGGCACATCTGGAGGCCATCTGGACCAAGCCTTTCTCAAGCAGGGCCACCCAGAGCAATGCAGTACCACGTTCAGTTGGCTTACAGCACTCTGGGTAGAGGGTTCCAGCACTTGGTCACTTACAGAGTGGAAAGTGCTCGCTTTTTCCTTCTCAGCTCTGGCATGAGTTCAGACTCCTCTAGTTTTGCCACAACACTCTGAGAATATTTTCCAGGAGATGAAGGCAAGGGAGTATTAAAGATCTCTGTGGGATTTGTGTAGTTTGCAAAGGCTTTGTCAGCACTGTGGTGATTCTTGCCTTTCACTGACAAGGATACTGCCCTGCAGCAAACCAAAAATTGTTCACTCTTAGAGAAGGAATGATACCCAGGTGTCTCATTAATTTGTTCATAATGCTAATCAAGCCTGTATATATGAAGGCTGCTGCTATAGAACAGTCATAAAAACATAAGAGGAAGGGTGGAATATTAAATGGTTCATATGCTCAGTGGTTGAAGCCCCATTCTAACACTTTCAGCTTCTCAACTTATGAAGTATGAATAGCTGGGGAGGCAGATAAGCAAGAATATATTTGGTTTTTTGTGTCCATCCTTGCTCCTTGTGTACCTGGTAACAAAGGAGCAGATTTTGTGTTTAACTGACAATTTTCTTTGACGTTATTTTGCCCTTATCAGGTAAGAGATGCATACTCTCCATCCCTTGGGATAGCTTCTTACAGCACTCTTGTGGGAAAAAAGCACAGAATGTACATTGTAGAACTGTAAAATAACAACCTCCAAAATTAATGGAAATTATGCTTTATTGCTACTGGCCATATTGCCAGTTCCTCTGGGAAACAAGCTCATGGGAGAGCACTGTGGACAGGATTCTTTGGTGTAGCGGAAGGAGTATATCTCTCAGAGCATGTCCTCTGCTCTACACTGAAGTTTTCTCCTCCTTTGGCTAAGTGTCTAGCCTCAGTCTCCTCTATAAACTAAACAAGGAGTATGCTTATTTTTCAGTTCTTTGCTCACCTGGTCCAAAGTGTCACTTTCCCTTTCCTTATGTAAGTTTTCTTCTGCTATACTGACTCCTCCTCTATCGTGTTTAGATTAAGACAGATATTGAGATGTTATCTACTGACAAGGATTGGTTTTAAATTCCTAAGGCTCACAGTCTGAAATGTATTCAGTGCTCTCTCTTTTATCTGTAATAAAATCTGATGCTGAAAAGGTATACCAGGACAATACATGATTTATAACAGCAATTTTTCACTCCTGGATGACTCACCTGTTGTGGGTATCCTGTCCAGCACTCTCTATGGTCCCAAAGCCAAGGCTTCTGGAAATAAAATGCAACATGAATGGGAGGATGCCAAAGAAAGTCTTTTCTTATCAACAAACTAAATATTTTACTTGTTGGCTATCACAGATTTGCTGCATGTTATTACAGAGCTGTTGTGCTGTCTGAAATTTGGTTGCCAAGAAACTTCTACTGCACAGCTTGTAGTTGTTCTTATGCTACCAACAAACTGCCACCCAGTTGAAATTTTATATGTTGTTCAGCTCATTTCCAAATAAAACAGCCTAGGAAAGATTTCTAGGGGGTATATTTTGAACATATTGAAGTATTTTGAAAAGTATGTCATTATGTATTGCTATGGATCATACAACAATTGTTAAGTACTGCAAAAAGGCTAAGTGCCCCTGTCAGGAATATGTCTTTTTCATGCTGCAGGCTGTAAGTAATGAATCCCTGAAAAAATAACTGCTTCAAAGCGCTCTTTACACTTCAAAGAAAATTGTAATTTAGAACTTGTAGTTTCACTAGGTTTGAAGAGGGAAAGGGGTGACAGCAAGTCTGCCCAGAACAAGGTGTGGGATGGAATAGCTCAGAGGGACAAGGTGCTAGTGGGGGCTCTCAACTTTCTGCACCTTATGATGATGAAGGCAACAAGAATACTCAAGGTAAAAAAATCAAAGGAATTAAGGAGTTATCCTTCAAGATGACAAGACCAGTTGCCCACCTGGACACATGAATTTTAGCTCACCTCTTGGCTAAGGAAAATACAAAACATAAAAATTTTAAATTGCAGCCCATTCTCCAAAAGAAACCAGAGTATTAAACCAGTATTGGGCACAATATATGAGCAAACCCTGCAGCTTCTGTCTCAGATAAACGTTCCATCTCCCCTACTGTAAAACTGTATTTTTACAAATGTATTTTTACTGCTGCAAACACTGTCTCACAACCATAGTTATCTACTGCTTTGTCAGAGTAAGACGAAATATCCAAGTTTTGTGTTAGAGTTCTTAAGGTAAGCATGATTCCCTATTTTTGTGTGCTCAAAAGTGTGCTGTGCAGCTGATAGATCTGATGGGAAAATCACCAGGTTTGAAGGCACAGGTTTGGCACCAGAATCTGCCATTCTGAGGCACTCCCTAGATAGGACAGCAGGTGGCACTGCTTGTATACTCACATCGTAGAGTACAGCAAGCCCAGTGAAGAACGAAACAATGTAAAACATAAACCTCCAGCTACAAAGAAAGAAAGAAGCATGTCAGTAACCCATTAACCACCAAGATTCAATTCTGTGTATCAGTCCCACTCATCCAGAGAATTATGCCATTAAAGCAAACAAAAACATCAAAATGTTCAAGGTTTGTCTAGATCCTAACAGATTTTGTATATTGTTAGCAAATTCAACAGAGGTCACAAGGGCTGTTGAAATCACCCAGATAATGATCTAGGTTATTATCATTTCCCAGATAATAATTTTCTGGATGATTACCTGGAAATTGCCCAGATAATCATCCCAAACCTTCCAAGCCCAACTAGAGGCACGTGTAAAACTCAAACAGTACCTATCTCCTTCTTGGGCTTTTGAAGATTATGTATGCTAAATTCATTATCCTGTAAAGCAAATGAAAAAAAAGTCATGTTCAGTCTCTGTGAGAGCTGCTAATGACTTATCCACATTAAACGAACAGAGAAGTATATATAAGATATGTATAAAATAGAAATGTCATACTGAATATTTATACCTACATAAGAAATGAGGGAAATTTCATTCCAGAAGAACAACTTAGTAGCTAATAGACTGAACACAGAAAATCTGCAAAGGAGTAAAACTGCCTACAACAGCTCTTAAATTACCAAAAATATCTGTAACAAATCAGAAGCAGCTTTATGTTTTGAAAGACTCCATTTGTCAATGAACCATCCAGGATTCCAAGAGAGACATAAGCTACTATTTTATGTTTGAAGGGCATTTGTTCTGTAGACTGCAAATGGCAACAGAGGGCAGGTAGAAAGACATTACTGTCAGTGAGCTGAGTTAGAAACCTATTTACTGTTTAGTGTTTACTTGTGCTATTTACTGCAAGGCAGCTGAGTACAGGAAGAGCTTGGACTTCATCTTGATAGAAGTAAATTAAGCATGTCTGTTTTACAGCTCTTTGTCTACAGTTCTGTAGATCTTTCTAACTGTAATGATCTGAAATGCCATAAATAAATAATATGCACCCTTTTTGTTTTGTTTTCTACATTAGGGGTAGGCGTTTTGAATTAGAGGTTGAATATTAAATGGATCGTGATCAGCTCAGAGGTGATGCCTACCCTACAGATACACACTTTTAGTCAGATGAATGTCACTGTTGGTATTTATTTTCTCTTTCATCTCTGCAGCCTTCCTGGAAGAACTTACTTCTCCACAAGCCAAGCAGAACAGACACTCGGTAATTAGGCATTTCACCCAAGCTCAGGAGAGTTCTTCACTGGGGAAAGCTGAGCCAAAGCTAACATTTCTAAGAGGGCTAATTTCTAACAAAATATTCTTGGTATTCCTCTAAACGCAGTTCTGGGTTCTGGGTTTGTTTCTACTCCTATGAAACCCCAACATACAAGAACTTATGTGGAACCAATCGCTGAGTGATGGTCTGCCATGTACTGACACAGAGCATAACCTCTCAGATCTTAACATCTGTAACAACCTCAGGCTGAAATTTCTACCGCCTCTGCACAAGCATGAAGACCAAGTGGAGTTCCCATAAGGAATCACAAAGACATAGACTAGGAGAATAGCTGGGGCATGCTCATGAGGGTATGAGCATTAGTGTAGAACAGTTTCTTAAAGAGATTTACAGTATGACTTTCTGGTGCAAAATGGCCGTGATGACAATTCATCTAGATTCTGGCAAGGAGGCAATCCCAGCCAAGAAGGTCTTTCTAGGCATAGGGGCAAGGATGGACAGTCATGGAGCTCCAAGAGTTGTACAGCTTCTGGCCTCAGCCGTGTAACAGGTTGCCACAGGCCAGGTCACCAGCACCTCTAAGTGTAGCAGTGAATATGTAAGTGTGCTGCCAGCTCAAGTCTATCAGGGCTATTGCTCTGCTACAGCCTCAATCTGCATTAGTTGAAGTACCTAAGAAGCGAGGAGTCCTCCTTTGCCAGATCTGCTTGAGCCTCCTAGGAAGAGCTTTCATATAGGCCTGACATTATAAAAGGATTCTGGTTTTTGGCTTTCAAGGAATACAAGTCTATGACTTTTGAAAGCAGCGCTGTGGAGAACAGTTGCAGGAAGGATGCAGCAAAATGTATCAGCTTGCAATGAAGCAAACATGAGGGAAACACAGAGGCAATGGTAGGCTGTTCTGGAGTCACAAGAGTAGCAACTAAGCAGTAGGAAGCAGTAGGAAGCAAAACAATATTGAATATCTCAGTTATCATGTTTCAAAGTGGAGTCTTTCAAAGTCAAAAACAGCCACCCTATAAGGAATAAAGTGAGATAGGAGTAAAAGGAGTCTTGGAAGTGAAAATAAAGGGGACAAACAAGGAACGATTCAGGAACAGGGAAGCAGTAGCAGAGACATAGAAGAATCAGATGGGGCACAGAAGGCTCAGGAAGCTCTCTGTGGATGAGTGCAGGCAGGCTGGAGGCAGCAAGCTGTCTGCCAAGCTCAGAGAAGCCCTTACAGCTCACAGCTTGTGCTCCTGCTCACCAGGCCTCGCAGAACTTCTTCGATAGGCTTGGTCGGTCAGTGTTCCTCCGGCGCCGGAACCACCTCTCCACCTTTCTCAATGGCAGGTCACACTGTTTGGCTAAACTGATCAGCTCACCCTGGAAAACAGGTGAGAAAGTCGTGTTCAGATTCAGGTTTGAAGGTCAGAAGGCTCCAGGGCCTTCTGGTCTGAGGCCACCACAGAACCTTGCTGGAGGTTCTTCGGCTCTGACTAAGGCATTGATCAGAAAGTTGTCCATTCCTTGCATAGAGATTTCAGGTAATAAAAAATCTTTCACTTCTGCTTACAAGCAACCAATTATAATACTAAATGTTAACCTTACAATATATTTTGTATGTCAAAGTTTCACATTTTGAGTTTCAAGCTGTGGTCTCTTCTACTCACAGGTGTTTATTGTTGAATTACTTCATTTGTCTTAAGGGACCAAATCTCCTAAATCTGTCACTGCAATAAATTCTTACTGAAGCTTAAATAGTTTTACACTGAATCTTGTCAAGTTGTCAGCATTCTTATGCAATATCAGAGAATAACATGACCAGTATAATAAGCAACATCATTTTCCTACCAGTTCTTGTCCTTTTCTGGTAAATTCAATAGATTACTCACAGAAATACTGTAATTACCTTCCTTCTTGCCCTTAAAATTCTTTAAGTTTGCTGTGTGACACAGAGGAAGTTCATCATTTTCTATAAACCTTTGAAAGTGTCATCATGGATAGTTTAGTAAAGGTTTTCATTGAATATGTTCACCTTTTAAAGGTATCATGTGACAGTGATTTACATCAGGAGTGTTGTAAAAATCTGTGTCCATTAAACATTTTCAGATACAATTATTTCTATTTTTACCTAGTGACTTCTGTTCTTGGGGTGGAGTCATACAAATGACTGATTTCAATTCTCCAATTGCTCCATGAGAACAGCAAATATACATCTTGTAAAAGCTGCCTCATAAGCCGGATTTTGAGAGCTCACAAGAGGGGAAGGAATCCAAGAGACTGTCTGAGGTGCAAGTCATGAACAAGAGAGTAAGGCTCTGGCCAGTTGTTGAGTTCTTGCTCTGTGTCACACTGATATCAGAAGTCACATGGCCAGGATACACTCCCCGGATTTTCTAGGACAAAAGTGCAGATTTCTGCTCCTTCATTGCATTCAGGGTGCAGTGGCAGCTGCGTAGAAAGTCTGACTATGAGGCAGGCCTTGAGTTCCATATCTGCAATGAGAGTTTTACTGAGAAATGTGCAAATTTCTCTGATAAGCAAGAGGAAGGTCAGGGACCATGGCAAGTGCTCCTGAGAACATTCCTTCCCATTGCTAGGGAAAGAGTCTGGCTGCACAACCCAGATGAATGCCTGCATTCTTATTTTAGCCTCTATTCTTTCACTATCAAGCTGCTGCTGAATGTCCTGGGGCTCCATATGCCCCACAGTAGTATGAAACATGCTGTAACAGCCTTGACAAAGTATTAGCTTGTTTGCACTAGTGGAACTGGTAGTGCTATTAGCTTTTGCTTCAAGACCAAGAAAACCTGCAGAAAGGAGACAAAATGTAATGTTGCATTGGGCATACACAACAAGGTTTTGTTAGCAGTGTCGGCTTCTGTGAGCAGATCCCAGCAGCTGCCCCTTGTCAATTCAGCCCCAACTCCAGCTGCTCCAAAAGGGACCTGCCACTGCTAGAGCTGAGCTGTGAACATTGCTCACTATGCACATTGAAGAAAGGGAAAAACTGATGTTACTGAAAGGGAGGAGTGAGGAACAGAGAGAGAAGCAGTTCTGCAGCCACCAAGGTTAAGTGCAGAAGGACAGCAGGAGGAGCTCCAGGTGTGGAGCAGAAGATCCCTGCAGCCCAAGAGTGGCCCGTGGTGTGGAACACTGACTCCCTGCAGCCCATGGGGCACCGTGTGGGGCAGATCTCCACATGCAGCCATGGAGCCCACAGTGCAGCAGTGGATGTGGCCTGGAGGAGGCTGCAGCCCACGGAACCCAGCACGAGCAGCTCTGGGCTGGAGCTGCCACCTGCACAGAGTGGTTCGCAGTGCAGCAGGACAGCCAGGGGAGCTGCAGCCCATGCAGCCCTGTGTTTGAGCAGTGCTTGGAAAGCTGCAGCCTGTGGCAAGGCCACACAGAGTCAGTTCAGGAAGGACAGCATCCATGGGAGGGACTGATGTGGAGCAGGGGCAGAGAGCGACCAAGGAGGAGGGGTAGAGACAGTGTTGTGGAGTGACAAGAGCCCCATTCCCAGTCTCCCTGTACCACTTGGGGGGAACAGGTAGAGGGGTGTTTATTTGAGGAAAGGTAGTTTAGTTTGCCTTTAGATCTCTCTGCTCTATGCTGTTAGTAATAAGCAATAAATTATATTTATCTTCTACACTGACTGTTTTGCCTGCGACTGTAATTCCTGAGTGCTGTCCCTGTCCTCTTCTCAACCCTTCAGCCCTTTTCTGATGGTCTTTTCTCTTCCCATTCTTCTGATGAGGGAGAGTGAGACAGTGGTGTGGGTAACTGTTGCTAGCCATCTATTTGAAACAACCACAGTGATTCCCTTACCTGCAACAGGGCCACATCCAGGGACTTAACTAACAAGGTTAAATCCCAGTACAGAATATCTACAGTCCTGCCAATGCTTTTTTCCCTCAGCAGCAGCCATTATAACTCCAAATTATCCAGTCAAGATCTTCAAGGTCACTCTTCTTCTCCCTCATAGGAAAACTACCTACTATTTGTGCTTGCAGTATTCTAATGGTCCTTATTGTGTCTCTGATGACAGAGAAGATTTTAACCGACTTCCTTAAAGACCAATAAAAAAACCTGTTGATTGTACAGAAACAGAATGATCTGCCTCCCAGACCTAAAAGAATCATGAAATCCACATGTGCTGAGCTGCAAGGATTCACAATGGGCAGTCAGTTCCAAGTAACCTGATATGACAGTGATTTGCTAATACATGAAGAAAAAGCCCTGCACAAGGCAAACAAGAGGAAACAGGAATTTGGAGAGCAGTTTCCTGTCCAAACAAGTCTGAGATTCAATTTTTTTGAGTGCTGTGTCTGGAAAGCTGTTAATCACACATGTGCAGAAGCAGAGTGATAGCATTTGCGGGACGATGTGATTGACTGGTGTCAGGAGACCAGTGCTACAGTGCTTCCTTACAGTCTGTTGAGTGTCCAAATGCAAGATTTCAAGTGTGATTCCGTTTAGGTAAATACACAGAAGCTAAATCTTAGAAGAAAGCAAAGGAACAAAGGACTCACCTCTTTAGGGTTCTTACAATTCATAGTGTAGAATGTTTCCAGAACAGGGATGGGCTGAGCTTTAGGTCTCAGCTTGTCCTGAACTCCCAGTTTGGCACTGAGAGGCAGGGCTATGGCTCTGCAAGAGGAAAAAATAAAGATTCAGTCCAAAACAAAACAATAACAGTGTAAAACATTGTGTAGTACATAACAGTTTCCTCCTACAATTCTGAGTCACAGCACAAGTATCGTGTCAATCAGGTGAGAAAAACAAGTACAAAACCTTGCAGCAGAAACAGTGAGTCTTGTATTATACAGGCCTGAGCTCTGTTCAGTGTTGAATGAGTTTGGAAATACTACATCCTGCTTTGTCAGTGCTTGCAGAGATAGCAGTGATCCCTGCCATTGGTTTTTGCCTTACCTGAAGCTTATGCAGAGTGCCACATTGACGGTAAGGCCTAAATCTAGGTGACACTGGGGACACTGGGTTCCCACAGGGACATGTGGGTTCTATCCCATGTGGACAACTGGGTGACACCTGGAGACATAAGGGTCCCACCCCATATGGACATCTGGATGACACCTTGATTCTGTCCCACATGGACATCTGGGTGATGTTATGGACACAGGGCTGTCAAAGAGACAGATAGGTAACACTGGGGGCATCATGGCCCCATCCCACGTGGACATGTGACCAATTTCAGGTGTTCCTGCTCCAGCAGGAGGATTGGACTAGATAACCTTTTGTGGTCCCTTCCAATGCCTGGCATCCTGTGGTTCTGTGAAATGCTGTTCAGTTTTGATGTTGTGCATATAAGGCACTCACTTGAACTAAGGACTTGGCTCAAGATCAGGACGAAGACTATCAGTCATGTACTATTAATGTAAAAGAAATGTCCATATGAAACAGGAGGCCACTTGGTCTTTATTGAAAGAGTGTTCTTCAGTTTTTCCTATGGCAAGCCAAACTGGGAAAATAAGGGCACAACAACTTGATACTTAATCATAAGGATTTATGCTAGCTGTGCACGTTCACTCTTTCAAAGTGAAACAATGCAAAGAAAAATATCTGTACAACTAGGAAAAAGTACCTAGAGATGACAAATCTTCCTGTGCTTAACAACTCAGATTCTGCACTACAAATCCTCTTCTCTTCCATGGCAGTAGGAAATAACATTATCAGGGGCATGAAGAATCCCATCAGTGCCCACAGTTCTGTTTATGTAAAGTATTCTCTGACCGGAACTACTTCTACCAAGGGTACATGTTCCTGCTTCTGAACATGAAACATGCAAAATGTCTGGAAAACCTTATTTCTGCATTTTGGACATTTCTTTTTTTTTTTTTTTTTTTTCCTCAAAGTGCTAATAGCATTCTTGAATGGATACTGAGTTGTGAACTGTACAACAGTGCTGACAATGATTATGAGCTGACGAATATGCAGCTGCTTAGCCAGTCTTA
The DNA here is from genome assembly GCA_023055505.1 of Callipepla californica brunnescens. NCBI lineage: Eukaryota > Metazoa > Chordata > Aves > Galliformes > Odontophoridae > Callipepla > Callipepla californica. Next base: position 4,523,200 of record JALIRH010000043.1, on the reverse strand, counting down.
ATTCTGTTCAGGTAGCTTCTCTTCTCTGGTCATTTATACCAAATGATTCAAACACCAAACAAGAATTCTCTTTTTCCACTACAGCAAACAAGCTGTGGAACATTCACTATGCAGGTGTTTTAAAGATGTTTAAAACTAAAAATAGTTTGTGATATGCTAGTTGCCTGTGGTTACCTCTTCTAGCTGTATGGACTGTACCCCATGTGTTCAAGTGCTTAGGGACTATTCTAGACCAAATATCCCATCAGGGGGTTCTTCTGGAAGTTTTCTTTTCAAGAACCTGTATCATCATTTAATAGACAGATATCAGAACCAATTTTCTGAAGAGATCACATATGGAATTTTGCAGCTTCTATTACATCAAACTATAAAATACAGAATGGTTTGCACATTCAACTCCTTTGTGCAGCAGTTGATTTCAAACGTTCTTTTGCATGACAGCTCTGAATTTCAGTTCTTTTTTTACCTTCTCTTTACCTTTTCAAGAAGGCTGATTCAAGCTCCTCTGAAAATGAAGATGTAATCAGTTTCTGTTGTTTAAGAAGAACCTTACTGCAACTTCCTATCAATGCACATGGAAACAGAACGGTCTGAAATTTTCCTAACAGATTAAAGAGAATATTTCTGCTGGGTTATCAGGGCAGTCAACAGACCTGAAAAGCTATTTAGATTATCCTGACTGACTCCTTCTTATTTTCTGTTTCTTGATGTTTTGTCATGGTCATAGTATAAAATCTCACTGTAGCAAAAACAAGCCAGTTGCAGCTGAAGAAGATAGGGTATGAGTAATCAAAGGTCCAATTACATTGTTGCTGAGGTACTGAATTTAACCATGAATTATAGAACCAATCCTACTTTTATGAACATTATTGGGAAATCAAGCCCTGACATTCCTCCAAAGGGATGTTTGTACATGTTGAATGTATGCTCTGACTCACTTTTTAGTTGAATCTTGTTCCAAACACAACCCTAAGAGAATGATGCTTGTACTGATTTCAACATCACATGTTCGTAGTGTCAACTGCAGGGGATCGTCTCATCAATGGAATCTTTAACAGCTTTCTGGAATATGGAAGAAGAAAGCCTGAAGACTATATTGGACAGATTTCCATAGCTACGTAAGACAAGACACAGACAGCGACATGACTCTCAACTCAAACCTGTTTTTTCTTCTGTCGAGTTGAGGTGAAGATAAGTTCTCCAATTTCAAAGTTTACAAGAGAAAGTTCACACTAAGGCATTTTATTCAGTAACCACCAATAAGGAAACTGTCTTGAGCAAAACCTGCTGAAGCTGAAACTAAATGGATGAAGGGGCATAAATCCATAATCCCTCACCTGCAGAGGCTTTCAGAGTTAGCATGAGACAAAATAATTTAGCTTTTGTAGGTTTCCTTTCCACAAATGTTACTGAATTTATAAGGATGTCACTCTGCCAATATATTCCAGCACCAGGAATCAGTGACTGTGGCAACGTCCTCTCTTGGAATTGCACAGTCTTTTGAAGCCTCATACACTGCATTGGCTCTCTTTGCTCCACAAATCTCTTCTACATGGTTCCAGGAAAATTCTATCAAGAAGTTATCATCACAGCTGTATTGCACAGAACAGAACAGTCAATTTACACCTTTGCATCAAAAAACCCAACACACCCAGAGCACCTAAGAGGAAGATGTTTTCAGGCACTTTTCAATTTCTATATAATAACAAAAATCTCCGTGGAGAATGAATTGCAGACAAATACATTTTAAAATAAGCTACTTGAAAAGGGTCTTATCTTCCATCTCTTTTCTGGTTCTGCGTTCATACGTTCTCTGCAGATCAACAATATTCCTTTCTTATAATGCACAAAGCATGGGTAATAAACCACCGCAAATCTCCTAAAGAAGAGACCTAACCATTCTGACTAAGCAAGGAGTCTGTTTAAAGAGTCATAAAAACAGTCCTGATTTAAGACAGGAGGCATGTTCCTAATGCTCCTTTATCTCCCATCAATAACTTCTTGCCATGACCTCTCCACATCTTCCACACAACTATCACCACGGAAATTTCTGCATTAGCTACATTTGAAAAAGAATCAGTGAAATGAAATTTACTATTTTTCTTGTTAATAATCCTGATTTACAGCTCTGTTCCCATGAGAAATGCACCAGTTCACATCAACAGGCATTTCCTCTTTTATAGAAATAGAAATTGTCCAAAATTTACTTACTTGGTAGAAGAGTTATATTCAATGGGCTACAGTCATTCGACTTTCATTGGCAATATGCTCAGTTACATCTGAATTAATGGGCTTTCATGGAGAGTAAGCTATCTCAACAGTGTAACAGCCAGCCTCCTCCAACCCTATAGAACTGAGGAATGCCAGAGGCAGGCAGATGGAGGAAAGAACTGGAGCTAAACTAAAATAAAACTATTTTTCTCCCATTCTTCTAGCACTTGGGAAGTCTAAATGAAAGTAAATAAACAAATTAGAAGGGAGTAACAGGTACAATCATGGCAAAGACTTTCTCCAGAACGTGGGGCACTTAAATATATGCTTAAATATTGAGTCAGAGAGAGTTAAAAATTTCCAGGATAGGAATTGAAGTTATACTGTTATTTTTGCGTATTTGTTAGAATATATTTCATTTGTGAGTAAGACTGTGTTTAAGATTTCTTCATTTATTCCTTAGCATTTGATCTTCTGCAAATTAATGTGTTGGTCCTAAGCTTCCATACAAAATTTAGGCCAATAAAATTTGTCCTAAATGGCTATGGACCTTGCAAAGCTTGTTCTACTTCCACTGTTGCACAAGAGGATAGAAGCTTTTTTGTTGTTGGTTTTTTTTTTTTTTTTTTTTTTTTTTTTTTTTTTTTTTTTGCTTTATCATGTGCATCATCAGGGAAGCTCCCTTCTTCAAATGCCAAATTCTCCTCCTACCCCACAGCTTTGTTGAAAGGAAGGAATGTCACAAGGAATCAGGAAGAGAACTATTTCAGCTCTCTCTGCAATACAATAGCTAAAATCAGTGTTAAGTCACAAACACAGAGCAGTTTATTGTGCCTTTTGCTCTTGGAAGCTGCAACTAATTCATTGTTCCATGTGCTTACCAAGGAAAGATGCATAGAAATCAGCAGATTTATGGATCTTAGCACCTGAGGGAAGCATTAGGTTATGTGAAGCAAGGAGAACAGTTCTTGCCATTCACATTAACAATCTGTCCTTAAATTGTCTGCATGCAGACTGATCCCCAAATAAAGCAGGTCCCATGTTGAGACAATAACTCTCACATTACAGCTGTAATTTCTGATTGAGAATTATCTTTCAGGATACCCAAGCAAGAGACCTGTTTGTCTCTCCCTTCCCTCTGAACTTCAGTTGCCTTTTCATTCACCCAGAACTACTGGGCTGAGCTGTACTATGACTGTGAGCTGCAAATCTCCTACAACTTCACCCTGAGCTCAGCCAGGGGAGACTGCTACTAACAAACTTAGCTGCATGTCGTCTCACACTGCAGTCAGCTGCTGCTGCCCAAACAGGAAATGGAATTCTAGGGCAAATGTTAAGAGTGGGAGGGACCAAGTTTCTCTCCGAACAACAACAAAAATCTCTTAAGACTTGTTTTAACAGCTCTCGCTGCTCTTAGTGCTCAGGACACAGCATGTATTCTCTGCCCATAATAACAAGATATGTTACCTGTAAACTATTGTTTGTGTGTAGGGACGTATTTCAGTTATTGGTATTCATGTATAAAAATATCTCAGTGTCAAGTGCAGGAACACTTAGTTCAGACTAAGTGAGACACTACAGGACTGGAAAAGATAAAGCACACTGCTATCCAAAGCATCTCCCGCTACAGAATTGTAGGGATTGGAAGAGACCTCCAGAGACCATTGAGTCCAGATGGGTTTTGAATACCTGAAAAGAAGGAGACTCGATCATCTCTCTGGGCAGGTTGTTCCAGTGCTCTGTCACCCTCACAGTACAGAAGCTTTTCCTCGTGTTCATATGGAATTTCCAGTGTTCCATTTTGTGCCCATTGCCCCTTGTATTGAATCGTTTTTGGAAGGGCAAGCACAGAGCAGCTGCTTAAATGAAAGAATTCCCTGTACTTACTAACAACAGTCACTTCACAGCCCGTAAACCTCACAGCAGGCATAAAAAGAGCATGTTATAGAATACAGATTCCATGGGAACAAGCTGGCTACAGTTGGGATGAAATAGGCAGCAGCTGAATGAGCTAGCATGTCATGGAGTTTGAATCTGCATTTAAATGAAGCATTAACTAAATAACACTTTGCTGCAGTATTTACTTTGAATTCTGCACAATCGGCATTAATTATTATTAGAGTTCTAGCATCAGTGTAACCTGCTGCTGCAAGGAGAACAAAATCATTCAGCATCATAGAAACAAGTGAGAGGGAAGACAGCAGCTGCTTTCCAGCTTGAAGAGCTTTCTCTCTCATGCGCCCAATTAATGCTGCCAAGCACTGATAACAGCAGAGGTGACAAACACCTACTGTCCCCAGCATCAGCCAGGAAGTTTTGAAAGACACATCTAAATCAGGTGGATTCTCCATCTGATGAAGAATGAAACTCAGTAATCAAATTCCCCATCTAAGGAAGAGGAGGGCATGTTCATCCAGCAGCAATGGGATAGGGTGCCCATAGGCACATTATGAGCTCACATAGAAATCCAGAGCTCTGGGCAATACAAAGATCTGTTGCTTTAAACTCTGATATAAAGGTGACATTGCACTCATATTGATTGTACCTGAGCACTTGTTAGCAGACATTGCATTAATTTGACCTTTATCCTTTTATCTTTTCCCAAAGTAAATGATTGGCACAATGTTTTCTGTAAGGTTTTATTTCAAATATTAAGTATTACTTCGGTGTAATAATGCAATCAATAGCATGGTTTGCATTTGAAGAGAAGGACTGGGAAATTCAAACAAGCTTTGTTTCTGCAGAAATTTCCACCACAATCTTCACATTTAAATACAAGTACATCCATCAAATACATTATCTCTTTCTGTAGGTGTACTTACAGTGAGGTTGCTAAAGCTAAACAAGTCGGATGTCTTAAGAAGCTAAATTGATTGGAAATAAATCAGAAAGCTAGCTTAGGAGCTAACCAGAAGCTTTCCAGCCAATAGGGCAGGGGAGATGGCTCAAGAGGACACTAGAAGTTCAGGAACCAGAACTTCACATCTCCTGTACTGGGATTACTGCTGATTTTTGATTGTGGGGGTGTAACATCTGACCTAATTACTGATCTGTACTTCACTATGTTGCACTTGTTTATGCCCAGTGTTAATGAAGCATGACCTTATGACAAGATTTGAGAAGAAATCTCTAAGCCATTATAGCTTTAGCTAAGGAAACCTTTGCAGGCAACCAGGATGAAAGTATTATTTTCAATAGAATGCAAACCAATGTTCAGAATGTCTGAAATCCCTGGGTAGTATTTAACCTGCAGTTCACCATCTGGCAAGATTTGAACTGGGAGATCTGCCTTACAGTTTTTCTGTGTTTGAAACATCATTTAACCTTTCATTAAACTCAATTTTCAGTTTATATGACATCAGTTTAATCCCATATGAAACTGTTGCAAAGATACACAAAGGAATCAAAATACTTTTTTAATTGAGGGAAATGATAATCCAGAGAATAAAATGGGAAATCAGAGAAGAAGCCTGAAGGAAATGTGAAGCAGACCTGAGCTAAGTACTGCACACCTCTAAATATCATCACATTCATTAAAAAAAAAAAAAAAAAAAAATTATTCACATCTCTTCAGTTCTTCAGAAATGCCAGAGGTTCCAGCTAAGCTGAGAGATAATGGAGATCACTTAACATTTTACTCTGTATCCTGAAGGGAAAGAAGAAGGAGCAGGAAAATCACTTGTGAGAATTTCTCTGATTTTAAACTGGACTTGGTTGGTTAACTGGTTAAGCATTAATAATCTGTACAATATGGTCTCTCAACCGCTGGACTCTGGGATAAGGAGCTCTGGGCTTTCAGAAGGCCACAATTTGCTCTACTGGGGCTCCTTCCACACCAGACTTGTGTCTGAAGCTCAGGAGCAGCGCAAGGAAGGACAGTGCAGACACAGAGAGCTCCACAGCTAAAACCTCCTTTTTTTCCTCTTCTTCATATTGCAAGAATTTAATTCAAAATAATTTTCTCCAACTAGTATTCAATGACTCACAGTGCATCGCTTTAAAGAACAGAAGAAAGGTGTTTTAATCTGGACTTCAGAAACCTTGAATTTAATGATTTAATAAGAGAATCAGTAAGCACAATGAGCAGAGGTGACAGATAGCATCACAGAGAACTGTGACCATAGTTCAAGACTCTAAGCTAATGGCCATGGGCATAACAAGCTAACTTTCAGATGCTATTTTTCAGCAGGTTTGACTCCCTCTCTGCATTCAGAACAGCAAAACATTAATGCTGTCACTTATTTCAGTACTCTTCCATGGTCATGCTTTCTAGAAATCAGCAGCCACGACACTGAGAGATTTTTTTTTTCTTTTTTTTCAAATGCAGTGTTCAGAATGCTTTTAATTACAGAGCAGAGCAGAGGTAAAAAAAGCTGTAACAGTAGTCCTTACAAGATGTCCTTTAATCACTCTATGCTACTTAGTTTAAAAGAGTATCAGAGGTGTCAGTCCAGCTACTGATTTCTAACAAGTAACATAATAAGGAGTTGCTTCACAGAAGTGTGAGTTTTTTCCTCCAAGGTTGCACTCATAATGTCCTCAGTTCTCCCAGGCCTGCACACAGTCATCACCTAGTCCTCTGAACAACTGGTTGTTGGATATTTCTATCTCAGTTTACGCAAGTTCAGCCCATACATGCCAAGGAGAGGGAAGAAAAAAAAAAAAAAAAAGAAGCACTCCAGGTAGCAGGGTACTCCCCAGGTATAATATCCAAAACAAGATGACATCGTTAAAAAATGCCAAGCAAGGTGCCCAATGCAGCTGCTGAAATAAGACTCACAGAAACTTATCTGGGCTTCTCTTGCCTCTCGAGAATTTTACTAGAATTCTGACACAGCATCTCTGCTATCTAAACCAGGCACTACTAGAAACAAGAGGACATACCTAAACAAAAGAAATGTTTTGCACCTGGTGTATAGTTGCGAATCGTAAGGGTAGGATAAATTGACTGAGGCCAAGGGAAAACCATTGAAACCAATCTTGTAGCTCATTTACGTTCTCCAAAATCACGCTCATTTTGACTTACAAATGTGCAAAACAAAGTTAGGGCCATCTGCATGGAAAATGAGAAATAATATGCATCCTTCCAGCCTGTGTTTCTCCAAACTCCACAAATGAGTTTAAACCATCCTAGCCCACTGGTACAACTCAACAGAGACAGAGGGCTTTATTCATAGCTCTCTAAGGGAAGCTATTTTTCCAGGATGAACTGAATGTGAAACAGTAATGATTAAGAAAGTGAAAATTTCATGCTGAAATAGATGACTGTAGAGATTTAGGACAAACAATAATAAAGCTCAGAACATTAGCTTGTAATTTGCATAGGTAAAATATGCCATGATTACAGGTTTCCTGGACCTGAAAAATGGGCTTGAGATACTATCTTTCAAAGGGTGTGGCAAGAAGCTTTTATTTAATGAAGTTTGTGAACTAAAACAGCTTTAAAATGCATGAGCAGGTCTAGGCCCATGGAAACTTCCAGCTGACGCAGTGTTTGGATAGGAAAGAAAATAAAATCTTTTTACATGGTCAGGGGGATCTTTAAGATAGAAAAGATATTTAGGCTGACTAGGACTAATGCAGCAGGAGGAAGAGGAATACAAGGACAAAAGTACTGAACTGTTGCAGCTTGAAGGGACACATAGCCCAACTGTTGCTCAGGCTGAGATGGCTAGAGCAGGCTGCTGAGTGTCCAGCTGGGTTTTGAGTGTCTCCACAGAGGGAGAGCACTCCTTCCCCGGGCAATCTGTCCCAATATTTGAACACCCTCACAGTAAAAAAGTGTTTCCTTATATTCAGATGGAATACCATGTTTCAGTTGGTGTTTGATGCCTCTTCTTGTCCTGCTATTAGGCACTGCTGAGCAGAGTTTGGCTCCTTTGCCTTAATGTCTATGTCTGAAGAGCCCAGAATGGGGCAGTTCTGGTCAATGCAGAACATGGATGTTAATGTCAAGGTTCACTCCCCAAGCATGTCTAAGTGACCAGCTAACATTACTTACCTAAAGAAGTCCTACAGGTCAGCAAGGAAGAAATATAATTCAATTCTGTTTTAATGGTTTCCTACAGTGCCTTGGTTCCCACATGAGTGGAGGTAACTGAGACACACATCAGTAAGTGGAGGATAAAAACAGTAGAATTTATGGAATGCACACTAAACATATTCTTTACAAACAATTCCAATTATCATCATAAAAAGATTCTTTAAATAATTATTCATGTATTTGGTTTTAATAACAATCTAGTTGAATGCCAGAATTTTTACATGGAAGTGTTTTCACAGCAGAGATCAGAATCAACTTTTAAAAACTTTTCCATTGTGTTCTTATATCACAGATAATCCAGAGAATAAGTATGTTGCTAGTATATAGAGAGGTCTATTTCCATTTTCTAGCGCGGACTCCTTTTTGAAAAGAATAACAAAATATAAACTTTTTTTTTTACTTTTTTTCTGAGCTTAAAACCACCACAGATTTTGACTAAACTATGTGGATTGCTCCAGAAGTAATGCTTCCCAATTATTTCCAGGGACAATAGACACAAAGAGCACAAAAACACTATTTGATAGAGCAAATTATCAGCTACAAAACACTATTTCTCAACACAGTCACCACCATTAGCTGTGCATTTTTGCCAACATTACCTGCAAGGTGCACTTGTACAAATCTGAACCAGTGGAGGTGACCTACTTTCACTGTAGCCACTGCTGAAACGCACCACCCACCACTCACTGTGCTCACATCCACTGGTTGGTCTCCATAATGTCGATGAATGTCAGTGTGTACCATTTTTTCCACATGGAGTAATTCAATTTTACCCCTTTGCTTCATTCACACTCCCAAGTCAGACGCTATTCTGTCAGACTGCCTTTCTGCTCCCATCTGTTACACAGCAACAAAATATAATGGGATATTAGTGGGAAGGTTCAGCCTCTACTGCCATCCCACCAACATTTGCCTCTGATGTCATGGGACAACATCAGAAATCAGGAGGCATTACTTTTGGAGCCACCATCATATTTCAAAAAAACACCTCTTCAGCTAGCAGATAGGAATAGTGATTTTTCAGAGCAGCAAAGACCATTTTAAATAATTTTCAAAATCGTTAACGTGGATTTACTCTGCAGCCCTGATAGTTGATGGTAACTCTCAGTTAATCTGCAGACATCATGTTGCACACCACACCAACCACAGCTAAACCTCTTGTAGCAACAGTAGCAGTTAAGGACCTTTATGAAACCCAGAAAACAAATGCTAGAAATGGATTTCTAGCTACACTTTTGCCATAATTCACAAATTTTCTATCCTGAAGAGTAACATTTTCAAATGGTTTTGGCCAGAAAGATCCTAGAACCAAAGCAATTCTTGTGCTGATACTGGAAGATAATATCCCAGAACCTAAAAGCAGCCACAAAGCAGGTCTGGCAATGAAAGGGAAAGAGGAGGAGGGATCCTGGCAGCCCAGCACTGCAAGCGGCTTTAGAAGGCCCTGACCTGGAGGAAGCAGACACAAACCTCCCTGCATAGTGCTCTGAAGAAAATTACACTCCTGAATCCCAAACTGATGTCAGTGAAAGGTGTATGTTCATGCTGCTATGTAGTGCTGATTCTGAGGGCATGTCTCAGCTTATCTCAATGCATGTTATTTAGACTCCCCTGTCATGTGAGATATTCCAGATCCCCATTTTCCAAGATAAGAGAAAATCAGCTGTATTTGGGAAGTCTGAACATTATTACCACTGCACTTGACCCAGAAACAGCAAACAACAGAACAACAGAAACAGTATGTCTGCCTTCTGAAGCACAAGCACTAATTCTGGGGCTTACCTGTTTTAAGTCTAGGAAGTCACACTGCTTATAATTAGACCCCAAGGGTAGAATTTGTGCTCCATACTCGACATGCTTCTTCAGTAAATAAACACAGCTGCAAAGTAAAAGCTGAAACATTCACCAGAATTTATGACCTGACATTCCTGTGAACCTCTTCAAATATGCACTGGTCTAGACAACAAAGCCAGCTTTTGGACCCTGTTTGGACACTGTTATCCCTAAAACACCCCAAACATCACTAAAGAGCTTACCTTTCAAAGATACATCGAATGACAACCAGGATTAAGGCAAAAGGGATGCTGAGCAGGAGATCACGAGGCTGAGGATAATGGATGTCTTCAGATTCTTTCATGTCCTCCCATGTAATTCCTGGGGGGAGCCAGAACTTGTGCTGCCATAGCCATTCATTCAAAGAGTGTGCCATCCTGGAAGGGAGACCAGAGTACACTGAGGAAACCTGTCAGCACAAGCTAGTGAGGCAGAGAAAGGATTACACCCTAGCTGAGGTAGCATCTGACTATGAAACAAGAAGAGGTGTGGAACACATCAATGCCCAAGGAACTGATAAACTACTAACAGATGTTTATCAGGTGCTCAGTGATTGCAGATTCCTAGCACAGGGAAAAAAAAGAAAAAGCAAAAAATGGAGATTAAGTGTCTCAAAATTCAACAGAACACTGGTGTAACACTCAGGAACTTTTAAGCCTAATACTGCAACTTCACAAGGAAGAGTCCTTTGTACAGGAAAGGTGTCATGAAGCAAGTCTGCTTCCAGGCTGGCTACCAGCGCTCTTTTATATGTACATATCCTTACCTTTTAGACTTCTCCTCTATATGTACAATATCTGTACTGTCTAGCCTCCGATCTTTTGTATTTATTTGTATCTATTTAGAATCATAGAATCACCAAGGTTGGAAAAGACCTACAAGATCAACCAGTCCAACCATTCACCTATCACCCATAGCTCCCACTAAACCATGTCCCTCAACACAACATCCAGTTGTTCCTTGAACACCCCCAGGGTCAGCGACTCCACCACCTCCCTGGGCAGTTCATTCCAGTGCCCGACCACCCTTTCTGAGAAGTAATATTTCCTAATGTCTAACGTGAATCTCCCCTGTTACAGCTTGAAACCATTCCCTCTCGTCCTCTCAGTAATTACACGAGAGAAGAGGCCAGCCTCCAACTCACTACAACCTCATTTCAGGAAGTTATAGAGGGCAATAAGGTCTCACCTGAGCCTCCTCTTCTCCAGACTGAACATTCCTAGCTCCTTCAGCCTCTCCTCATATGGCCTGTGTTCCAGACCCCTCACAGCTTTGTCGCCCTTCTTTGAACATGCTCCAGGGCCTCGATGTCTTTCTTGCAGTGAGGGGCCCAAAACTGGACACAGTACTCGAGGTGCAGCCTCACCAGTGCTGAGTACAGGGGGACAATCACCTCTCTGCTCCTGCTGGCAACACCATTCCTGATGCAAGCCAGGATGCCGCTGGCCTTCTTGGCCACCTGGGCACACTGTAGGCTCATGTTCAGCCAAGCATCAATCAATACCCCCAGGTCCGTTTCCTCAATACAATCCTGCAGCCACTCTGCCCCAAGCCTGTAATGTCGCCTGGGGTTGTTGTAGCCAAAGCACAGGACGCAGCATTTGGCCTTGTTAAACCTCACCTCATTGGCTTCAGCCCAGCTCTCCAGCCTGTCCAGGTCCCTCTGTAGGGCCTCGCTACCCCCAGGCAGATCCATACTCCTGGCCAATTTGGTGTCACCTGCAAACTTACTGAGAGTAAGTAATTTGCACACTGCAATTTCATTCTATGTGTATGTGCACTGTAATTACTATTATTCTGAAGTTTTTCCCTTAAAAAAAGAAAGAAAAAAAAGGCTTATCTTCTACTTTCTATAATTAAGGAAAGTACATCCAAGGAAGAATCTATGTGGTAAGCTGGATTCAGACCTGATTATCGTAAAACACATGATCCAGAGGAAGGCCAAACTCTGGCCCATTTTCTGCAAGGAGAAGTGTATAACAGGTTGAAAATGAATCATACATTTGACTTCGAAGATATCTTCAATTTGGGAATAGATGCTTTGTTAGCTAAACTGAAGATCAGGTTTATTCCAGAATTCTGTAGAGTCTGAGGGATACGAGTCTGAAGCAGTCTGAACTTTGTTCTCAATTTGGACTTCACTATTGGAGAGTTCAGCAGGGAGAAACCTGGTGAGGTTTAACAGGAGCAAGCATAGAGCTTTGCTCCTGGGAAGAAATAACTTCATGCATCAGTACAGGGCAGGGGATGATGAGCTGAAAGTGAGCACAGCAGAGAAGGACCTCGGGGTCCTGGTGGACAACAGGTCGGTCATGAGCCAGCAGTGTGCCCTAGTGGCCAAGAAGGCACATGGGATCCTGAGGTGCAATAAAAAGAGCGTGATCAGTAGGGCAAGGGAGGTGGTCCTCTCCTCTGCTCTGCCCTGGGGAGGCCACATTTAGACTACTGTGTCCAGATCTGGGCTTACAATTTCTAAAAACAGAGGGATCTCCTAGAAGGAGTCCAGCAGAGAGCCACAAAGATGATAAAGGACAAGGAGTATCTCCCATATGAGGAAAGGCACAGTAACCTGGGCCTGTTCAGCCTGGAGAAAAGAAGACTGAGAGCAGATCAATAAATGTATAAATATATATATATATGTACATACATGTGTATATCTGTATATATATATATATACATAATATACCTCCCCATATAAAGGGAGACGGGAGGCAAATGGATGAGGCCAGGCTCTTCTCAGTGGTTCATAGCAATAGGAAAGGAGTAATGGCCTAAAACTTGAACACATGAAATTCTGTACTAACATGCAGAAGAACTTCTTCACGATAAGGGTGATGGAGCACAGGAACAGAATGCCCACAGGGGTGGTAAAGTCTCCTTCTATGGAGACATTCAAGACTTGTCTGGATGCCTATCTGTATGACATACTGTAGGGAACTGCTTTAGCAGAAGGTTGGACTCGATGATCTTTAAGGTCTCTTGCAATCCAGCTCTCCTACTGACAGACTCTGAGGCCACAGGTTCAAACATGGTCTCTACCAAATGGCAAGCTTGCCTCAAGAAGACTGTAGCAACCCAGATGGAGGACCTGCCAAGAAATGCAGCAGTTCAGGTCTCTGGCTGCAGGGAGTGCCAGAGCCTGCTGCTGGCAGAGGATGGGAAGGATGCCACCTGCATGAGGTGTGAGCAGGTGAACGAGCTGCTCAACCTGGTGGTGGAGCTTAGGGAGGAGACAGAGAGATTAAGAACCATTAGAGAGTGTGAGCAGGAGATTGACTTGTGATGTGACTCTCTGCAAGAAAGGCACAGAGATTGCACTCCCCTAACTGTAGTGGACCCTCTTCCTTGCCATAGTCATGCAGAGAGAGCCCACTTGAGAGGAGAGGAGGAATGGCAACAGGTCCCAGCTCGGCGATGCTGGCAACCCCCATCCCGACCTACCTCGGTTCCTCAGATGCCTCTATGCAATAGATTTGAAGCCCTAAAACTGGAGGGTGAGGTGGCTGAGGATGAGGTGTCTCTGCAAAACAGGCTTGAGGCCCTGGAACTCGAGGGAGAAGTGAGTGAAGGTGTGGAGGGAGGCCCACCTGTTAGGTTGCCTCAGGTGAAGCCCTCGGCCCCGCGCATCAAGGCTGCCTCCACCCAGAAGGACAGAAGGGTGGTTGTCATAGGTGACTTCCTTCTGAGAGGAACGGAAGGCCCTATATGTCTGCCTGACCCTACCCACAGGGAGGTGTGCTGCCTCCCTGGGGCACAGAACAGGGACATTTCTACGAGACTTCCTAGACTGATTTGCCCTTCGGATTATAACCCCTTATTGATAGTTCAGGCTGGCAGTGATGAAGTCACTGAGAAAAGCCTGAGGACTATCAAAAAAGACTTCAGGGGACTGGGACAGGTAGTTGATGGAACAGGCATTCAGGTTGTTTCATCTTCTATACCTTCAGTGGCAGGGAAGGACACTGAGAGGATCAAAAAAGCCCACTCATAAATAAATGGCTTAGAGGTTGGTGCAATCACAGGAATTTTATTTATTTATTTATTATTATTATTTTTTTGACAATGGGGCAATTTACTCAGTGCCTGGCATGATGGCTGCAGATGGAAGTAGCCTGTCTCCAATAGGTAAGAGGATCCTAGCCAAGGAACTGACGGGACTCACTGAAAGGTCTTTAAATAGCTATGAAGGGGAAAGGGACAAAATGAGGGCCTCTGGGGTTGAGCAGGTAGTTTGAGGCCTCATACCAAACTTGATGGGTGAAGAGGGTGGCGTACAAAGGGATAGAGTAGGGAAGCAGGATGCTGCTGTTCTAGGGGATCCTAGATCCTCCATAAAGGCAGTGAGACAGAAAGCCCAGCTGAAGTGCCTTTAGGCCAATGCACACAGTCTGGGAAATAAGCAGGACGAGTTGGTAACTGTGTTGCACTTGGAAAGTTATGACGTTGTTGCTATCACGGAAACATGGTGGGATGACTCCTATAACTGTATTACCACTACTGAGGGGTATCAGCTCTTCAGAAGGGATAGCAAGGTAAGAAGGGTGGGGGAGTTGTCCTCTATGTCAAAGAGTGGATAGATTGTGAAGAGCTGTGTCTGAGGAACAGCCATGATCAGTTTGAGAGTTTGTGGGTAAAAATCAAGGATCGGTTCAGTAAAGGGCAACTAGTGGTTGGGGTCTGCTACAGGCCACCTGATCAAGGGCAGCCTGTTGATGAGGCCTTTTTGCTGCAGCTGCAGGAGGTGTCCTGCGCACGGGCTCTTGTCCTGATGGGAGATTTCAACCACCCGGATATCTGCTGGGACAGTGGCACGGCGGGTGGCAGACAATCCAGGAGATTCCTGGATATAACTTCCTGGTCCCGGTAATAGATGGATTGACCTGAAGTGAAGCCCTACTGGATCTGGACCTCACAAATGTGGAGGAGAGCATTAGAGAGGTTAAGGGAGGCAGCCTGGGCTGTAGTGACCATGCTTTGGTGGAGTTTGTGATCTGGAGGAATGTGGACCTGGCAAAAAGCAGAGCTGTCTTCAAGAGAGCAAACTTCTAGCTGCTCAAGGAACTGCTGAGTGGGATCCCCTGGGAAACTGTCCTTAAGGGCATGAGTACAGAACAGAGCTGGCAGCTCTTTAAGGACAGCCTTTTGAGAGCACAACGGCTCTCCATTCCCCAGCAGAATAAGTCAAGCAGGGCAGGCAGGCGACCATCGTGGCTGTGCGAGGACCTGCAGCTTAAACTGAGGGAAAAGAGGGAAATGTATAGGAAGTGGAGGCAGGGTTCTGTAGCCTGGGAGGAATACAGGGCTGTTGTCCATGTGTGTAGAGATAGGATTAGGAAAGCCAAGGTGCAGATGGAGCTGAACTTGGCAAGGGATGTGAAAGATAACAAGAAGCGGTTCTACAGGTACATAGGCAGGAGGAGACAGGCCAAGGAGAGTGTTCCCCCTCTGATGAAAGGCAATGGAGAGCTGGCTTCCTCAGACATAGAGGAAGCTGAGGTACTCAATGAGTGGTTTGCCTCAGTCTTCACAGGTGATCAGGCTTCTCGTGTCTGCCAGGACCATGAGCCTCTAGGTGAAGGTGTGCGGAGGGGTTTCTGTCCCACTGTAATTGTGGAACAAGTCTGAGTCCTCCTCATGAAATTGAACATGTGTAAGTCCATGGGACTGGATGACATCCATCCTAGGGTTCTGAAGGAGATGGCTGATGTGGTTGCTGAGCCGCTCTCCATCATATTTGAAAAATCCTGTCTGTCTGGTGAAGTCCCCTTCTCTCTAAATTGGAGAGGTGTGGATTTGAAGGATGGACAGTTTAATGGGTTAGGAATTGGCTGGCTGGATGCAGCCAAAGGGTTGTGATTAGTGGCTGTGTGTCAGGGTGGAGGCCGAACACGAGTGGTGTCCCTCAGGGGTCGGTCTTGGGGCTGGTGCTCTTCAACATCTTCATCAGTGACACAGACAATGGCATCAAGTGCACCCTCAGCAAGTTTGCAGATGATACGAAGCTGAGTGGTACAGTTGATACTCTGGAAGGAAGGGAAGCCATCCAGAGGGACCTGGACAGGCTGGAGAAGTGGGACCATGAAAACCTAATGAGGTTCAATAAGGCCAAGTGCAGGGTACTGCACTTGGGTTGGGGCAACCCCAGCTATTTATACAAACTGGGGGAAGATCTCTTTGAGAGCAGCCCGGAGGAGAAGTATTGGGGGTCCTGGTGGATGAGAAACTGGACATGAGCCAGCAGTGCACGCTTGCAGCCCCGAAGGCTGTGTTCTGGGCTGCATTAAAAAGGGTGGCCAGCAGGAACAGGGAGGTGATTGTCCCTCTCTACTCAGCTCTTGTGAGACCCCATCGGGAGTACTGCGTCCAGGCCTGGGGGCCCCAGTACAGGAAGGACGTGGAGCTCTTGGAGCAGGTCCGGAGGAGGGCCACGAAGATGATCAGAGGGCTGGAGCACCTCTCCTATGAGGAAAGGTAGAGGGAACTGGGCTTGTTCAGCTTAGAGAAAAGAAGGCTCCAGGGAGACCTCACTGTGGTCTTCCAGTACTTGAAAGGAGTGTATAAACGGGAGAGGGAATGCCTGTTTATGAGGGTGGATAGTGATAGGACAAGGGGGAATGGTTTTAACCTGAGACAGGGGAGGTTTAGGTTAGAGATGAGGAGGAAGTTTTTCACACAGAGGGTGGTGGTGCACTGGAACATGTTGCCCAGGGAGGTCATGGATGCCCCATCCCTGGAGGCGTTCAAGGCCAAGCTGGATGTGCTCTGGACAGTGTGCTCTAGTGGTTGCCAGCCCTGCACATGGCAGGAGGGGTGAAACTAGATAATTATGACGGTCCTTTTCAACCCAGGCCATTCTATGATTCTATGAATCCCTGTGATGCTGTGATTGATCTCAGTGTGTCTTTTGGTCCCATTATAACAGGGAAGAACAGGACTTCATATTGACTCTCATTTCTCCTGGAGTACTCACAGTCAGTTCACCATGATGACAAAGTGTGTTACAAATATATTTGACATTAAAGTGAATGCAAATTTTCTGAGCATTTAAGATATACAAAGCAGGAAAATGCTTTACCCTTTTCAACCAATAAGTAAATAAATAAATGAAATAAAGGAAAACATACTAAAAATGCATTTTTCATGCATTTCCTTATTTCAGCATTTGATATCTAAATAGACAAGACTGAAACAACTCCTAAAAGTCAAGAGACTGACTTACAGTAGAGCTGTATCCAAAAGTATGAGGGCTGCTCCAAAAGTAATCCTCCTATTTTATGATGTTAGCACACAACAGCAGAGGTGGGTGTTGGTGGTTTGGCAGTAGAGGCTGAACCTTCCCTACACATTTTGTTGCCACATGACAAATGGCAGCAGAGGGGCAGTCTGACAGGATGGGTCTGACATGGAAGCGTGTATGAAGCAAAGGATTGTAACTGAATACCTCCATGTGGAAAAAAGGCACTCAGTGACATTCATGGATGCTTGCTGAATGTTTATGGAGACCAACCAGTGGATGTGACACAGTGAGTGATGGGTGGTGCATTTCAGCAGTGGTGACAGCAATGTGAAAGAAAAGCCATATGCTGGATGGCCATGACAATTTTGACAAGCATGGCATGAAGGTCTTTTTCATTGATGGCAAAAATGCACAGCTAATGGTGGTAACTATACTGAAAAATCTTGTTTCATAGCTCAGAATTTTCTCTATTAAATAATGTTATTGTGATCTTTTATCTGTTCTAGTTTCCAAAGAAATAAAGAGGAAGCGTTACTTTCAGAGCAATCTACTTAGAAACAGTTAATGCCACAAGAATGATATCCAGCACCCAACTTCACTAACCCTGACATTTCACTCAGTTCTTTTGCCCGATTTCAGTTTGACAACAGTCAAAGCATTTTCTTCCTGGTGCAACTTCTCGGCCTCTGAGAACTTCACTTTTGCTCCCATTTCCAGGCTGTTTCCCATTCCATTACCGCTTCTTTCAGTGCAATGTCTGGATAAAGATCACTGACATATAAAATAAAGATAAATTCTGTTTTAAGAGCCTAACAATAAAGATGTAACAGATTTTAAGTTGCCTGCCAAATCTGGCCTGGACTTGCTAGAGAGTTGGGCAGAGAGGAACCCCAGTAAGTTCAGCAAGAGCAAGTGCAGAGCCCTACAACTGAGGAGGAATAACCACATGCATCAGTACAGGTTGAGGGTGACTCTGCTGGAAAGAAGACCTGGTGTACTGGTGGCTAAAAGGTAACCATAAGTCAGCAGTGTGCCCAGGTGGCCAAGAAGAGACAACTGCCTCTTAGCTAAATTCTGGATAAAAGAAGTGAATTCTGAAAAAAGCACCCCCAGAAAAGCATAAACTAGCCAATTTCTTCTTGTAAAGTTCTTTAGGACTCTCAGAACATCCTGTGTTATTAGTTGCAACTTTGGATGGAGCCCTCTAGCTCGGGCACAAGAGTAACAGAAAGGACAGCTTCTTTCACAGCAGGAACAAAGGAAAAAACACTGAAAACATTCCCCCATACGTGACATGCAGAAGAGCAGCATTAAGATTTCACAGACAGTGAACATAACACTAAATAATGAAGGAAAAGCATTAAGTTTATAGTAAAATATGTACGCGAAGATGAAATCAAGAAATGTGAAGTGTCATAATTATGCCAAGGGGCATAGAGGAAGGCTTAGACCATAACTGAGCCTATACCATGGGAAGGCATTCTATATATACACTGATAAGGCTCATGGAAGTCAACACAAAAATGTCCTGAAGCAACTGTCCTGACTCCTGCACTGACATTGACACATTTTGCCATTCTTGATTTTTTTTTCTTTTTAACTTTTGATTTCCATCCGAAGCCTTAGGTTAACAAACATCTCTCCTATCAAGCTGCACTGCTCCTGGAAAAGCAGAAATGGCTGTGCTGTGCAGAAGGAATGTGAGGCACTATCTAAGCACTGCAGCAAAGAACAGCACAACGGGGCTCCATGAAACCTGAGCCGCAGCTTAATAACACTGCTATGCCTGAAGCCTTCAGGGACATATTTCTGTAGTTTCACTTTCAAAGCAGAACTGTTGGAGAAGCAGCACAGTATCTAGCTAGAAAGGTTACTCCTTGCCTCATAGTTAAAGCAGCCAAGTAGGTTTACTCAGAAAACGTAAATGTTGCTTAGATCTTCAAAGAGTTATTCTGCTGCATCACTTGCAGAATCTATTCCCAAGCTAAGCATTAATATAAAAGTATATGAATACTCATATAACTTTGCATATGTGAAATAGGAGTGAGAGAGAAAGAAACGACAAGTCTTCTTAAAGAACTGGGTAATTACAATGTATAAATAGTATAAATGTCCATAATAATAAATACAAAAATATGCTGGAGTTTTTAATTAGTCTTTTGACTCATCACCATTCCCTCCCTCAACCATTTTGCCCCTGCCTTAACGTTTGCACAGCACTTACCAGAGACACAGACTGAGAGTGATTTAGGTCTCTGTTGTCAGAATTCAACCCCTTTCCAAGTTTCCATATGCAACTCAGTAACCGGTTTCCTCCCTTTCTCCACTTGAGGAAGCACTTAATTTTAGAAACACCCCAGACTACACTGAGCCACTTCCAGCTTCTTGCTATGATAGGGAACAACATTCTTAACTGAAGGTTGGAGGCTTTTGCAGCAATTACTTACATTGAAAACTGCGCCTAAACTTCATCCTCCAGTGGCTACAATGTAACTACAATCAAGAATGTCACTGCCATTTGTTTTTGTATCAGTACAGGGTTTTACCATGAAATAGTTCTTACTGTTCAAAGAAGATCAGTATTTTTCACTCATCCTTCACCTGTCCCAGCTAAACAAGCGTATGGCTTCCAATCATCTCCTAACATAAAAAGCCACAGCTGAAGAAACAGAACATCTCTCTTTGTGCATTCTTCCGTTCATGTTAACAAGACTTCTGAGGAAGTGTCTACCTTTAACGTCACAATTTTTAAAATAAATTTATGTCATTAGTCCCCACATACACAACCCTACCCTTCATACTACTGAATATCACCTGATTTCTCTTACTTAGCCTACAAAGGCCTTCCAGTTCTTGATTATACCACAGGTGATCCATTATCCAAAGATGGATTAGCCAAGTTTGTGGGTGGATAATGCCACAGACATAAACATCCACAAAGTGCCTCTGGGCCAGGCACAAGTCTGCAAGTCTAATTAACTGAAGTGTAGCACCATACTGGCTACCTCACTGCCAGAACCAGCACAGGTATTCTTGTGGCAGACTTCCTGGTGTAACCAGTTTTCCCAGGATTTAATTAACCACTAGCAGCACAGAAGTGCCACAGGGGAAAGTATTAACTAATGTGGAATCACACCACCATATGGATGCAGTTACACTGCTTCTGAATTCAAACTGCTTTATGGTTGTTTTTGTTTGTTTGTTTGTTTGTTTGTTTGTTTTTTGCATGAGGTTATGGCTGAAATGACTGAAAACAAAACAAAACAAAGTCTCTGAAACCTTGATAATTCAGAGAGCTAAACAGACAGGCTTTCCCTATTCTTCTGTCCAGAAGAAGGATAGCTTCTTCAGCACCACCCAAACTCCAAGTCCAGTTATAGCAAAGAAGGTTATGGATTTTGAATCACCGTCTGAACACAGTCTTGTGAGCACCCTTGCTCCCCTCTTTGATAAAGGAATTTGCAAATAGTTTCAAGAATGCCAAAAAAATGATCAGTTTTCTGGTTTATTTGTGACTTAGTTTTCAACTGACATAAATACACCTTCTTGCAAATTTTCAAATGGAATGCATAGAGTTGCAATCTAAAATTTGATCTTGTCTCTTTATCAGATGTTTCAAAGCTCTCTCCTAGCAGAGAGAAATATCTCTCCTTTCACAGACACGCCTTTTTCATGACATCACTTTTTGGCAGTACGTACAACTGTTAGTAACTGTTTTCAAGGATGAAGCACAGGAAGAATAAAACTATCAAAAATCACTAACAAACACCTTGAGACCTCACTCACTGCAGCCATTTCCATTGACCCAGACCAATGCATTAGTTTCACAAAAACAAGCTCAATTTCACTAGATTTATGTTGTTGTTTTGCTTACTTGTTTTAATTAAAAAAAAAAAAAAACACTAAAAGTAAGGTTTTTTTACTTGGATGCATTAATTATACAGCATATTTTATGAGGGCTGCTCTACAAAATTATGCTTCCTATTTCATCATGTTGGCTCAGAGGCAGACATTGGTGGGACGGCAGTAGAGGTTGAACCTTCCCACCGATATTCTGTTACATTTTGTTGCGTATGACAAATGGTAGCAGAGGGACAGTCTGACAAAATAAGTCGGAGGTGGATGTGTGGATGAAGCAAAGGGGCAGAATTGAATTCCTCCTTGTGGAAAAAATAGCACCCACTGACATCTGTTAACACTAAACGCTTATGGAGAACAACCAGTGGATACAGCACACTGCAGGGGCTTGGCATGCTTCAGCAGCAGTGTCTGCAATAGTGGCTCGCTTCTACTGGGGCAGACGGTTACAAGTGTAGCATGCACCTCTTGTTCCTTGCCGGAGGCGGAACAAGCTACTGGCGGTGAGTATATGTTAAGAAACAGAGTTTTGCAGATGAGAATTTGTTCTAACAGAAAATGTTATTGTGCTCTTTATATCTACTGTAGTTTCCATGGAAATAAATAGGAGACATTACTTTTGGAGTGACATACATACATGTGGCCCAAGACAATTTCCCTTCACTCAGTGCAGCCCAGGCAAGCCAAAAAGCTGGACACCCTAATGGCTAGTTAATCAGTTGGTGGGATGATTTTTCCATCTAACATGTATTATATATTGTCAATGAGGTAAAATGTATACATTTAAAAAAAAAAGAAAGACCCTAAATTCTTAAGTTACATGCACCATTATTTTTAGCATGCTGAGACACTGATTAACCAGTTCCAGTCCCTTGAAGGGAAAGCATTAAACTTTTCAAATTTCATCCCAGCTTTGATATGTTCATTTACATTTCCTCATCCCTGGGGATATGTCTGTCTTCTGATCTCACCTTATCAGTATTTCCTTTGCCTAATATTGCTCTTTCCCTATTCCTGTGTTAGTTCTTCTCCATTTTAATTTGAAGATTTTCTTATCCTTATACAGATTTAACCACAGACAGCCAGTGTTTAAGGAACACTGCTGAAATTTATCAGTTAAGAAAAATATCTTTCTAAGAATACCCTTTGATGTCAAACACATTCAAAATCTTTCTTTGTACTAGCAGTCCACTGTCTATTAGCCTTCACTCTCTTGGACTGTCTTCTCCTCATTTTGTCAGTGTAACTTTCCTTGGAAAACCACCACCCTATACACCTCAATTTCTTTGAACTTCTCTTGTAGAAGTGTATTATAAGTCTGTTTCTTCTGGCTATAACCGGTGTAGAACCTCTAATTACGAGTGCATGTTGGTATGAATCTTGGCCATGAATAATCTTTTTATGCAGCTAATTCTGCTTTATTTCTCCTCTGTTTCCCAGTGTTCTCATCTTTTTCTCTTATGATTCTTGTCCTCAGGTTCTGGCAGAATCTCCACTTTGTTTTTTGTGTGAAATAAGACTGTTTTTCAACCCACATTAGAGATGAAAAAAAAAAAACCTTTTTCCATGCTGTACCTGTCAGCACTAAATTCTCCCAGGCTTACCCTCCTCACACAGACTTTGTTCTCCACCTCTTGTCCTTTGGAAGCTGGCCTCTCCACCACTGATTGCTTATCCTCAACATCCATGGTTTCAGGTGTTCTCATTTTGATCTACCAGTTGACATCTCCTACCAAATCATCTCATACAAGAATAAATTCATTTGTCTCCATAATCTAGAAAACATCTCTTTTCAGCCCTCTGAGAGCTGGGCTGTTCTGCTTTGCTATGTAGACCTCCCAGTTTTCACCAACTTTAGACCTGTCTCATGGTTTAGCATGGGCTGGGCACGCGCCACTCTGTTCAAAGGCAAGAAGTTTCTTTAATATCCACTTGTGGGAGTCCTCTGTCCCAGAAAAAGCATAAAAAACCCAAATAAATGCTGGAAGCTACAATTTAAAGTCTAGGAAAACTACAAACTTGTTTACCCAAATCTTCAAGGAACAACTCTTGTCCTTACCCAGCATAAATTACTTATTAACTTCCATACCTTGTGGTCTGCTTGTCAGCTTCTTGGCTGCAGCTCTGACTGCTGAGTGCTTGACTCCTAAGTAGACTGCCAGGTCGACAGCACAGCATTCAGGTTGCCATCAGACAGCCACATCAGAATGCAAATTACACAGCTCTTCTCACTCTATTATCCCTTCCTGAGGGGGATGGGTAAGATTCTCTGATTTTATGGTACTAGTGAAAAACAAGGCCAGAAAAGACAGTAAGTACCCCTGGCTTCTCCATGTCTTTGGTAAGAAGTGCTTCGAATGGCTAGTCCATATTTTTCTCAGCCTTCCATTTGCTTACAGAAGCCCTTCACATTCCTTGCTCAAGCTCACCTTTTGCTTTCCTACCTCAATTCTTGCAAGCTTGGACAATGCTTCTAAATTCCTCCTGGCCAGCTGTCCCCATTTCTACCTTCTTAATAATTGCACTCTATGTTTGAGCTCCATCAAAATTTCATGCTCACCCCTGCTTGTCATCCTTATAAGCACTTTTAGAAATAGAAATATCACGTTTGTTTCTGCTCCTCCAGACCCCTTAAAGATGCTTCTCTATTAAGGCTGAAGAAACTTGGGTTAAACCACAGCAGCCATTAGTCAAACAAGTCACAAAAATGAAGTTCTATCTTGAGGTACCTGTGTGAAAAACAGCAGACAAAAGCTGAAGATCTTCAGACTCCTATACCCCTATTATTAAATGAAATGCTCCCTTTTACCATGAGGTAACAAACTTTGCACAAGAATATCACGTTTTACCATCACTGTGTAAAAGACTACAGACCATACTACTACTGTGTATTAGGAACACCAGACAGTAGACAAGTAAGCCAATGGAGGCATCCAAAGAACCAGCCAGGATGTCCCCACAAAGTACGGAGGCATGTATTATCATCTCTGTTTGTGTTCCTTGAAAGCATACAAATATAAGATGCAAGGAGGAAGAACTTATAAAATCCAGGCCATCTACTTCACAGTTTATTCATTCTCTTTTCAAATGCCTGTTATTTCTCCAGCCTCTCTGCAGACTCATTGACCTGAGGAAGAGAACCAAGTCATTGGGTTCAGGCTACAGTGAGACCACATAAAGAAATCAAGAGGAAGTTTAATTCAACCTTAACTGCTCATTTTCTTTCTCTCAATGCATCAATACCAAACCAAGCTAGGCAAAGCAAGTCTTAGTGAGAACATTTCCTTTAAACTGAGTTAAGAGACTGTAAATATCTGTCATAAAACCCTCAAAACAGAGATGCTACGTATCCCCAAAGACTGTACAAACAAGCAGGGATTTTTGAGGGAGAAATTAAAAAAAAAAACAAAACAAAAAAAAAGGGAATTACACATTGTGAGAATCTACACTGAATAAGCCTCAAAACTTTAGGCACAAAAAACAATAATTACAGGAAATCCTCAAATGAAAAAAACTCTTCCGAAGGCAAGTTCTGGTCTTCCAACCAGCGCATGGAAGTTCAGATGCTGCAGAAACAGGAAATGCATGTTTATATCTTTCATACATACTCCATCTTTTCCACTGATTTTTCAGCTTATTATCAATATCCCTGTTTCTGGGCCTCAAAATGTTTAATTCTAACCATTAAAGTGAAAACCTGTGAAAAAAATGTAGTGGGGAGTAGGTTCAACTTTCCAAGTCTTAGGCCATATTTAAGTCACATCTTCAAACTTTTGGATGCAGTCATAAATGTTAGGAAATTTTCCTGCTGTATAAACTGAAATTATAATACAATTTCTAAGTTAGGATGGGAAAGGCAGAATTAAAACCCTGCACAACTCTCAATAGAGTCTTTTTCATATAAGCTCATGTAACAACACAGCGCTTCTCCAACATGTCACCTGATTTTCAGCCCTTTCAAAGCATAAATATGCCTAATTAGCCATACGGTTCAGGTCTAGTTTCTCCTCCAGAAATCACCCTTGGCAAGGCTTTCTGTTCTGTTCCAGGTGGGCCTTTACTTGTCCATCCTGTTAACACACACTTGGTTCTGCAGTTCGCAGCAGTCAGAAGCTCTTTATCCCTCCTATCACCCAGAGCACCTGGTTTCCTGCAGTCAGAAGCGTCACCATTGCTCCTCATTTGTAAAGTCAACCCCTACAGTGAGTCAAGCCTTGAGTTATCCTTCAGTATCCCACAAATAAGAAATTCCCCCAGATATTTGTTTCTAATTCATCATACCAACAATAATGAACATTCAGCTAGCAAAAGCACCAAACTGCTGAACTATTAATCTTAGGTCAAAATGAGAGAATAGGTTTCACAGATTCATAGACTCATAGATACATTAGGCTGGAAAGGACCTACAAGATCATCTATTCCAAGCATCCTACTACCACCATCCCTACCTACTGAGCTACTAAACCAAATCCCTCAGCACCTCATCTAAACGCTTCTTGAACAGCGCTGGGGACGGTGCCTCAACCCCCTCCCTAGGCAGGCCATTCCAGTGCCTGACCACTCTTTCAGAGAAAAAAATTTTCCTCAAATCTAATCTAAATCTTCCCCGGCGCAACTCATGGCCATTCCCTCTCGTCCTGTCATTAGTTACCTGGGAGAAGAGGCCGACCCCCTCCTCACCACAGCCTCCCTTCAGGAAGTGGCAGAGTGCGATAAGGTAATGTTGTGATAAATAAGAAAATGGGAAGATAAAGGAACAACAATGAAACGTCAAAGTGGAACTGGATTATCTTGAATGCCAGTGTAGACTACAGAAGTGATTATCAATCATTCCACACTAGATGAGTTTGTTTGCATGAGTCTGAGGGAAGTGTCCTACGTAACAGCTTGGCACACCTACAGATGCAGATCATGACTCTTCACATAATCTCCATTCTCCTCCCTCATTCTGGGAACACACAGGCTTTCTACCAGCTGGCTTTGAATTTCAGGATCTACACTTCCATCAGTTTCCCACATTATTTGTTCCCACAAACTCCCCAGGCAGCTTCAAAGCTTAAGAGAGAAAAATGAAATGTAATTACTCTAAAATTAAGATTCTTTAACTGATAAGCTTTCAACACATTTTTATTACATTTTTTAAATTTCAAAACAGAAAACCTACAATTTTATCTGAGAACAATCCCTGTATTTCCAGTGATCATTCTCCAGTCGATCACTTCTTAAGCAGTAATGCAATCTAACGTTCTTATGCTTATTAAAACATACATGTATATCAATGCACTGACAACTCAAATGCAGAATGTAAATGTCTCAACTTCTTTCAACAGTGATTCTCCTTCTTCACTCTTTATTTGGAAGAGTATCCAACATCATGAAAACCTGTTCCCTGTTGTGCTTTACCTACTACATAAAAATATCATTATGGGCCACGGTGATAATAATAATAATTGATTTATCACATGACTTCATGTTGCAACTGCATTGCACTACGTATCCAGTAATTTTTATTATCCAGCTTTCTGAATTTGATGTATGATGGGATCATTTTCATGAGAAATCCCACCAAATGCACACAGAGATTCTTTCAGACTATTTAGCCTAGGTGGCCTTCTCTCTGTTATTAGCAGTTCCTCCATAAGCAACAGCTCTGCTCTGCTAAGTACCTGTTCTACACTGCAGATGTGATGCAACTGTGATAGAAGACTCAGATGCCACATTTCTTCCACTCTACATTTGCTCTACAATAAATATATCGATCTGCCTTCCCTGTAGTCATCAGTCCAGCCCTGCCTGAGCTGAGACAATCACACCTGTACTGGATACAGAGCCTGAATGAGCAAACAGAGCCCAGGCCTGAGTGGCAGCCACAGATATACTGGCCGGCCTGCACAAAGTTAACGTCTTTGGCTGTCAGAGCACTGCCCTAATCCATGCTGGCTGAGCTCAGGCTTTATTTTTAAAATAGAGATCCTCAGGGTCATTTTCTCTTTCTTCAGTTCACCACAAATCAGTGTAATTACTAGGGGAAAATAACTTTGCAAGAAAAATCCTGTAACAATCATTATTTCAAGATTTCTGAATTTATGGTTTCACTTCAGTATCATCTCTAAACAGATAAAATCTTCTGATCTTTTCTTCAAAAATACTAAACACAGTCTCTGGCATACCATCTTTCAAATCCTCAAGAATTAGTTTATCTTCTATGTATGAACAAAGGCAGACAGACAATAAGGAAGTAGCTCCCCCAGAAAACTCAGACAGTAACCCAATGAGTAAAAATAACACTTACTAACAAAAAAAAAAAAAAAAAAAAAAAAAAAAAAAAAAAAAAAAAAAACCCAAATCTGAGCAGAGCCTGTTTCCCTCTTTCAAGATTTTTTTCCTTATTTTGATCCAGTGCCCTGGTACTCATTCTGCTGCAAAGTGTATGTCATACTCCTTTCAGTTTCCATCTGCACAGTTACCTCACAAACATTTGAAGAGCTTCTTGGTTTTTGGAACTGACTTTTAAGGTAAAGAGACAAGATGTTTCCAAAACCAGTTTAAAAAAAACCTGAATGTAACTTGAAGCTAAAAGGATTACCACAGTTGGTACTCTCAGACCATATTTTCCATTTTTTCAAATTAAGTCTACTCTTGGATTAACTAAAACCGGTGCATATTTTTAAAAGGAATGGAGAACACTCACAGCGTCCTCGACAAAGCTATGCAATTATGGACAAGCCATGCTGAGGTGTGCTCTGCAGTAAGCAGAAACACCTACATAAATTAACCTCAACAGAACAGCCTTCAGTGGATTTTCAAAACTGGGAAGAACATTTAATTCTTTAGCTTAGAAGACCCTACCATGAAATGCCATTGGAATTAAGCATCAAATTTTGATATAGACATCCTAAAGGCTAATATATGTATAGAATAGGTACCCACAATAAAATGAAAACCTTTGTTTCAAAGACAACAGCAGTTAAGGACATGGAACAAGGGCACTGGCATCACTAGTACCAGGAAGAGTAGCTCTGTCTTCTTTTTCTGGTGGAGTGCACTGGGTTGCACAGCTTAGCCCTTCATGGCAGCCTTGCAACAGACATCAGTCTGGGATAAGTAACAACTCCTGGAACTGACTGATGTTATGTAAAAGAAACAAGACTGCACTGCCTGTGCTTTATATCCTGATGGGAAGGATGCAGTGCCCCAGCTCTTGGCAGAGTTTTCTATACACTTGTTCATCAGATGTTCTCCAGATCCAGAGACTGAGCTAGCTGGAGCTTTTACAACACAGCCTGCAGTGCATCTCACTGCAATGCCAATAGCGGCATAAATTCTACACCTGTGACACGTTACACTACAGGTATGTCTGAAATGCTCAGTTAATTCATTAATTGTTTACTGTTAAGAAATAATTACACAATCTATTTTTAAGTAAATTCTTGTATCAGATAACAACTCTTGCCTTCCCCTTTGCTCTCAGGTGAACATATGTGTTTTCTTGCTATAGGGAAGAAAGTTGGAATGGAAATCAGCAGCACAAGCAGGAGATAAAACTCACAGTTCAATAAATGATCCTGAAACCAGAAATCTCTTTACAATTTTGTTCTTATCAACAGTCTCTGTCTTCACAGCTGAAGTAGAATCAGATCAAAACTGCTCTCCCTTGTTTACATTGGATTTTAGTGTGAACTTGTTATGACACAGAAATGTTTGGATGTATCTAAAGCGTTCAAATTTAAAAAACAATAAAAGAAACAACAACAAAAAATATCTTTCAGAGAGCTGAGATTTATGCAGTCTTCAGAGAACAAACATGTTAGAGTCTCCACTACAGAAAATCAAGACTAACTATTTATTTTACAGATGTTAGTCCTTAAAGACTTTATATTCTTCCCTCTTCTAAGTCTGCTTTCACCTGAACACAGCCAGACTGAAGTACAGGTGACAACAGTGAGGGAGGGTTTCCTTTGCAATTTTCTCAACGATTCTCTCAATTCTACAATTATCTCAAAGGGAGGGAGGACTGTTGGTCTCTTCTCCCAGGCAACAAGAGATGAGACAAGATGAAATGGCCTGAATTTGCAGCAGGGGACATTTAGGTTGGGTATCAGGAAAAAAAAAAACTTTTACTGAAAGGATTGTAAAGATTTCCAGGGAAGTATGCAGGTCATTTCAAAAGTAATTCCTCCTATTTATTTCCATGGAAAATAAAGCAGCTACAAAGAGCACAATCACTCTATTGATAAAGCAAGTTCTCAGCTACAAAACACTATTTTTTCAGCGTAGTCACTACATTTCCACCAGTGAAGAATAAGCCTGCATGCTGAACTTGTAAAAAGCTGCATAAATGGAGGTGACCCACTGCTTCACAACTACTATGCTGGTGACATTGCCAGGAAAATATTGCCCAAGTAGTTCCATTGTGCTCATATCCACTGGTTGGTCTCCATACACATTCAGCAAGTGTCAACAAATGTCAGCGGGTGCTATTTTTTCCACGTGGAGGAATTCAAGTTCACACCTTTGCTTCATCTGCACATTCATGTCACACCCATTTTGTCAGACTGCCCCTTTGCTGCCATCTGTCACACAGCAACAAAATGTAACCGGATGCTGGTGGGAAGGTTCAACCTCTACTGCCATCCCACCAACATCTGCCTCTGACATCAATGGACAACATCATAAATTTGAAGGCATTACTTTTGGAGAAGCTCTCATAGTTGAGTCACCATTCCTCAAGGTATTTAAAACACATGGAGATGTGGTACTTACGGACATGGTTTAGTGATGGAGCTGGCAGTGGCAGGTTAAGGGCTGGACCTTAGGAGTTCTTTTTCAACCAATATGATTCTGTGATTTTAATGGGTGGAAGAGATCCACCACCTCCCTTGAAATGAAACTGCTGCTCTTTTCAGAGTAAAGGGACTCCCCCACTGTTGTTGGTTTCTGATAACACACAGACAGGGTAAACCAATAATGCCAACTCAACTAGGTCCTGGTCTCCACACATCCCTAAGCAGCACAACCACTCCAGTGCCATAATCTCCTTGTACTTAGCACAACGGCTTGAGTGGACATGTGGGGAGTCCAGCTGAGAAAATTATTTCAGTTAGAACCCTTATTCTTTCTGCTTTGAGTAATTTCACCTCATACCAGTTCATCAATGTGCTTTACTATCTAGCTTCAAAATCATCTGTTCTGATGAACCAAAAGGTAGGGAAGATGAGCAGAAGTGGCCTGGCAGGGCAGAAGTGTTCACTTCTATACAGGAATGCAGCTCAAGCTGCTGCAGAAAACACCTCCCCTGAACTCCAAATCTCCAACAGCAACACCATACCTGGTAATTTCCAGATTCATGTCATCAAGTCCTTATTGACCTCTGGAAGACCAATCTGTGGAAAAAAAAAAAAAAAAAAAAAAAAGAAGGTATTGCAAAGAATGTATATACATGGCCCAAAGTAAATTCAACTAACTTGCATGGATCTGCAGCTTACATTACATAAAATACTCTGTATTTATCTTGGATGTCTAATAGAGGTGAATGGGAAGCTGATAAAACTTTTCTTTACTCATCTTTGACCTGAAAGAAACATGTACAGTACATGATAACATTCTATCTGAATTTTAGAAAGAGGATGAAAAATCTGTCAAAATCTAAGAGCCAAAAAGCAAGTTAATCTCAAAAAGCTTTGTATGGACACTGCAAGATATTTGAGCATTTAAGGAACTGTTGTTATAATGTAGAATAAAAATTTAGAAAACATTGCTAATTTTCTTGTCTTTACATAATATTTTATTCTTTTAAGAGCTTTTCACCATCAAACATACAAAAACAGATGTAGTCTTTATTGTGCAGAAGCTTCTCTGAAGTCAGTTTTCCCAAAGCTTTGTGAACAATTAGAAACAAAAAAGAAAACACTGAAAGTAATTAACAAAGTAGGTTTTCAAGTTTCTAGATATTTAGGCTTCTGCTCTATCACTGCTGACTATCTGTACCTCTACTTGCGACACAATGCTACTAAAAACTTGGGGCCTGAGGATTCAGAACCTTCTCAGAAACCTTCAGTTAATGATCAGACGTTCATTGGCTATTCTGCCAACAAAATGCCCTTTGATCTCTCTTGAGGGCATCTGTTAATGCCCTGTTAGAAACACCAAAGGAGCTGTACATATAAAAGAATGAAGTTCCCCATCTGTATGGTAGTAAATGCTGTCAAAATATCCTGCTACAGATAGCAACATATTTTCAGGTCTTCCTTTACATATTACAAGTGCTCCCAAATCTATGATATTGTAGATCAATGTGTGAACCAGTTACAGCTGAGTGGTGAAGCCCCAGCGACTGGAAAAAGAAAAAAATGACTCCCATTTTAAAAAGGTTAGAAGGGAAGACTCAAGGAATTACAAAACAGTCAGCCTCTCATCCATGCCTCGGAAGATCATGGCACAGATCCTCCTGGAAGCTATGTTATGGCAAAGGGTAGACAAGATCTGAGATAGCCAGCATGACTTCATCAGTCACGAGACCAAGTCTGACCAATCTGGTGGCCTTCTATGATGGAGTGAATGCATCAGTGGACATTGGAAAAGAGACAAATGTGATCTACCTGGAGTTCTATAAGGCTTTTAAGATGGCCCCACACAACATCCTTGTCTCTGAATTAGAGAGGTGAATTTGAAGGGTGGACTGTTCAGTGGATAAGAAATTGGCTGGATAGCCACAGTCAAAAAGTTGTGGTCAATGGCTATCTATCTGTGCGGAGATTAGAGATAAGCGATGTCCCACATAGTTCCCAATAGGGACTGGTGCTGTTTAATATCTTCATTAACAGCACAGAAATGAGAGTGAGCACACCTCAGCAAGTCTGAGGATGACACCAAGCTGAGTCATGCAGCTGATATATTGGACAGAATGGATTCCGCCCAGAGGGAACTTCACAGGCTCAAGAACCTCATAAAGGTCAATGATGCCAAGTGCAGGGTGCAGCACCTGGGTTAGACCAAATCTCAAATGTCAGCACAGACTAGGGGATGGATGGATTGACAAAAGCCCTGTGAAGAAGGACTGCAAGGATCCAGTGAATGAAAAGCTGGACACAAGGCAGCTTGCACCTGCAAGCCCAGAACGCCAACAGCAACTTTTTACAAAGGCAAGTAGTGACAAGAGAAGAGGTAGTAGTTTTGAACTGAAAGAATTGAAGAGTGTAAATTTAGATTACATACAAGGAAGAAACTGTTCATTATGAGAGTGGTGAGCCACTGGAACAGGTTGTCCAAAGAAGCTGTAGATCAACATTTTTTAAGTGCACAGTGCCAGGTGGGACCTGGGCCTGTGCAAGTTGATCTAGTGAAAGATGCCACGGCAGGGTGATTGGACACGATGATCTGTAAAGGTCTCTTCCAACTCAAACCACTTGTGAGTCCACAAGCACAAAAACAACTTGTAATCAGAGGAATAACAATTGTAATAAGAGGGATATCTATTTCAAAGGACAGAAAGCTATCAGACATCCCATCCTGACACCTTTTTCTCTCTTGACCCTATTTGGGCTCATGAATATAACAAAAGATCCAAATCAGCTGTCTTTCAGAAGAACTCACAGTTGCAGGAACGATTCATAAAGTAAGTCCCACATTTACTGGACAGCACCAGGTCTATAAAAGCCTGGTTATTGTTGTGATTACAGACCAAGCACTATTTAAGTTCTGCATTCAAAAGGATTTCAGCAAACCACAAGTAAATTTCAGAACTGGAACGAAAATGCCTTCCATCAAGCTGGTTCTCCTTCATGAGGAGAAAAAGAACTTCCTCAAGTTGAGAAGAGAGTTTTAAAAAGATGCTTCCGTCAGTCCTATTTCTGCAAGAAAAGCCAGTATTAAACTGAAATGTTAAGTCTCTGGTGATGTCTGCACAAGGACAGAGCCACTGAGCTTCTGATTTCAGACATGTTAGTGAGCATCCCCAGGTGAACTTGAGAGGGGAGAGTGGATAGCTTAGATGACCCTAAGCAGCACCATTCGACTTTATTTCTTCATGGGTTAGAGACTCCTTCAGAAACACTCTAAAAACAAGGGAAAGGGGCATCCGCTCCGAAGAAATATTTTTTATTTTGGTTAGAGCAGAAATACAGTAATCGTTTCTCAATCACAGCCTGTGGATTTTGTAGCAGGCACCTGATCCTCGACTTATGTGAAGAGAGAAGCTGAGTCCCTCTGAATTACCAGACTGATAGACTGCAAAAATAAACCGAGCTTCTGTGGGCTTAGGTGGACTATAATGGAATAATAATACAATTATCATTTTTCACTACAGTGCTCTCCTTCCTGCTTGAAAACAACAATCAGAGAAATCTCTCTTCTACCTCTTCAATCCCAACACATGAAGGGAATTAGATTAATAAAATTAATATTTCACATGAATTTCACCAGTTTGTAACAGTTAATAATCCAGAACAGGTATTCCTCAATAAGTCATCTTGATTCTAGACAGCTTAATATCAGATGCATGGTTCAGTTTTGCCAGCTTCTTCACTGGTATGAGCACCTGACCAACTGCTCTGTCTATAATCTTCCAGCATACAACTTTGGCTTAACAACATAAAAGCTTTTTTTTTTTTTTTCCCCAGGAGAAATGGGGGAAAAGACTACTCTGTGACTGTAAGTTTCTGTAACACTTTGAATACCTCAATAAAGCTGAGCTTGAAGGCAGATGAGTCATCAGCACATTTTCACATCTTGCAGTTGTCCCTGGTCAGTCAGAAGGGAGACTGGCTCCTCTGGAGGACACAGTCCCCACATTTGTCCCTTCAAACAAATCTTCAATCTAACTTTCACAAAATTTATAAATGGAACTTCATCATAAACTTGCAAAACAAGAACATTTCGCATTTAGATGCAGACTAATGGCACAAGTAAGTCAACAAGCATTTTCAAACTTTGCCAGCTAAAATTCAGACGTCTTCATTCGAATTATTTATCAGTATCTAACCTGGAAGCATTCACCTCACACTCTGACTCCTAACTTTTTTTCCTCATTCAACTGCCAGTGCCTCCTAAAATCCACGGCTTCAAATGATTCCAGAAGTGAAACAGCAATACAGTACTTCCTTTTATCCGGGAGCCGTCGTCATTTCTAGCAAGGAAAGAAATGGTTCTTCGATTTCATGCGAAGTGGTCGGAGCGCAGCAGCGCAAATGCCTACCCGAAGGGTTTTTGCAGTAGAACCGTTCGGACCGGAGTCCGACCATCATCACCACACACGCAGCTCGATGTCACCCTTGCCTTCTGTACTCATCTCATTCTACCTCGCTGTACTCGCGGAATTCTCACCCTGTGCGGAAGAGCGGCGTGGCGGATAGCTCTTTTCCTCCCGACCGCCAGCCAGGCCGGCCTTCACCGCTCCATCCCGCGGCAGCAGATCCGCGCGGCCGCTCCACACAGCAAACATCCCGGCGGACCCCGCACCCCCGCAGCTCTCCCGCAGCCCCTCCGCGGGCACCGCCTCCCCTCCCCGCAGCCCCCGCTCCTCCGTTCCCTGACCTCGATATCTCCTCGCAGCCGCCGGCTCTCCACCTCCCCGCGCCGCCACGCTCCGGCCCCTCACCTCCGCCTCCCCCGGGCTGCTGCCCCGGACACCCCTGTCCTCCAGGGCGGCGCCGACCCGGTCTCCCTGGAGACCCGCTCGGCGTCCGGGCTGTGCGCGCCCCGGGGCGGGGCCGGGCCGGGCCGGGCACTGTTCCCCGCGCGGCCGGGAGGACCCCGGGTTAGGGCTGAGTCCCGCGTCCCACCCAGGGTTCAGGAGTGGCGTCCTTCAGCCTAGAGGGCTTTGGTGGCTGCTAGGAACGGAGGAGACTTCACTGTGGCCTTCTAGTGCCTAAAGGGAGTGAAGGAACAAGAGGGAGAGCTACTTTTTATGCTGTCTGGTTGCAACAGAACAAGGGGGAATGGTTTTTGAAGTAAAAGAGGGGAGATCTAGGTTAAATGTAAGGAAAAAATCTTCAGAGGACAGTGAGGCCCCAGCACTGCCCAGAGCTATGGGTGCCCCATCCCTGGACGTGCCCTAGCCCGTGGATGAGCCCTGGGCAGCTGGAGCTGGGGGACACCCAGCCCCTAGCACAGTGGGGGCTGGGGGGACTGTGAGGTCCTTTCCAAACAAAACCATTCTATGAAGAGGGTTTGGGGACACCGGCATGTGAGGGCAGGCTGGTCCTGGTGACCCTGCAGTCTGAGCCTTAGCAGGACTGAGGAGGTGACAGGGCAGTTACAGGAAGGCTCATGTGTGTTATGATATTAATGGAAAATGTGACCTGTTATGTCTTACCACAGACAGCATAAATATCTCCAGGAAGAGTCAAATGGATGTTACAGAAGGTTGGAACAGATCACTAAGATCATCTAGTCACCAACCCATCTCCATCATGCCCTCTAAAGCCTAATTGCCCATAGGTATTTTTTCTTGAACAGCTTTGGGATAGTGACTCCTCCACCTGCCTGGGCAGCCTGTTCCAATGCCTGACCCCTCTGTCCGAGAAGTTTTTCCTAACAAGAGAAGCAGAAGTCAGCTGGAAGGGACAACTGTGCTAGGACATGTATAGTATGACCTATATGCCACAGCAACCCTAGTAACAGAATGGCGTAGCACCAGAACAAATATGCCGAAGACCTTATATTCTCTGTTACTGTATGACAGTACTGCTGATTGCATGGTGCCATTTGTTGCTGGCAAAGTGAGAATACAGAGCTACTGAATTAGACTGTTAATTTATATGCAGTTTTCATGAATGAATGAAAAACTGAATGCGTAGTTGGAATCTTCATCCTAAGACTCATGCTTCCTGGTCTTGCCAACAATAAGCATGATTAGTTGAACCCAGTATTTTCTTCATAAATGCAGAAAAAAAGGAGGAGGAATATAGTCCCCCAGTAAACTGCAGCTACCCCTTATGTTGAAAACAAGTGGTTTGGGTACTACATGTTATTTCAACTTCTTGATGGGACAAGTCAAAGCAAAGAGGAAGTGCTGAGACAGTGAACTACAGCTTTGGAATCACTGCAGTATAGCTGGGTAGATTTTAAGGCCAGAAAAAATAAAAATCAAGATAAAAATAAAAATAAATACAAAAACAAAAATAAAAATAAAAAAGGAAAGCAAGGACTGTCTGTTCTGTCTTCATGCATTACGTAGGCAAAAAGAAATTTCCATCCCATCATTCTTGCTTTCAAGTCTTGGGAGTACAGATCATGTGTACTATTCTTGTTTGCCAGTGTGCTATAATGCATTCTTGGAGCACTTAAGACTGTTCTCTCATCTTACTAAAACACTTTCCATCAGCTTGTTATTTCCAGGCTTTTCTAAAGCTGTAGTCAGGATGGATACGATAAGCATAGTTATAAATACCTGTATTGATAGAAATGTCAACAATTTGAAAACAAATATAGTCACTTCTTACAGTTTTCTCTCTTACACATTGTATTTCACATGTTCAGTTCCAATCAAGCAAGACAGAATCAAGCTTGAAGCAGACTGATGGCTTGAAACTAGTTTCTGCTGCAGTGACTGGGTTGCTCTATCATATGGGTAAATAAATTGGTGAATATTTACACAAATTGTTCCAGCCCTGAAGTTATAATAACGTTAGGAATCTTTGTCATCATATTCTCTTTTTGGAACCCCAGTGCTCCTACATTCATTAGTATTCCCGTAGCTGGTTGTATGGCATCACCAAAAACAGTTTAATACAGGGCTTGGCTTGCAGTGTCTGTATTTATAAACCCAGGTTCTCTGGATCTGATCCAAAGCCCACTGATATCTGTGAAGAACTACCACTGACTTTGAACAAAAATGGACTAGGCCTTCCACGACCATAAATCTGCTCGTTTCGGTGTATGCAAGGACTGAAACAAAAGCATCTTGACTGTTACAGAGGTGTAATATTAGTCATACCACTCAGGGGCAGCAGTTTCTGCTTAATCACCAAAGTAACCAGGACAGAAGCAGCAAAGCACATCACAGACCTGAAAATTTTCACGCAGCAAAGCGATTCAGGACACACAGCCTTGCTGAGGAGCCCTGGCCTAGTGCACAGGGACATGACCTGCGCAGGTCTTGTCATTTATATTTAAACTGTGGCTATGAGTGCCTCTAATTCCAATGGAAGAGAGTGCTATCTTAACCCCTTAAAGGGTATCAGTTCGTTTGGGGGATGTACACTGTCTAATGCAAGGAAGCATGCACCATCTCTAAATATCAGGCATATTTGAGTTGTTTCATGAAACAATTAGGAAGTACTTAAAAATAACTTTAGAACATAGGCTGCTGATCTCATTCCAGGTTATTATTTATATTACTATATGTCTGTGAGTGAAAAACAACTGCTATTTTGAATGTAATCTTCCACCAAATGCCTCATGTGGAGTGAGCAATACTGTGTTCAGATGTCCAAAAAATCCTCTAGTTACAGCCCATGAAAGAGTCATCCTCTGAAATTCTGTTCAACACGTCTGCCTAAGGCTCTGACCAGACCCAGAGGTCAGTTTGCCTGCAATCACTGGTTGTCATGTGCTGGAAAACCCGACTGTGTCTGTGTGAACAGCACCCTCGTGTGGAAAACTAAAGCACATGCACACTCATCTCTTGATATGATCAACCTCCATTTATGCACATATTCATGGATTATGGCATGGAAAATAGCGTGGTAATAAATAAACTGTTGGAAGTTACATGCCACCAAAATGGTATACTACAAAGTTAAGCACTGAGCTGATTATATTACCATGGGGGAAATAACTGAAAGGCACAATTATGTTTTGATGGTTTGCGAAGCTACAACTGGTGGTCCATAGAGAACATGGGAGGTTATGAGGGCTGGGTTCCTCCCTTTTTCAAACAAGATTTATGTAGGAGAAAGTAATATAACGTTACAGGTCAAGGAACAGAGCAATGGCCAAGAGCACACAAGGAAGGCAAAAAAGAGAGACAGACATCAGACAGAAGGCAAAAGAACACAGCAGCTTGAAGCAAAAAGGAAATTGACTTTTGTGGACTTTATTTGGGACAATCAAGCTTGTGTTTGTTCTCAGGACTTGTAAATGCATTTTATCTACCTTCCGTGCAAAATGCAGATGTGCTCTTTATAGCAGTGACTGGGACATGAAAGGAAAGCACCTTCCTTTCTGGACCATGCAGTTGCCCACTGTTGTCCACCACTTCACCTCCTTCTGTAGGGACTGCACTCTGCAATGACCAGAAACCCAGTGGGAATTCCCTGACCCAACCTGTTCTCCCAACCCCTTGGAATAAGGGTTGGGTAGGAAGCTGCTCTGAGCCACTGCCATGTATTTAGAAACAAATGGACGCCTTCAAGTTGAGGTGCTAATGCCTGCCTGTAACGTGAACTCCTTGTTACTGAGAGTTAGAAAATCCCATCTGCATTGGCTTTCAGGGGATTTAGAAATAGGTATGGAGGCTCAGTTGATACAGTGGCACCTCTGTGTACCTGCAGCAGCACATCTCCATACATGTAAGGACTTGCTGGTGCAAACTACACTGTGACAGTTTGGTGTGACTGCAGAACAATGCTCTCCAATACCAGTGTTCCGGCAGTTGATCACACATTTATCTTTCCAATAATATACAGATGAAGCTTCACTTTTGCCAAAATTCAAATGCAGCATGGATTGTGCACCTTTCGTTAGTGACTCTGTGATTTGCCAAATGCCAGTCTTTTCTTGTTAAAATGTCTCTCTCACTTTGATTTCATATGCTCAAGTTCAGACAGGACTGTGCTTCCTATCCTCACAGAGTAACAAGCTGTGCAAACAGGATCCACTTCCACTTTTCAGTAACTCCCAAAAGCTCTAATAAAAGTGCCACAATGTTCTGTAATGATCCCAAACACTGCAGCTTGCAGTGATGCTAGACTGTTTTGGAACAAAACTGAATTCTTTTTGGTCTTGATTACTTTTCAGTCTGTTTACCTCACTGCACATTCCAGTGACCTTTTCAGATCTCAAAGGGAGGTTGTTTCAGCAGTTCAAGTGTTGATAATGTTTGTGGTAGTCAGGGAGAGTGGCAGTGACCCGAGGTGTAAAACCCCCCTGTGAAACACTGGGGGACTTGTTGGAAAGTTTCTGTTGTTCCCCTCAGTGGATACAGAGATAGTTGTTCCTCCTCAGCTCCATTTTAAGGAAGACCAAAGCTGGGTGACAAGGTCCTGACTGTCCTGTGG
Organism: Callipepla californica brunnescens; assembly: GCA_023055505.1. Lineage (NCBI taxonomy): Eukaryota > Metazoa > Chordata > Aves > Galliformes > Odontophoridae > Callipepla > Callipepla californica. Next base: position 4,483,800 of record JALIRH010000043.1, on the reverse strand, counting down.
CAGCAAAAAACAGAGATTCCTTCCTTGGGTGCTTTGATAAGCACATGAAACAGCTGCTCCTGCAGCCTGCCAGCATGCCCTGCCTGTGGGTAGGTCATGTTTCAGGAGGGAGGACGTAATAGTTATGATTATTTTGTATCACTGAAGTGAAACCGTGACAGAGAATAGACCTTTGTGAAGAAAGCACAGGGCTGCTGCACCTGGAAAGGACCGGGGTGTGAATGTAGGCTCTGAGTTGCCGCATCTCAGACACTCTGTGTCGAGTTTCTTCAGAGGGCAGAGTTGTATTACAGCCAAACTACCTAGACACTGACAGCAAAAAGAGGCTGTCCTGACCTTTCCAGACATTCACATTCCCTTGGGCACAGTTCTGCCATTCTCTTTACCTTCTGATGGGCCAGTTTGAGGAGCTATACTAAAAGGAAACTAATCCTGTAAAAAGGTCGTCCTCGTAGTTTCTTTGCTCCAACACTGGCATTCATGCAGAGGCATTCTAAGCCAGTTCAAGGACATGATGCTGCTGAAAATGAATTAAAAAAAATGCTCCAAGCTGTGATGTTGTTTCAGTATGTGTACCTGATTTTAGAAGCTGCAGCAACTAGGGGTACATGGGAAACTGCAATCAAAATGACCATCGGAAAAGTCTGACAGGTCTCCACTGAATTGAGGAGACTTGTACAGACTTGTTAAAACTAGGCCTCACAGCTTGTGCAAACAGGTAACTTTAGGAAGGAACACAGGGACCATAGAAATGCGCTGTCCATTGAAGATAAGTGAAGACAAGTAGAGCTGCTGTTTGCAACTCAATGAGAGAGTCCCATGAAGATGTGGAGACAGAGTTGCTGTTGTGACACAGTGCAACCCACTAAATGTTTCAGAAGAATACCATAAGATGGGCCCAGAAACCCACCCCACATTCTAGGATGTAACCACTTTCTTGGAAATGTGATGAATATGTATACACTATGCTTATAAATGCGTAGTTGCTGCTTTCCCTGGTGTGCATGTTTGGTGAGCGATTCCCACACACCCAGCCCTGCAATAAAGGGAATATCTGCTTGACATGACTCATTGGCATGTCAAGTTATTTTGTTGGATTTCTCAGCTTCAGTTGCCGAGCCAGACAGTAGAATCTGCTCAGCTGTGGAACCTGCTGAGAGAAGGACTCCTTGGGCCCACCAGCAGCTTTTCTGGGAAGGACTTGAGTCTCAGGCGAATCACCACAGCAGCAGACAAAATGCTCTGGATAAAGGTATTCCTTAAGTTTGGAACCTTTTATCTGGTTCTTTTCTCTGGTTATGGCCTTGGGGACAGATTTGTAAATGTGGATGGTCACCACAGAGTGCAGGGCAGTAGAAACTGTGTATCAGCCCTGAAGGAATCAAACTGGTGATTTATTTTGGCACTGGATGGAAACCGTGATTCTGCCTGAAAGTTAATGGGGGTAAGGCCCTGGCACAGTAGCCGTATTGGGTAGGACATTTACCATCCGTGACAAAACAAGACACTGTAACGTTGTACTTCCAGGAGGGGTTTGGCAGAAAAGTTATGGGTGGTACTTTGTGGAAGGTAAATATCTGCACTGGTTTTCTTTCTCTTGATTGTGTAAACTGTACTGGTTAATGCCACTGTGTTTGTGATAGTTAAATGTTTGTGTTGTAAAAAGTTATATCTGTGGAATTATATTTCTTGTTTAAAATACTCTTATCTTGCTGGGACATGTTGGTTAAGACTCTTGTGACCTGCAGAACAGCACTCAGACTCGCAGAGAGTCAGAATGAAGGTAGTTAATTAGTTTAAGGTGCACACCAGTGCATGGGGCCTACACCACCCCAGCTATGCAGCCAGTGGCTCTTAAGCAGACATATTTATACCACGCAAAATATACAATCATGATTCCACTAAGTGAGAAATGATAATCTTTCTAGACAGTGGGTCGTCCTATGCTAATTAATTCTGCAAACACTATCTTGCTCTCCACTCCTTGGATATGCTTTTTTGAATATGACTTCCCTTTGTAGTGGTTGGTCCAGTTTCTTATCTGAAAGCTTCAGACCTGGAATTCAAGGAATGTACCACCTCGCAGTGTTCCATGGATAAGTGAAAGCTTTGCACCATTTCTAGCAGAATCCTCCCAAATTCCAGCCTATTGCTAGTGAACCACTCCTCAATTTACACCTCCGGAGTGAGTGCTCCTCCCCTTGGCTAATTCTGGGAATAGAGGCCCCCCTGTACATGTACAGGGGGACCCTCCTGTACAACTCCCCTGTACAGGGACCATACTGGGGTCTCTGCCTACACTCACTTGTCCAGGGCATTCAGTGTTCCTGTGCCCCAGGGAAGTAGGTGGATTCCATTACCCAGCAAAACAAGGGATTTTCAGCCAAAACCTAAGACTGGCCAAGATAAATAGCTGTTATCGACAAGGAGTTTCTAAAGAAATTCCATAAAAGACCCCTCTGAGTTGTATTTTGGTTCACTGGAGAGATGTCACAGGTGAGCCAGGTGTGTCATGGTTTTATGATTTTTGTTGTATTGTTGATATTCCACATCATAACATCATGTGGTGTATTGGGAGTAAGAGAGTTAATGCTACATCTCTGTGAATCATTGATAGTTATGGATATGCCTGTCTCAGAAGAGAGGGAGAACTCCATTCCCCAGAGAACTTTGCGATGCTTTGTATTTTTACGTGTTTTCCGCTCAGAGGGAAAAAGATGAAAACTGTCTACGGTCACGGGATGCTCTCTTTCCTTTGGGATCACTTAGCAGTGGGTGGTCGCTGCCGTCCGCCTTCAGCGTTAGCGTAAGGACTTTGGTTTATCGGACACTCTCTCTCTCTCTCTTACTCATTTTGTTTCATTCATTGGGCTCAATTCCAAATTGTATTGTATTATATTGTGTTATTTACTTCCTAATATCTTATTTAGTAAATTAGCTTTTCCTCCTCAGATCGTTGCCGCTGTTTTGTTTCGGGGCTCATCTCCCTTTTCCCTTTTCCCTTTCCCCCTTTCCCTTGTCTGGGGTGTGGGCCTGTGGGTCTCCTTCCTCGGTTGTCACGGAACTGGGCCAAACCAGCCCACAAACCGTTGACAAGGTGGAATGCTGAATTAGAAACTGGGAACATAAAGGAAGTAACAGGACCAGTTTTTATAATTGAATGTCCTAATTGAGACTAAGAGCTGGATGTTTATAGAAGTTGGAGGACTGTATTGTTTGACCTGTAGTTTTCAAAGGATGTGGACAAACTGGTATGGATGGTATACAGAAGTGTAACTGATGGTATCTGAAAGTTTAAATGATGGTAAAAGGAATTCATGACTTCAATGGTATAGAAAGTGTGTATGGGAACTCTTGAATCACGGCCTGAACCACTGATTGATCGCCTGAGGTGAGCACTGAGTCAGCTGTGGGAGCACAAGTAAAGGCAATTCACCTGTGTGACCACAAGGGGTGGAGTCTGTGTCCACCTCTCCCAGACCCCATTTAAGGGCTGACCACCACTAGTGAAGGATCTCTTGTTAGAGATCCATCCTGTGTAGAATTCCAGGCAAGCCTGGACCATTCATGATAGGTGAGCCCTTTCTATATTATCAGGTGTCCTTATACCATCTGGATAATCTATTCAAAAATATACTGTTCATCTTGATTCTGCTGTTTGGGAACTATTCATTTTGGGTCATCAACCTACAGGATGCTGTTAATTTGGGTATTTACCCTACAGAAGGGTAATTGATGATATATATGGAATTGTAGTTGACAGTATGAGTAGTGAAATTATGTGTGGGGGGAGAGGAAGAAAAGAAAGGAAAAAAGCAGTGAAAGGGTTAAGGAAAATGGTGAGCTTGAGATCTAGGATAGATTAACAAAGGAAATTCCCATCTTGATAGGAGATATAGGTTATAGCTCCTTGAAGGAATTCAGTAACCAACCTTGCCCTGAGGAAGCTGGTGGATTCCATTACCTAGGAGGAATAGTTGCTCAATGTAGAGTCATTGCATCTTGCAAATACAACTCTTGAGAGAGTGAAAAAGAGTCGGGGAGGAGGGAGGGGGCACAGGGAGGCTGTGGGTAGAGACACCTGCTTTAAACAGTGTATTACCTGTGAATGCAACGGGGGTGGGGGAACAGGATGTTTCAAGCAAGAATGGCCTTCATCTGCAGAGATCTAGGAAACTGATATCCTAGTGTGAGCACTGGAAGCCTCCAGGGCTGGAGGTGAAACTGAAGTAATTTGTGTAATGATAAAGTTTTGGAAAGTGAAATAGATTTTGGAAAGGCACAGGCTGAGGAAGGTAAGCATGAGCAATGTGTGATAAAGAAACCAGAAGTAAGGAACCTGGAGAAATTAATTGAGGAGATTTGGAGAGTATATACAGGGATTGTAACAAAAGAAACAAATTATTTCATGACATGACAGGTTACTTTAGAAGCAAACAGCTTGTACTGAAAGCATATGGAGACTCCAGTTTTCACATCAGAATGATGTTTTTACAAAATAAGGAATACTGCCACTTTAAATTTAAACTTCTCAAGTATCCCACAGCTCACGTGGGAAAGTCTGCTCAGCAGCTGTGTCTGGGAAGATTAGAGAAAGGTTTAATGCTGTGTGTGCTGGAGGAAAGCCTCTGAAGATAAGCCTTAGTTATTTAAAATAAATCAGCTGTAAAAGCCAATGTAGTGAGATATCTCACAATGAAATAATACAGATTAATAGATGGGAAGAGTGTGTTCATGGTCACTCTCCTTGCAGCATAGGCAAAGACCAAGCATTGTCCTTGGACATCCAGACAGCTGATCTATCACAGCAGACTGTTTCCCTGATATGAACAAGAGATGTTGCTAACTTTATATTCCAACAAGAGAAGAATATCCAAAGCTCACTGACACGAGCAGCATCACTGAAAATGTGATGCTGCACTTGAGTATTTACTATAACTGCAGTCAAACAGCCTGTGCTGTTGAACCATTTTATGATAGCACTACCTTTAAGTAATACTGAAACACAGTCTGTATCAATGTCCTCCTGTCAGTTGCCAAGCCCCTTCCAGCAGTTGTTCTGCAGCATCTCTCGTGTTCTGGAGATTTCTGTGCTTGGCTCACAGTCACAAGAATCCTCAGTTGGTGTCTGCTTTCACACTGCCCACTTCAGCATGACTTGATTCTGCCTGTTACCTCCTGCAGTGTAGAAAGTGGTATGGAAACTTTTAGGCTGGCTTTGCCCTGTGTAGGGATTATGCCCTACAAAGCTGAACTCCTGGGAGCTTGCTAACCTGGCCTTATGTTTCTTCTCTGCAACCACATCAATACAGTGTCACTTCTGAAATTCTCTTTAGTGCAGTGGGAAACTTGAGCTATCTGTGGCTAATGCCTTGAGAGTGACTCCATCCTAATTAAACTGAGGACAATTGGTATCCTCACAGTGTAATTCAAATGAATCATGTAATAATCATGCCAAGATGTGTTTTATCTCAGAAGATAAAAGTGGCTAAGTTGAGTTCTTTGCATGTATTAAAAGAAGACTTTCCAGACAGATTATAATAACAAATTAAACTCAGAACAAGAGAGCAAAATGTTACGTGCTTAACAAGTAGCTGCCTTATTTAGCTAGATAAATGCAAATATACCATCACTAACTACCACTTGCTCCTCAGGTAGATTATGTACTTTAAAAATCAGACCTATTATATTGTGGTGTATTAAGTTGCCATGTAAATAACCCACCAAAAATCTGTTTTTAATTTCAAATACCTGCAACATAGCATTTTTGATTATACCACACAACTGTGTGATGAAGAACGATCTTTTGGTATGTGAACTTCATGCATTCTGACTACAGACTACAGTTTTGAACTCAGCGTGGCTGCTGGGGTAAAAGGGAACAAGAAACTCTTACAAATATATCAGTAGGAAGAGAGAGAGAGATTAAGACCAAGGAGAATCTCCCATCTTTACTGGATGTGACTGGAAATGTGACCACTGAGGATGAGGGAAATACTGATGTAATCAATACCTTCTTTATGTCTGTCTTTCAAAGCCAGACCAGTTACCCTCAGGGTACTCATCTCTATGACCTGTTTTGGCTGGGCAGCAGAATAACCCCTCCCCCTCCCCCCAGCGCCCCTCCCCATGATTCAGGAGGAAACAGTAAGAGACCTACTGTTCCAACCGGACTGCCACAAGTGCATGGGATTGGATGAGTGGAGAGTGCTGAGGGAGCTGACAGAAGTGATAGCTTAGCCATTTTCTATCATCATCAGTGTTCTTGGTTGACTGGTGAGGTACCAGAAGACTGGAGGCTTGCCAATGTGATTCCCATCTACAAGAAGGGTCATAAGGAGGATACAGGGAGCTGCAGGCCTGTCAACCTGACCTCAGTGCCAGGGAAGGTTATGGAGCAGATTGTCTTGAGGAAGGTCATGTTGCATGTGTGGGACAACCAGGGCATCAGGCCTAGCCAGCGTGGGTTCAAGAAGGGCAGGTCTTTCTTGACCAACCTGATCTCCTTCTGTGACCTTGTGACCCATCTGGTGGATGAGGGAAGGGCTGTTGATGTGGTCTACCTAGACATCAGCAAAGCCTTTGACATTGTCTCCCCCAGTATTCTCCTGTAGAAGCTGGCAGCCCGTGGCTTGGACAGGTACAATCTTGGCTGGGTAAGGAACTGGCTGGAGGGCCAGGCCCAGAGAGTGGTGATGAACAGAGTTAAATCCTGCTGGTGACTGGTCACCAGTGGTGATCCTCAGGGGTTGGTGCTGGGGTGTGTCCTCTTCAATATCTTTATTGATGACCTGCACAAGGGCATTGAGTACACCTTCAGTAAGTTTGCAGATGACCCCAAGTTTTCTGAAAGTGTCAATCTGCCTGGGGGTAGTAAGGCTCTACAAAGGGATCTGAACAGGGATCACTGGGCTGGAGACAATAGGATTAAGTTCAGGAAGACCAAGTGCCGGGTCCTGCACTTTGACTATGGCAACTCCCGGCAATGCTATGGACTTGGGGCAGAGTGACTGGAAGATTGCGTGGAGGAAACAGACCTGGGGGTATTGGTCAATGCTAAGCTGAACATGAGCCAGCAGAGTGCCCAGGTGGTCAAGAATGCTAATGGATGCTGGCCTGTATCAGAAATAGTGGCAGCAGGAGCAGAGAAATAATCATCCTTTTGTATTCCTCAGTGGTGAGGCTACACCTCAGTACTGTGTCCAGTTTTGGGCCCTTCACTGCAAGAAAGCCACTGAGGCCCTGGAGTGTGTCCAGAGAAGGGCAATAAAGCTGGTGAGAGGTCTGGAGCACAGGGCTATGAGGAGTGGCTGATGTAGCTGGGATTGTTCAGTTTGGAGAAGAGGAGGCTCGGGAGACGTTATTGCTCTCTATAACTATCTGAAGGCAGGTTTTAGTGAGCTGGGGGACAGCCTGCTGTCTCATGTAACTGGTGGTAGGACTAGAGGGAATGGCTTCGAGTTACACCAGGGGAGATTCAGACTGGGTGACTACTTTTCTGAAAGAGTGGTCAGACACTGGAATGGGCTGCCCAGGGAGGAGGTGGTGGAGTCACCTACCCTGGAGGTGTTCAAGGAACATTTAGATGTTGCACATGGTTTAGTGTTGCACATGGTTTAGAGAGGACTACTGTCGATAGGTGGTTGGATAACTGGATGATCTTATAAGCCTTTTCCAACCTCGGTGGTTCTATAATTCTATCTGTTCTAGCTTATCATGCTTATCTCCTATGTTTTGGAGGATTGTATCTGTGAGTCATATTTTTAAAGGTGTTACATAATTACAGATGCCAGCAGCTACCTGACGAGATTTTCAGGACTCTCCTGAAGAGAGGTGTCACAATGTGCTTTAAGGTATTACATCTTCAAAAGGCCTTAGGAGCAGTTGCACTGGGACAGATGAAAGGACCGTGTAGTCCAGGGGCTGTCTCCACGATGGTTTCTGTGTTGGATACCCTATCCCACTCCAATTTATAGAGGGAGAAGAGGTTCTTTTTAATATAAGTATACCCAGTGGTGAGATTAAGACACAATCGGTCAAATGTTAGCCCAACCAGTTTATTACAAATCCTAGTTGCTTAGGGACATGAAGAAGGGAAGATGGGTGATAGAAAAGAGAGAAAAAAGCAAGGAGTCTTGGTAGAAAGCAAGAGAGTTATAATCACCACCACGGATCCAGTGAGGTTTGTAGTAGGTCTGTTGATCTCAGGAACTTGTCTGGGATGGGAAAAAGCCAGGAAGCTCTGCAGCAAACAGGCCTCGGGGTTCTTCCAAAGAGGCTTTTTTATTTTGTGAGTTCTTTTCCAAAGTCCTTAGTTTAGTGAAGGCCTTTTATCTAGTTTCTCAGTTGTTGTTTTTTTCTTTTCCCTCTGTTAGTGTGACATATCTGGCCCAACAGGTAAGCCATCGGGGAGCGGTGCCTTCATTGCCATGCACAAACATTGTGGTCTTTTGCAGTGATCAGATTCTCCAGGTCGTGCCCTGCAAAAGACTGCTTGCCCTTATTTCTTTACAACCATAAGCAGAGGCACTGTGGCATAATGACACCTCCCCCTAAATAATCTGTAGCTGTCAGTTAGAGACTCATCACCAGAAAGCTTTGAGACAAATGAAGAACAGTTTTTGTTTTTCACACATCTGAACAAGAATAAGTCCAGATCTGGTATATATAATGCTTCCCCCCTGATGAGAGGACGATAAAATGCTTCCCATGATAGAATGCTTCCACCTGTTTTGACTCAGAAAACATTTGCTTTCTATATATTATGTAATTTCCTATGAATTTAATCTCCATAAAACTCTACACTCCCTTTTGGATGCATTTGACTTCAACCATCTATAGCTACTTCACTTTCTGGCAGTACATATTTGAGAACAAATGTTTTCAAGGATGAAGCATAGGAAGAGTAAGATAAGATCAAAAGTCTCCGAGCACTGTGAGAGCTTGCTGAGAATTGCAACCCCTTTTATTGAACCAGATGTTGATGCATTTGTTTTGCAAAAACAAGGTCAAATATTCTGCTAGTTTTGTTTTTGTTGCCCTCTTTGTTACCTTTTAATTAAAAAAACAAAACAAAACAAAAAAAAACATTAAAATGAAGAAATTTTCTTACCTGTTGCATGGGAACTGTTGAATCACGGCCTGAACCACTAATTGATCACCTGAGGCGAGCACTGAGTCAGCTGCAGAGGCACAAGTGAGTGTGATTGGAAGGGGTGGAGTTTGACTCCACCTCTCCCAAGACCCCATTTAAGGGCTGACCATCACCAGGGAAGGATCTCTTGTTGGAGATCCCTCCCTAATGGAGTTATCAGTGAGCCTCAACCACCATTAAGGTGAGTCACTCTCTTTTTACTATTTGTTTGTATACCATCTACTTAAGCTTACCAAAAATATACCACCTTTCGCACTATTTTCTTTCGGTGCTATTCTTGGGGATTATTTGCCTTACACCTATATTTATTAACTATGTCATGTGTTTTATATGGAGCCCAAGACAATTTCTCTTCACTCTATACAGGCTGGACAAGCCTGAAGGTTGGATGGGCACCCATGCTCTGTGTTATGGTTAGGTGTATGATTATGGCCAGGCAGTGGGGGTGACAGTGGGTAGGTAATTGTGGCTCACACATGATTTATATCTCAAAAGAGGACATCTAACTATTACTAACTGCACTAAACCTCAATTTTTTTCTAGAAGTGTTCTTTTAGACTGGTGAGATTCCTCAAACCTGTCTAATAGACTAGGGACTCTTAAAGCCTTTATATAGTCAGCTAATCTGGGTCACTGAAAATAAACCCTCATGTCTTCACAGAAAGTAGATAACTGTACTGCTGACTGCCCTTTCCTTTAAAGAGCATGAACTCTAGCTCTACTTAGCCCCCCCCCCCCCCCCGCATATGCTTGCTAGAAACACCTGCATTGGTAGAGCTTCAGCTCTGATGGGATTGTCTGAGCTCTATTGAGATGAGCAGGGTAATGGGCACTTACTCAAATAAGGTGTATCAGAAGGAGCACAGTTCAACAAAATATAATGCAATAATATAATGCATAGTAGTGCATTAACTTCACACAGAAAATCTCTCATCTTACTACTCTGAGCCATTGGAGCCTGCAATTTACATTAGCAAGAGCTTAGTTCTACTCACAGCATCTTCTATAACAACAACACACAGTTATTCTGACTGTGCTCGTGGTTTACCGGCTACTTTGTGATGATTGTGCTGTCTTACACTGGAAATACTGGATTACATGTATGTGTTGTGGTTACACTGGAAGGTATTTGGTTTGGGAACTTATATACGGATCTCAACTTGTTTGTTAATATTCCATAATGGTTTTATGATTTTTGGTACTGGTATTCCACATCATAACGTCATGTAGTGCATTAAGAGTTAAAGAGTCAATGCTCCAGCTCCGTGGATCATCAATAGTTATGGGTCTACCTGCCTCAGAAGAGAAGAACAACTACATTTCCCAGAGGACTTTGAGATGCTTTGCATTTTTACGTATTTCCACTCAGAGGGAAAAGATAAAAACTGTCTGCGGTCACGGGACGCTCTCTTTCCTTTGGGATTGACTCAGCAGTGGGTGCTCGCTGCCGTCTCACCTTCAGCATTAGCTTAAGGACTTCGGTTTATCGACCGCTCTCTCTTGCTCATTTTATTTGATTTATTAGCCTCAATTCCTATTATATTGTGTTGTTTTCCTTTCCAATATCTTATTTAGTAAATTAGCTTTGTCAGATCATTGCCACTGTTTCATTTCTAGGCCCATCTCCCTTTTCCCTTTTTCCTTTCCCCCTTCCCCTTTCCTGGCGCGTGGGTCCGTGGGTCCCCAGTACCAGTTGTTGCCGAACTGGGCCGATCCAGCCCGGTAAGCCGTTGACATTTTTGGCGCCCAATGTGGGGCTCGACCAGCTGCCTTAGCCGGGCAGAGACATACTTTTAGAGTGAATCTCTGTCTCTTGTTAGCAAGCTTATCTGTACTGCAGATGCTGTATGGCAAAACACAACCTTGAAGTTTGGGTGTACTGCCAGTTGTTCTGGGATATCTGTAAACTTTTTTGGGTGCTGCTAGCTTGTTTTAGTAAAGAAAAAAAAAAAAGCTTTCTCTTTTAAAACTGCTCTTAAAGGGGCTGTGTTTTGTTGTTTTTTCCATTTTAATGCTCAAAACTTACTGGGACTTTTTTCCTGAGCACCTGCAAGATCCCAAGAACTTAAGCAGATATTTGAGACAGGGATGTTGTGGCTCAGACAGATCTGAGGAGGCCCAAATTATTTGGGGTCTGGCTTATGCCAATCGGACCTTATTCAATACTATTCCAGAGTGGCATAGAGTTACTGAAATAGAGCGAGAGAGTCTCCGAGCCAAAAGGGATAGCATCCAGATCCAGAAAGAGAGTCTTTTAGCTGACAATCAGACTCTCCAGTCCAATTTAGACAGCATTCAGTCTGACCGAGACACACTCCAGACCAAGCAAGACGCTTACTGGTTCAAGAAAGACGCACACCAGACCGAAAGAGATGCCCTCCAAACTGAGCGGTGTGTTTTTAACAGCCCCATATGGCTGGTGTGTAAAGCCAGTGGAGAATGGAGGCTGACGGTAGATTACCGTGGCCTGAATGAAGTCACACCCCCACTGAGTGCTGCTGTGCCGGACATGCTACAATTCCAATATGAATGGGAGTCAAAAGCAGCCAAGTGGTATGCCACCAGTGACATTGCCAATGCCTTCTTTTCAATTCCTCTGGCCACATAATGCAGGCCACAGTTTGCCTTCCCCTGGAGGGGCATTCAGTACACGTGGAACCGTTTGCCCCAGGGGTGGAAGCACAGCCCAACCATTTGCCATGGGTTGATCCAAACTGCATTGGAACAGGGCAGTGCTCCTGAGCACTTACAGTACATTGATGATATAATTGTGTGGGGCTATACAGCAGGTGAAATTTTTGAGAAAGGAGAGAGAATAATCCAGATCCTACTGCGAGCTGGCTTTGCTATTAAGCGAAGCAAAGTGAAAGGGCCTGCACAGGAAATACAGTTCCTAGGTATAAAGTGGAAAGATGGATGTCGTCATATCCCTACAGATGTGATTGACAGGATTACTGCCATGTCTCCACCCACCAGTAAGACAGAGACCCAAGCTTTTTTGGGTGTAGTGTTCTTTTGGAGAGCACATGTTCTGTTGACATATTCTCATGAAGTACAATAAGAAGCATAAATATTGCAAAGGATGTCTTTTCATATGCCCTCCTAGATGTAATGCAGAGTGCTTTGAGCAGTGCTGTCTTATGTTACCTGAAATGCAGAATGTATAGTAGTGTTTAAATAATATCTTAATTAGGAACATATTATATATATTTGCAAACCTTGTAGGTCCCTTACCCTTTTCATCCATCAATGGCTAGTCCTGTAAAAGCAGTGTCTTTATTAATTTCTTGGAGTACTAAATCCCTTTTGAGGTCAACACCATACCAATAGACTGTAGTACTACTGAGCGTAGTATTTCCTAGGAGGATGATGAGCAGCACTTCTTTGCCTCAACTATATGGAAATTTTTGTTAATTTGTTTTCCTTTTTCCCTCTTCCCTCTTAGTCTGTCTGCAGTTCTGTGCCTTTTAGTTTCCTCCCTTGTTTCATGCCTGATTCAGAATGTTTTATTTAGGAGTATTGAATCCCTGCCCCTTGTCTGTCTCTGAACTGCCACGTGCTGCCTGTACTCTGCTCTAAATATTGCAGGTGACAGCTGATGGCCCATTAACACAGCTTCTCTTCCTCCCTTTTCCTCTGCTAACCCCAGCCACATCTGCTGACATATGTTTCTGCCCTCACTATGCCATTTGGTTTCTAAACTCTAATGTGGCACTATGAGCCACACTCAACAGGAAAGTATGGGGCAGAGCTGCATTTTTGAGTGACTCTTCTACTCTCTTCACGGGTGTTTGTTAGTTTTATCATGGTAACCAGATAGAAATGTGATTTCTAGTTGCAGTTACAAGCAAAAAATTCTAGCTGTATACATCTCTTTCCCTTTCAGTGTCACATGCTATTCCTCCATGCCTCCTCTAGCTCATTTCCACTCAGGAGTGGACATCCCTCCCTCTGCCAGTACTCCCAGTCCTATGTCAGGGCTGAAGCTTGAAAATCTCATGCATGAAAAATATTTCTTTTCATGTGGTTATAAAGTAATGAGTAAGCACTGGTTGCGTATCTGAAGGAGGAAGAGTGAAACACTGGCAACATTTCCGAACATAAAAGGGAAAATACAGCTTTGTATTCTAAAAGGAAGTCTGTGCAGTTCCTAAGACAGTAGCCTTTGATGTACCCCAGTTTTTATGTGCCTTAATACTAATCAGGTCCTATGCTATTGTGTTTCAAGTGTAACATTTCAAAATCTGTACTGAATGTCTCAGAGAGGAGAGAATCTTCCTCAAAATGAAAATGTTTTCATTAAGCGGGGAACCGCTCAAGTCAATAAGGAAGGATACACAAAACCTAGGATTCAGCTGTTGTTTTGGACAAGGATTTGTGCGTTATGTTAGTTATAGATCCAAGTCTTTCACCTTCTGAAACCATTCCTCTTTCAGGTGCATGGTCTAAACTCATGCTCTGGGGGATGTTCACTCATAACCACAGCACAAAACTGCTTGCAGATGATTTTTGAAAGTGAATTTGATATTAAGATATTCATCAGTTCAGGCTGAACATTCTATCTGACCTGAGGACATTTGTGTTCATTTTGTCGCTAGTGTTTCTAAAACATCTGCCATTAGGAGTCTTAAATCCCTGTTAAGTGTCAGACTCCCTAAGGGGGAATTATCTGCCATCACATCAATGCATTTTTGAACTTGAGAAAAAAGATGAGGGTAAGGCCCTGAGTTTTGTCTGCTGTCCATCCAGAAAGCCAACAACGATGCAAGTACTCAGATGGGTGGTGAACACAACTGAGCCATGAGGGTTGTTGAGCTTTCCCTGCCTGGCAGGGTTGGTGAGCTGCAGGGTGTGTGCTTCTCTCAGTAAAAGCAGCAGTCTCTCTGTGTGTCAGCAGTGCTCTCACCCTGTCCAGAAGGTGGCTTTGGGAGTGTAATAGACAGAACAGAAATGCCTCCACAGAAACCCTGAGTGCTTTCCCGCAGGCTCAAGCTTTATGGCGATGTCTGTGGGAGCAGCTTTGTTGCTATTTTAAGGACAGACTGAAGAAGTCAAGAGGAATTTTGTCTTCCCCTCTGAGGCCTGTAGGGAGTTGTGTTTCAAAACTCAAAGGACTGCCACTGAGTGTGCTGCTTCAGGGGCTACAAAGAGGAAAGCTATCCCAAGATCTCTGTCCTTGACAGAGCTACAGAAGTAACTGACTATTATGTGGCTATTATTAGATATTGCAACTTCATCAAGCAATTGCATCCTTTCTCTACTGCCTGGCGCTGCCCACTCATCTTGCTCAGCCTGCTGAACCATTTTCAGGGTGAATGTCAGGAATAATAGCAATAGCTCTCCCTGAGGTCCCTGCTCCTCTAATCTGAGAAAAGTGCCCCAAGAGCACTGAGCATGTCATAAGAGCATCAGAGCATTTTGCCTCTGCCTTTCTCCATGCACAGCCTTTCAGCAAAGCTCTGTGCAATATCATATAGGTGATAGAATTTTAAACAAAACTGAGTTACTGATTCTTATTCTTAAATTTTATTTACTGTCTCCTACCCCTGTACAAGTACATTGATGGATGTGTGCCAGTGGTTTTGCCAGTGTTATTTGCAGTAAAACATGGACAGGCAACACTGTCTGCTGAGTCCTCAGCCTTATCTGTCAGTTCTCCATGATTTGGTGACCTTGCTGTTTTCAGCATTTCCTACCGCTCCTACCCATCTGTCACAGACAGAAACAATTACCCTGTACATTTCACTGATAAGAGAGAAGCAGGGCTATATTTATTTATGTAATATAGGAACAGTGTAGTGATTTAACAGTGATTTAAGATTCAAGAAGGCAGATACTTGGTCATTTACTGCATGGAGGATAGAGTTAGTCGCACATGCAGGAAGCCCTCCGATTGTATCATGAGGCTCAGAGTGAACCCCCTTGCATTCTGAGCTCCTTGAACCGCAGGAATAAGGACCCTGTGTGGGGCTGGAATCTAATCTTAGTCCCACAGTTGGTCAACAGTTTATGTCTAAGGGATTGCAAGTGCACCATTAGTCTAAAATATATTCCTAGCAAAACTAAAAAGGCCTAAAGCAAGCAGGCTAACCTTTGTAGTAGACTGCCCCTTGTTTTCTTGGTTTGACTATTTCAAGAACTACAAATCAATATTCTGGTGATGATATTCTGGTGATGACTTTCTACTCTAGGTGCCTTCATCATGTGAAATATGACAGATTATTTGTGTTGATAGGGTGAGGAAGGGGGACGGACTCAAGGATGATGCTGTACTAGAGATAACACGAGCATTAATCACAAACACCCAAACACTCCCTTAAAGGATAGAAAAGAGACAAACAGAGAACAGGATGTATGTGTGGGCCCTGGATAAGCCAGAGAAAATGTTGTATCAGCATACTTTAACTATATATCAACATACTTGAACTTGCTTTCCACATTTTGATTGTAATAAAATATTGCAAAAACTCTGATTGGACTCTGGGCATTTATGACAATCATGTGCCATTCTTTAATCCTTCTGCAGTTTATTTTGGTGCTTCAGTCTGTGAGCTTCTGGCAGTTTAAACATTTCTTTAATATTTTCTACAAGCCTCAAAGGTAGACAAAACATCTCTCCAGACATGGCTGTTATTATTCAGTATATTCATGGTAATGGCTACTAGCATTGTTGTGAGGAAAAGAAGCACACTGGGACATGAATTTATCAAAATTACTAACTTGAGAGTAAGCTCGACACAAAAAAAAATTGCCGCAAGTCTTCCAGGTGCTGGTGTGCAAACTCTAGGAATTGGGACTGTTGAGAACCATTGAGAACTTGAAAAGTTGTCATATGCTGCAGATGTGAAGTAAGCCTCAAAGAAAAATGCTCTTCAACTTCTTGCAAACCATGGCAGTTGTAGAAGCTGATTCTATTTTTTTCCTGTAGTATCAGCAGAGGATTATTGGTCTATCCCTAAAGCAGATTTCCAAAGACAAATGCAGCAAAATAGCAGGGGAATGCATGTAAATCATGCAAAGTGCTGGGACAGAAGAATGTAGAAGCAAATTCTTAATACTACCAGGAGCAGTAGCTGGAGCTACTCGCACATCAGAAACCAGATGGCAGACTTTAATCTAAAGACTAGGTTTCCAGAAGTGATCTATGAAGTGTGGCCATGGCCCAAGCACTTCATCTAAAATCATACATGTCCACAAGAAAGCAGCAGGAGAATCTTCCCCCCTCCCAAAATAATTGTAATCTCCCTGTCGTATTTAGGGACCTGGCCCAAGTGACATGGGTATAGGGAAAGTCCAGCTGTGCAGCCACTGTCTGGTAGGAATCTGTTCTTTTTGCCTGTTGATGCTCTGGGGATTGAGGATGACCTTCAGGGGAAAGGGTAACAGGAGCTTCAGGAGTGGTGATGCCAAACAGGTGTGCACAGAACTCCCTGGGCAGGTAACACCACTGTGAAAGGCTTTGGGTAGGGGAAATGCAGAAACTTTAGGCTATGGTGTGGAGTTGTTGATTATCTGTGCAGAGTTCATTACAAACATAAATGTCTGTGCAATAAGCAGACAAAACACCTTCCTTTCACAGCTAGAAGGGAAACTGGTACATCTAGAGAATGTGTCACCTCATCTGGAGCCATTCCCAGGTAAGATCCTACTTACTCTGAAACCTCTGTGGAATAACTTGGCTTTCAGACAAGTCTTGTTTCTGCACAGGAGAGTAGTCCTTGGGATGGATGGGTTTGCTTTGAAGTTCCAGATTCTTGGGCCAGGCATGTAATTGTTCATGAATAAGTACCTTGTTTCCTCTTCAGAATCCCAAATGTAATCCACCTTTCCAAAATGCACAGTCAAGGCACACTAATCCAGACTTTTCAGGCACCGCGGAGGTACCTGACCATAACCCTGAATGAGTTGTTAGATGTGAGATTGACAAACATATTCCTTTCCCAGGTCTTTCCCTTGGTTATTACAGTCATTTCTTAATGGGCCTCGTGGCTCTTGTAAGGTTTGTCTTTGTGTGACATACTGAATCCCACACATTCTTCTCTTACTTGTACAGGTGAGCCTTAATTCCTGGGCTGGATTTGACTCAAAGTGTTGAAGTTCTGAAGAACTTCTAAAAACTAGCTCAGATGTACACAGAAAGCTCAGATCTCAGTGTCAGGACCACTGGGGGGGGGCTTTCCTACAAATGCACACTGATATAGACGAACCAGGAAAAGGAAGGAGAAACCAATGAGATACTCAAGTTTCAGGTGAGTTATTAAGGTCTTTTGGAAAAAGTCATTTAATTTCCTGTCATTTAGCTTTCTCTCTAACTATCCCATAGTTTTGGAAGCTTTCCTCTCATGGAAGGTATCAAATAGAGTATGTCCCCTGGAATGAAGTCTATTTGATTAAAACTTGCTGATAAGACTTGAAATCAAATAGCATGTGAAGTCACGAGGAAAAAAAAAAACAAACACAAAAGAAACTCAGGAGAACTTGCATGTCAAATTAGACAGTATTAGCATTTTTATTAGTGCTTCATTTGAAGTGAGGCAGTTTTCAAGGAAAAATCTCAGAGAGGTGTAGTTGACTGAAAACTTGGAAAGAAGCTGTAGCAGTCTCCAGACGACAATAGGGCCCACAGGGGCCCCTTGACTCTTGGGAAACCATGGTAACACTATCTTGAAGATAAGAGAGAAGAGCAAGTAAGGCCAAATATGGAGAAAACAAGACATGCCACACATCTATTGGGTAGAGATAACCATAGCATAGGTGCTTGGTAGTACTGTGATGTAGAAAGTTATAAGAAGAGTGTGTTGCTTGCAATAAATGCCATTTTGCCACCCATCATACTGATGCATTCATGGTGTGCGAATGGCCCAGGCGGGGCACAGGACCAACAGGATCGGGCGCTGGGCCTGAAGGCTGTCAGACCACTGCAGGCCGGAGCGGACTGTAACCTAAGTCACGATGAGAAGAAGGCGACAGAAAGGAGATTCTACTTATTAATGGAGTCAACTCAGAATTGTGGCACTTGAAGAGATCATCAGAGTTTCTGATAAAGGGTCAAAGATACTGCTGGATACTCACTCCATCTATTGGCTGCCAGTGGAGGAAGCAGAGGGTACAACAGGAAAACTTGCAATAGAAAATAACTACTGTACTCATGCTAACCATGAGGAAGAAAGTCCCATTATCTGAATCCATGTAGTAAGTTCCAGACTGAAGATGAGCTCTAGACTACTCAGGCCATGTGATGCAAGGCAGAATAGAATTTATCACCACCCACCACCTGATGCCCAGGTAGCCCCCACCAAGTAAAAGAGATCAAGACAAACAACCACCCTTTTCAAAACCCTCCTTCTGCATGATGTCATATGGTATGGAATATCCCCTGGCCAGTTTACGTCAATTGGCCTGATTACCTGATTCTATCTGCCCCTATCCCTTGGATTCCCCCAGCCCTTCGCTGGGAAACTGGAATGAATGGTCTTGGCTCTGTACAACACTGCTTAGCAACAACTATTAACCTCAGTATGTTATCAATGTCATTTCTCTTCTAGAAATAAAACATAGCATTATACCAGACACTGAAGAAAACAGTTCCATCCCAGCTGAAACTAAGACATCCATTTAATCTCAAAGCTGGGCTGCTGGACTGTATTTGAGCTTTGCTGTAGATCTAACTGCATTCGGCCCCATCTCAAGCTCATTCTTCTGGATGGACCTTGCACCTTTGTTGAAGCCTTATCTGCAGTCCCATCTCTTGGCCCCACATCCTGCTGCTCCCCATTGGACTCCCTGGATGGACCCCGAAACTTACTCATCCCCTTGACTGTCAATGGACCCTGTTGTGACCACTCCTGTCTGGATCCTGTGGGAATGCATTTGGTGGGTGCTCTGTACTGTGGTCACTGTCAGCTCCTTGTCCTCTTCTCTTTTGGAGTAGTTCCAATTTTGCTGCTACTTCATGGAGTGAGGAAAAACTGCTGCTGTGAGGAGATTCTTTTCCCTTCAAAGTGAAAAAGCTGTGAAGTCATCTAAGTCAAATTCCCTGAAGGAGAAGCCACACATAAGCATGATTCACAATTCAGCCCTGAACATCACCACATGAAGCTAAACTTGTTCCCAGTGTCCCTGAAGAGACAGTTGGTCAATGCCACCTTCTGCAGTCTACCATGCTAGGTGTCTTCTAGTGAAGGATATCAAGGTCACAGAGGAAGGGACAGCAAAGGAGAAAGTGTTTTTGAAAGCTGATCAAGGAGTTTGTTTTTTTCACATTGGGTTTGAAAGAATCCAGCTGGACTGTACTTGCAGAGAACGTATGGATGGGTAACAGTGATGCCAGCTAAGGGCTATATTGAGTCACAACCATATAAGTTTTGTGTGGTTTTTATGAAAAAATCCCTCAAGGAAGATTTTGGCTAACACCACATAAATGTGTATGAATAGAAACAGCAAATGTTTGTCACACCTTGCTGGCAGGAAAGACAGGAACCTACTCTGGGTTTGGGATTGAGGACTGCCTCCAAACCAAGCTTCACATGTTCAGCAGTGAGTTTAGTGGGCTATGGACAAAGCAGCCCACTAGAAGCAGAACTACTTCTGTACCACTTGGCCACTGCCATGGACTTTCCATGGCATTGCCCCTGGCACAGCTCCCTACAATGTGCAGAGCCATTAAACAGAACAAGTGGTAAATTCCTCATTTCCTTTTCATGCCCTTCCACAGCACTGTAAAATGGCAGCTTAAACATGCTTGCTTTGACTCTTTGCCTGACACAGCCTTTCAGCATGGAAGAAACGTTGGCAAACTATGGTCCATACTCCAGTCAAGAACTGGCTGGTGATCTTACACCCTGTGTGTGCACAGGTCACCTTTGTACACGTTTGTGTGCTGAGTGGAATGTGGAGAGTTGATGACTTTGTTTAAATCAGATCAGGTTTCTCCAGCTCAATTGTTGCTTCACTCATTTTGATTAGACCTCGTTATATTTTGAGATGGTTCAGTCACAGGTACTTGACCAGAAGTGTTCAGTTCAGGGAGAAGACAGTGCTAAGAACAACTCTGAAATATATGGACTGAATGTGCATAGCTTGAAGTGTCTTTGGAGTCAAACTTCTTCCAAGGGTTTTCTATCTTGTTTAGTTCACACTGAAATTTCCCAGGGTTTACAGAGAAGGATATAACTGCAGAAAGTATGTTTCCTTTTCAGAGAATCGCAGAATGGCTCAGGTTGGAAGGGACTTTAAAGATCATGGAGCTCTAACTCCTTGCTATGGGCAGGGCTGCCCCCCACCAGATCAGGCTGCGCAGGGTTCCATCCACATTGGTCTTGAATGCCTTTAGGGTGGACCATTCACAACTTATCTGGGCAAGCAGTTATCAGGGCTTCACCAACCCCTGAGTAAAGAATATTTTCTTAACATCTAACCTATTTTTTCCCCCTTTTAGTTTAAAGCCATTCCCCCTTGTCCTACCACTTTCAGACCATGTAAAATGTCCATCTCCCTCCTGTTGGCCTCCAGCTCTATTGAAGTACTGGAAGGCTGCAATGAGGTCTCCCCAGAGTAATCTCATCTTTAGGCTGAACTTTTCCCAACTCCTGCAACCTTTCCTTATAGGAGAGATGCTCCAGCCCTCTGAGCATCCCCCTGGCCCTCCTCTGGACCTGCTCCAACAGCTCCACATCCTTCTTATACTGGGGGCTCTGGGCTTGGACACAGTACTCCAGATGGGGCCTCACAAGGGCAGAGTAGAGGGCGAAAATCCCCTCCCTGCCAGGCTGGCTCTGTTGATGTAGCGCAGGATACAGTTGACCTTCTAGGTTGCGAGAATCACAGAATTTTAGGGGTTGGAAGGGAATTCTAGAGATCATTAATCCAGTACCCCTGCCAAAGTAGCTCCCTAAACCAGGTTGCACAGGTAGGTGTCAAGGCAGGTCTTGAACATCTCCAGAGAAGGAGACTCCACCACCTCTCTGAGCAGCCTGTTCCAGTGCTCCATCAATTCCTCTGTGAAGAAGTTCCCACATACATTTGTGCAGAACTTCCTATGCTTCAGTTTGTGACCATTTCCCCTTGTCCTATCACTACTAACCACTGAGAAGAGTCCAGCCTTGTCCCTTTGTTCCTTAGATATTTATAGACATGGATCAAATCCCCTATGAACCTTCTTTTCTTAACGCTGAACAGACGCAGCCTTTCCTCATAAAGGAGGTGTTCCACGTTCTTTATCATCTCTGTAGCCCTCCACTGGACTCTTTCAAGGAGATCTGTGTCTTTTTTGTACTGTGGAGCCCAGAACTGGACATAATGCTTCAGGTGAGACCTCACCAGGGCAGAGTAGAGGGGGAGGATCACCTCCCTTGACCTGCTGGCCATGCTCTTTTTCATGCACCCCAGGATCCCATTGGCCTTCTTGGCCACCGGGACACACTGCTGGCTCATGTTCAGCTTTTCATTCATCAGGATCCGCAAGTCCTCTCTGCAGAACTGCTCTCAGTGTGTTCTTCCAGTTTGTATGCATATCTGGAATTGCCCCAACCCAAGTGCAGTGCCATGTACTTGTGCTTGTTAAACCTCTTAGGTTCTTGTGAGCTCACTTTTTGAGACTGTCTGTGTCCCTCTGGATGGCATTCCTTCCTTCTGCAACATCAATTGTACCACTCAAGTTGGTATCATCAGCAAACTTGCTGAGGATGCACTCAATCACACTGTCTTTGTCACTGATAAAGATGTTGAAGTGCACTGGTCCCAAGACAAAACCCCTGGGGGGACACTACTTGTGCCTGGCCTCTACCTGGACATAGATCCACTATGTCCTCTGGCTATGACCTTCCAATCTTCCTTTATCCACCTAAAAATTCAGCCTTCAAACCCATATCGCTCCAATTTATAGATAAGAATGTTGTGTGGGACCATGTCAAAGGCCTTGCACAAGTCCAGGTAGATGATATCAGTTGCCCTTCCTTTGTCCACCAAAGTTGCCACTCCATCACAGGAGGCCACCATATGGGTCAGGTACAATCTACCATTGGTGAAGCTGTGGTGACTGTCTCGGATCACCTCTTCATCTTGCATGTCCCTTAACATCTCTCCCAGAAGGATCTGTTCCATGGTATTCCCAGGCACAGACGTGAGGCTCACTGGCCTGTGGTTCCCCAAGTCTTCCTTTTTCCCTTTCTCAAGAATGGGAGGGATATCTCTCTTTTTCTGGACACTGGGTACCTCACCTGGTAGCCATGACTTTTCAAATATGATGGAGAGCAGCTCAGCAACTACATCAGCCAGTTCCTTCAGGACTGTGGGATGTATGTCATCATACCCCATATACTTTTACACATTCAGTCTCATGAGGTAGTTTCAGATTTGCTCCAGTCTTACAGTGGGAGGGATTTTGAACACCTGACCCCTACCTAGGTGCTCAGGGACATGAGAGGTGTGGGAAGCCTGACAGCCAGTGAAGACTGAGACAAAGAACTTATTAAGTACCTCAGCCTTCTCCATGTCTGAGGAAGCCAGTTCTCCTGTCTCATTTTTCAGAGAAGGTACACTCTCCTTTGCCTGTCTTTTATGACCAATGTATTTAAATAATCCCCTGTTATTTTTCACATCCCTTGCCAAGTTTAATTCCATCCATGCCTTAGCCTTCCTTATCCCACCTCTGCACATCTGGACAGCATCCCTATGTTCTTCCCAGTCCACCATCCTTACTTCCACTGCCTACACATCTCCCAGTCTGACCAGAAGGTCCTTGTTCAGCCATGCTGGTTTCTTGCCTCCTATGCCTGATTTCTTCTGCTAGGGTATGGAGAGCTCTTCTGCTCTCAGGTATCCTTAAAGTGCTCTGTTCTGCTCCTTTGTCCCTAAGGACACTTTCATAGGTGATCTCATCCAACAGTTCCTTAAGCAGCCTGATGTTCACTGTCCTGAAGTTCAGAGCCTTTCCCATTTAGTTAAACTAATAAAAATTTCTGCACAAAAGCTTTGACTTCAGTTTAAAATAAATACAATTCTTATATTCGGAGCTGATACTGATGCCTAGAGCTGTGTTTTCCTAACACTTTCCATTGTAAGACCATGTTTTCTGTTCCTTGTGCTTTTGTCAAACACTAACCACATGGTCTGAGACACACCACATACCCTGTCTGCCTGTGTCTGAATTATTGAAGTTTGGGTTGAAATATTTGCTCCATTTGTGAAACAAGGCCAAGAAAAAACTATTGTTTTGACACATGAAGAAAACGATCTGGCATCCTTTTCTTTGAAAAGGTCTAATATCACAAACTGTGAGAATATTTAGCAGCACTCATCTCTGGTATAGGAGTGTGATACAGAAACTCCTTTCAAAGGAGATCCAATTCTTATAAAGATATTGAAATTGTAATTCTTATGAAGATATTGAAATAGATTCAGGGGGTGTGGGGAGAGGGAATCAGGTTTGCTTGGAAGAGAGACTAAGCGGTGAGGGTAAGAAAAACTATTGAATTAACATTACTAGTGAAGCATTCAGACATAAATTGGAAGGAAAGAAGGGAAAAGGAAAGGGAAAGTGAAAGGGTAGGAGGAGGGAAAGCTCCTCATGCTTCCCTGCCAGTGAGGGACAGCTGATCAAAAAGAAATATTCCATACCATACGATGTCATACTGAATAACAAAACTGTGGGGAGCTGGCAGGGAAGGCAGTCACTGCTCAAGGACTGGTTGGGCATCAGTCAGCCAGTGGTAAGAACCATATGGGAATAGAATGTTGTTTCTGCAGAAGAGCAAGATAAGAATTTAGTTCATGGTCTCTGTGGCCATCTAGCATCACAGAAATTAGAAATAAAGACTGTAAATTTATTAGCAATATACAGGTATAGCTAGTAACAATTTATGTTTGGCCAGTAGGAATGTATATGTAATATTTTGTTGCATTATATGCCCAAGGAAGTGAGGGTAAGTTGAAACTTGCTTGTCTAGGCATCAGGAAGACCTAACACCCCACAGTGCTCTTTGTTTAACAAAAGAAATGTCCTTTGGACAGAAGGGAAGAGGCCTGGGAGTGAGTCACCAGGTAAGTACAGTAGGAGTTCTGAGACATTTTGGAAACAACAGGATGTCAACTGGCTGGTGGCAAGATAGAGTAAGAATCAGAATGTAATTTCCAAATGTAAACCTTTCTGGCACAGGGTAGAATACGAATTAACAAGTGTCAGAATGTAATTAACAAATATAAATCTGGTAAGATTGTGAACCTGGAATACCCAGCCAATGGGAAAACAGGGCATGGGGTAAGTTTGTGACAAAAAGTATAAAAGCTGTAATGGTGTTCCCATAGATGCGCTCCTATTGACAGGATGCCCGCCATTGCAATCGTGAATTAAAAATTTCTTCAGCACAGATCCTGTCTCCTAAAGATTATCTCAGATGTTTCTGACAACTGCATGGTGCACCACATATTTTGTGGATTCTTTTCTCTCCCTCTTGCCCCCTTCTTTCTTAATAAATTGTCTTATCTCAAGCCGTAAATTCTTACTTTTTTTTTTTTTATTATTTTATTTTCTCTCCCATCCCTTTGGGAATGGACAGTGAGCAAGTGGCTGTAAGGTGCTCAACTGCCTGCTAGGTCAAACCACAACATCAAGCAGTGACACTAAGGTGTGGGGCTTTAAAAAAAAACACACATGTATATAAAAGCCTGTTGATTAACACTGTTAACTTGGCTTTCTTGGCTTTTTCTACTGGCTGCTGATTTTCGGTCTTCAGCAATTTTGCAGCCTTGTCCTGTTTTTTTCCCCCTTTTCTTCCTTTCAGAGTACAGGTGTAGCTCTGATCCAACTTCATAACAGTCCAAATCAGATGAGTGAAATGGGAAACAGATGTGGGGGCAAGTTACTTGCATGGTATGGCATCTTTTCACCTGAAGCTTCTCAAAGCCACAGCTGCCTGGACTTGGCAGATAGTCCAGCTCTGAGACAGGTGGGACAAGAGAGCTCTAGAGATTCTTGCCAGTTAGTACTTTATAAGTCCATGGGTACTGAAGCCAAGAAATCCAGCAGAGTAACTTGAGTCATGTCAAGCTGACGTGTGGAATCAAACTCTATAACCAAGGCTAGGTTATAAAGAGGTATGTTTATTCAGCACTGGGCACATGGGGGATCACTCTTCCTAACATGTGCATCAATGAACAGCAGCGTTGGATAATTATATAGCGATTACATACATATTCAACAAGTTTCCGAGAAATCATTTACATATTCATTGTTTTTCTGGGAACTCATCTACATGCTCTGGCAATCGTCGAGATGAAGTCAGATGTCTTCCTCAAGTTGACCTTCCTACCTTAGCCCAGCTCCTTCACTCAAACCAGTCAACACCAGTTTCTTTGGCTACCCTTCCCCTTATGTTTGCCCAGCTCCATTGAATCCATTGTTTTGACTGCAGAGATCTCAATATGTCCCACCAGTCTTTTCCCATTTCTATACTTCTCTTTTGAATTCTCTTGAAGCTTAGTATACTTAATCTTGAGAGGCCCCTATTTACCCGATTCCTGCTTTCAGAGGGTTGTGCAGTGCAAGAGTACTGTCCTGCCACTCTGTGGCGCCACTGACCCACACATGGGCACAGCCTGCCCAGGGCTCCCATGGAGCAGAGCGTCCCAGCTTAGAGCTCTGAGAATTCATCACAGAGCCCTTAATTTCGAATGTTTTTCTGTACACACTTTGATGGAAGTATAGCCCCTCTATACTAACTGTTCTGATTCTTGGTCTCTTTTCCTCGTGCTGCCTGTTCAACTGGCTGTTCCTTGCCAGGGTCTTGGCTAGTCTTTCTCTGGCACTTTTACTGCCCTGGTGTCATTGGTGTCATGGACTGGCAGTGCAGAGCAGCTTAATGGGAAGCCTAGATGACCATGGGGTGCATAAGCATCTGTGGGAACACTTTTTTGATGCTGCTATGGTGATGGGGTGTGAAGGAAAGGTGAGAACTGTGTGGCTGGGAAGTAAGTGTCAGGTAGAGGCAAATGAGGACTGATGAGAGACCTGGGTGCCAATGAAATCAGGTGTTGGATGGGGTGGTGCACAGAATCACAGGCTGTATGTGCTAGGACATGGAAAGACCCAACAATAGGTAAGAACAGGTACCAATATTAACTGAGGACAAGCACAATGTTGTAATCTCAGCTTCTGTGAGCATGGCCAGCAGGTGATCCTCCACCTCTACTCTGTCCTGGTGAGGCCTCACATGGAGTACTGGTCTCCCTGGTACAAAAAAGACACGGATCTCCTTGAAAGACACGGATCTCCTTGAAAGAGTGCAGTGGAGGGCTACAAAGATGATAAAGTATGTGGAACACCTCCCTTATGAGAAACGGCTGAGAGACCTGTGTCTGTTCAGCCTTGAAAAAAGTAGACTCAGAGGGGACCTGATCCTGTTTATAAATATAAAGGAGCAGTTTAAACCTTTCTGGCAGTTTAAACCTTTTCCTGTTTATATTTATAAAGGAGCAGATAGCAAAGGGACAAGGCTGGACTCTTCTCAGTGGTGTGTGGCAATAGGACGTGGGGAAATGGCCACAAACTGAAGTTTGTGCGGAAGTTCTGCACAAATGTGTGTGGAAACTTCTTCACAGTTCAGTTGATGGAGCACTGGAACAGGCTGCCCATGGGGGTGGTGGACCTCCTTCTCTGAAGATGTTCAAGACCCACCTGGAGGCCTACCTGTGCAACCTGGTTTAGGGAGCTACTTTGGCAGGGGGGTTGGGCTAGATGATCTCTAGAAGTCCCTTTCATTCCCTATGATTCTGTGATTCTTTGTGATTCTGTGACACTTTGGGTCCCAGCTACTTTAAATTGCCCTGACACTGTTCTATTGTACCAGCTACAAGGGCTGCTCTGAAAGTAATGCCTCCTGTTTTATGATGTCAGCCCATGACATCTGAGCCAGATGGTTGGTGGGATGACAGCAGAGGATGAACCTTCCCACCAATATCTCATTACATTTTGTTGCCATGTGACAGATGGCAGCAGAAGGGCAGTCCTACAGAATGGCATCTGACATGGAAGTGCAGATGAAACGAAGGTGTTGACTTGAATTCCTCCATGTGGAACAACTGGCAACTACTGACATCCATGGATGCTTTCTGAACTTTTGTGGAATCCAAACAGTGGATATGAACACATTCAAAGGTGAGCGGTGCATTTCAGTAGTGGCAACAGTGATGTGAGAGACAAGCAATGTTCCACACAGTCTTGCACAGCTGTTACACCACAGAGTGAAGAGAGTTCTGATCAGCTGATCTGCACAAATTGGCTAATGGTGGTGACTACGTTGAAAAATCATGATTTGCAACTGAGAATTTTCTGTCAGGTTGTGTTATTGCGCTCTTTGTATCTGTTGTAGTTTCCATGGAAATAACTAGGCAGCATTTCTCTCAGTGCAACCTGTGTAGACTCCAGTCTGGTAGCTGGCCACAGAGCCAAGGTGAAGCTCTGAGGTATGTGGGGAAGCAAAGCTCTGTCTATCAGCTCTGGAGCTGCTACTGCATTCCAGGGGCTTTCCTTCTCCAAGGCACTGCATGACTTTGGTGGTATGTACTGGATTGTGGGTAGAGCTAATCCACTATTTTCTCTTAACAGTACTTTGCTATGGTAAGGGTTGTCACCATCAGAAATAGAGCATTTGGTAGGCATCTGGCAGGGGTAGATGTCCATTTTGCTCCCACTGCAAAGTCCAAGTTGGGACTGCACTGAAGAGTACCCCAAACTCCACCATGAACAGAGAAGGACAGATACATCTCTCCAGTACAGAAATCCACATGTGAGAACAAGCAGTGTTTGCTTTGCTGGGCCTTATTCCTCTGGTTTCTCATCTTCTAAGGCAATGAAGAATCATTATGTTTCTCTCCTTTCCCGCACTGCACAGGCTGCAGCCTTCAGGTGGGTTCAAGGAAGGGAATGGAAGAGATCCAGCTGCTTCTTACAGTTACAAGGAAGTGTCATTAACCAAGCATGTGCTGGATGGGACAGCAGTGAGAAAATGGAAGGACTGTAGAGTCTAGGATAACTTCTTTCCACTCCTAGGCAGATGGGACTGTCCTTGTAGGCTGAATTTAAGTTTCCATTCCATAATCCCTCTACTTTGGTGGCTTTATGCTGCAGCAGCATCCTTTCACTGAATTTAGATTGGCAAGGGCATGTGAAGTGAGGATGAAATCTAGGCTCATGATTACCTGGAGGATGTGAATAGTGAGTAATGCTGGGCCCCATCCTGCGTTGCACAGCACAGGTGAGAGCTGTGCTGGGGGAGGCTGGAGGTCTGTGTCTGCTACTTTCACACACAAACTCTTATAATGGTGTATTTTCTGTCTGTCCATCTGGAAGATCTGAAGAAAATGCATTAGGCTCCAATGGCAAGAGTTACACCTTGCTTCTGGGAAAATGAAATTTTTTCCTCCTCAGGACTCTCTGAAGTCTTCCTCGAAGTAATATTCTTGCATGGAGATTGCTGCAGCATTGGTAGGTGAGACTTTATGTAAGCCATCTAAGACAGCAGTACATAAACCAAAAAGACTGTAGCACTGGGTAGCATCTGTTGGCCCCTATCATCGTGAAACAACTTGCAATGGCCATACTCATGACGTGGCTGCACTCCTGACTATTATTGGCTGCAGCCTGCCCATCACTTTGACTTGATATTCCTTGAAGATCTCTTCCATCTTCTTAGGTGCTGGCAGTAGGCCTAGCAGTGCCATAGATGCTCCCCTTCAGAATTCCTTTTGAACTACAGAAACTCTCAATCCCTTTCCGATTCTTTGGTGCTCTAGCCCCAGCAAAGAACTTGCCTGTCACAACAAACAGCCTAAGACACTGTTGTTGTTTCCCTGTCACCACTTTATTTCACTTGCTACTGCAAGAATCTGTGTCATAGGGAAAAGAAATGAGGACAGCTAAAATGTTCTGTGAGTAACTTCCAGGAAAACACATGAAGGATTCCTGAAATCTCTCAGGATCAAGAATCGTGGAAATGAGGCTGGTCCCCAACCTCCAGCATAGATCCAAGGCAACCACATCTTTCTCTAGAAGTCTTCAAAACCCACAAGAATTGAGATCACCCATATTTCTGTTGACCACAGCTAAAGTTGTTCACCTTCAGAAAATGTAGGCTCTACTGCTCAAGTACATGGGCAATACTGAGGAAGAATGAGTATATGTATAGAGACTGGGATATTCTGAATGAGTTGGTAGAAATGCAGTATGTCCAACAAGCACGTTTTACCATTTGTCTGAATCTAAATCGTTTCTAATCTGCAAACCCCAGGTTAGAAGCAACTGGATGTGTGAGCGTGCTGCCTCGCATCCTGTAGTGACCACTCTTGGCCATGGGAACAGATTTGTTCCATGAGGGAATGACAGTGATGGACAGTGTTTCCATGATCAGCAACTTACTCAAGGTCCAGAAGAGTAAATACGAAAAATGACTAAGCAGAACAGCATACTTGTGTGGCTAAGCAGAATGACTTAACATAACTGGCAAAGAATGGATGAAAACTTTCAAGGCCTTTCAAGGAAAGGATCTGACAGTTTGGGCTTACACGATGTTACAGATCAGGTAACAGGTGGGAGAACAAGACCAAGAGCAGACTGCCATTAGAAAGTTT
This sequence comes from Callipepla californica brunnescens, assembly GCA_023055505.1. Classification (NCBI taxonomy): domain Eukaryota; kingdom Metazoa; phylum Chordata; class Aves; order Galliformes; family Odontophoridae; genus Callipepla; species Callipepla californica. The sequence goes on along the minus strand of JALIRH010000043.1, from coordinate 4,454,024 downwards.
GAACAGCAACCACAGCTATCCACCTAGATTTGGGCTTGCCAGTGCTGAAAGGTTCTCAAGTATCTTCTGAGAGCCTTCTTTCACCACCAACTATACCCAGGGGCAGCAGCACTACTCACAGCTTTCAGAATTGCTTATCGTAGGACTCAGTGAGTTTGCAGGTGGTTTCTCGACCACCTGCTTCACTGGTGCTCTTTTCACCCCAGACAGAGCTCCTAAAGATATGCATGACTTAGGAGTCCCTTGTTTACTCACGACATCTCTCATTTTGGTTGTGGCTTGATTATCTCCCTCCTTGCACTGAAACTAGGACATGTTCTCTATATTCCTGTGGCCTCTTTTATTTAGCAGCAGTGGAGAAAAGTCTGACTGCACAGCCCTTGTAATTCCCTATTTGCAACCCAGCACTGCTTTCTGGAGATACAGGCTGAGCGAGCCCCAGGCTGGCAGTCCTGTTCCAGAGCCATCTTGCTGACAGACAGCAGGGTTGGGCAGAGGCCTGAACTGTGTGCAGACTTAGAGGAGCAGCTGGTCCCAGACACTGTAAAACATTTGCACACTGTCTTCATATTTGTCTCTCTTTCTTTAATGCTCTCTCCCAGAATCCTTTTTCGCTCTAGTCAAAAACTTATGTTTCTTTCTCTTTTGTAGGCTGCTGTCTGAGCTCTGTATTTAGTCCACATGAAAGTGTCACATCCCAGGGGTGCCTTCAAAAAGATGTGGAGGCTTCTAGCTTCCCAGGAGTCTTCCCTGTGCATGCCATGTCAGACACGTGCCTAGCAACACTGAGAAGGCAGAATGTGAATGGTCCTCTCTGTACTGATGACCTGAGAGCATTGGGCTGCAATGTGGTACTGCTTCAGCTTTGTCAGAACTCCAGAGCTTTTCATCTGCACTTTCAGGAATCTGCTGAAAGCAGAACAGAAACAAACATCAGGAATGCTGGTAAGGCCATTCTGCTTCAAAGACAGTGTCCTGCCACACATAGCATTTCTGGGGCATTAGATGTCTTGCAAGGAAGACCAGGAGACAAGGCAGACATGCCTTTAATCACCTGCCATCCCTCTATCCCTGATGGTCCTACCCAGAGGGCTGCCCCAATTCCCTCTGCTCCCCAGTCCCCTCACCTCAGCCCAGACTTGGAGGCATTTAGTTGCATGTTACAATAAGCTGCTCCCAACAGCCTCCTGAGGAGCCATGCCTCTGTTTCTCTGACATTTTGGAAGAGTCCAGTTATCACAGGGTGGAGGAGAATGATTTGCTGTTATGTGGGAGCAACATGAATGAGAGTTCCTGATGAAAGTGGGCTTGGGCTGCAACAGCCCAGCCACAGACTGGCTGGGAGCATTTTGGAAACAGACACTTGACTCAAAAAGCTGTGGGTATAAGGGGTCTGTAGCCACAACACAACCATAGGCACCTGAGCATCAAGTTTTCAGCATCCATGGAACACCAAATGCTTTAGGGAAGACTTCTCCCAAGGCAATAGCTGGCCAAGGGGCAGCCTCACATGAAGTGCACCCTGGATCTGAAGTATGGAATCTGCTCTCCAAGGAGGGATCCAATGAAAGGGTCACCACAAGAACCCAAGCAGTACAGGGTCGCAGGCATTTCCATCATGCCGCGAGAAGAGGTGGGGAGATAAATCTGCATCTCAAACACATTGTGTTTTGTTCTGTTCCTTTCTTACTATTTCCTAATATTTAATTTGCTTTTTCCTTTAGAGAACTGAAGAAATGTTTTCAGAAAATTGTTGGCTGTAATCCTTAGTATACTAACAGTCTGCTCTGAGACTGCAATTTTGCATACAAAGAATGTTATTTTTCCATGTTCATTGCTTTCCATGTACTTACACTGAGTTTCTTGTGCTGCTTTTCCCAGTGGTCTGTTTCCCTCCTGCCCTAGACAACTCTTACACCTGCCTTTTCTTGCCTGTCTCCAAGCAGATCTGAGCCCAGGAGCTGGCAGGTCTCATTAAGACTGCTTTAAACTAGCTATCAAAGGGGAAGGGGAAAAAAAGTTGCTCACTAGGGTGGAGAGAGTAGTTCAGAGATGTCAAATAGATTTGATGGGGGAAAAGGGTGGAGGTCAGCAGGACAGAGAAGGGTTTGGGGATGTTGTCATTGTAGGAGACTGCAGGGAAATTCCCTCTAGGAAGCAGTGGGGAAAACTTCAGGTTTTTTTTTGGAGGTGTGAGGGAGGACCCCTCTCGAAAGGTAGTGTGCCAGAAAGCCCAGCTGAAGTGGCTTTACACCAATGCATTCAGCATGGAAAATAAGCAGGAGGAGCTGGAAACAGCGATGTGCTTGGAAAATTATTATCTGGTTGATATCACAGAAACGTGGTCCAACAAATCTCACAACTGGCATACTAAGATTGAGGGCTGCAGGCTCTTAAGAAGGGATAGGAGGGGAGGAGAGCAGTGTAGGAGGGGAGGGGGAGTTGCCCTCTATGTTGGGAAGTGGATAGATTGTGAAGATCAATGTCTGATTAACAACCATTGCCAGGGGGAGAGCTTATGGGTTAAAATTAGGGATTGATCCAGTGAAGGGCATCTAGTGGTTGGGGTCTACTGATCAGGAGGAGCCTGTTGATAAGGCCTTCTTGCTTCAACTGCAGGAGGCATTGTGCTCATGGGCTCTTGTCCTGATGGGGATTCTTAACCACCAGGATGTCTGCTGGGATAGTGGCATGGTGGATGGCATACAATCCAGGAGATTCCTGGAGTCTGCTGAGGACAACTTCCTGGTCCAGGTAATAGATGGACTGACCTGAGGTGAAGCTTTATTGGACCTGGTCCTCACCAATGCAGAAGAGAGTATTAGAGAGATAAGATGGGAGGCAGACTGGGCTCTAGTGATCATGCTCCTGTGGAGTTTGTGATCTGGAGGAATGCAGGCCTGATAAAAAGTAGTCAGCACCCTGAACTTCAGGAGAGCAAAATTCCAGCTGCTCGAGGAACTGCTGGATGGGATCTCCTGCGAAATTGTCCTTAAGGGCATAGGAACAGGACAGAGCTGGCAGCTCTTAAAGGACACACTTCTGTGAGCGCAAGAGCTCTCCATCCCCCAGCAGAAGAAATTGAACAGAGAATGCAGGCGACTGGCATGGCTGAACAAGGACCTGAAGCTTAAATTGAGAGAAAAGAGAGATGTTACAGGAAGTGGAAGCAGAGTTGTGTAGCCTGGGAAGAATACAGGGATGTCTTCCGCTTCTGCAGAGACAATATGAGGAAAGCCAAGGCACAGATGAGGCTGAACTTGGCAAGAGATGTGAAAAATAACACGAGGGGTTCTACAGGTACATAAGCAGAAAGAGACAGACTGTCATAGTGTTATCTGTGACAGGGACACAAGGAAAAAAAAAAAAAAGGAGAGAAGGGAAAAAAAAACAAAACAAAAAAACCCTGCACCACCAGTGAAACGCAGAGCCATGTGTTGGGGGGGGGGGGAAGGGTGAAGGGTACAGAGATAACAGATGGGTCAAACAAAGAAACAAACAAATGAAAACCAACGGCAGTGATTTGAGGAGGAACGGTAACTTTACTAAATCTAACAAAATTGAACAATAGAGATAGACAAAAGTTTCCAAACCAAAATCTAAGAGCTTACGTTAGAAAAGCTGCAGGAGAAGCTCATGCGCTGTATCTCCATGGCCGGAGGGTAGTCCAGTGCAGAGCTCCAACCCCCTTCTGCTCCCCAACACAGCATTAACTCCTTAACTCCCTGCATGATGATTTGATGTGGAATACCGGCATCAAACCACAAATCCACAACACAAATCAAGGAGAGTGTTCCCTCTCTGATTAATGAGGATGGAGAACTGGCTTCCTCAGATGTGGAAACAGCTGAAGTGTCAATAAATGCTTTGCCTCAGTCTTCACTGTGACACGCTCCCTGTGTCTGCCAGGACCCTGATCCTCCAGGTGTGGGTGAGAGGAACTCACTGTAACAGTGGAACAAGTTCTAGACGTCCTCATGAGACTGAAGGTATGTAAGTCCATTGGATAGGATGATATGCATTTCAGGACTCTGAGAGAGATGGCTGATGTGGCTGCAGAGCCACTCTCCATCATGTTTGAAAAATCAAGGCTGTTGGGTGAAATCCCTGGAGACTGGAAAAAGGGAAACATTATTCCCATTTTTAAGGAAGAGAAAGAATTACCTGAGGAACTGAAGGCTGGTGAGCTTCACCTCTGTGCCTGGGAAAATCATGGAATACTGCATCCAGGCCTGGGGCCCCCAGCACAAGAAAGACTCAGAGCTCTTGGAATGGGTCCGGAGGAGGGCCACTAGGATGATCAGAGGGCTGGAGCACCTCTCCTATGAGGAAAGGATGAGGGAACTGGGCTTGTTTAGCTTGGAGAAGAGAAGGCTCCATGGAGATCTCATTGTGGCCTTCCAGTACTTGAAAGGAGCATATAAACAGGAGGAGGAATGACTGTTTACATGGATTGATAGGACAAGCAGGAATGGTTTTAAACTAAGACAGGAAATGTAGGTTCAATATTAGGAGGAAGTTTTTCACTCAGAGTGTGATGCACTGGAACAAATTGCCCAGGGAGGCTGTGGAAGCCCCATCCCTAGAGGCATTCAAAGAAAGACAGAATGTGACTCTGGGCAGCCTGGTCTAGTGGTTGGCGACTCTGCCCGTGGGAGGGGTCTGTAACTAGGTGATCTTTGAGTTCCTTTTCAACCCAGGCCATTCTATGATTCTGTGCTTCTTCTCAATCTATTTTTCAGGCTGCTTTTACATGAGGAGATGGCACTGGTCCCTCCAGATCTCTACCTGTGAACTTCCTAATATGAAAAATCTTTATTTCATATATTTTAGTCTCTATTCACACAAGAATTTTGTGTCTCCTTCCATAACAGTTTGCTCTCCAAAACTATGTCTAGTAGTCCAAGGTGATTGTAACAACAGGATTTCCATTCTCTGCCTGGTGGGTGATCCCTTCAAAACAGCAATCCTTCGGAATAAGGTCAAGTTAAGACCTGTGTGAGTAACTCCAAGTACATTTATTTGGTCCCAGTAACTTCATTTTGAGCGATGTCAGTTGGTGTTCCTCCTTCTTAAAAACTGGTGTTGCATTTGCCACTCCCAATCTTCCTGTACTAAGACAAAAATTGAAGAATATATGGTGCATCTCACCTTCCTTACCTGCTTTTTCATCTCTGTCCTTCTTGCACTATCTCGGGTAATTTCTGATAAATGCCGTCTATTTGCTCCATCCCTGTGCTCCAGTATCCCTCAGTACGTAGTCCTCCAGAAAGCTTAAACTTTTTTAGTTTCTTTTCATCTTTTCAATTCAGATTGCTGAAATTAAACACAATGGTGAGGGTAGAAAAGTGAGCTTTGCTTTAGCTCTGAGTCTAAGTAGGGCTGGATGGGAGGCCAGCTCTAAAGATCTAGTGCTTGAGGCTGCAGTTTAGTTTGGGTATCTCTGGTACAAGAAGAACTTGAGTATACAGGAAATAGGTCAGCAGCAACCTGGCTGCATGGGGGCTGGAGTACAGGGTCTACAAGGAGAGGCTGAGAGATGGGTTTGGTTTGTTTAGCTTGACGAAAATAAATAGATGTTATTATTATGTATTATGGGAAGGTAAAGTGAAGATGAAACCTGACTCTTCTCAGAAGTGTGCAGTGAAAGGAGAAAAGAAAGACGGTTGGAACATGGGAAAATAAACCTAATGTAAAGAAAAGCTTTTTGCTGTGATGATGATCCAACAGTGACACATAACGGCATCAGGTGCAGTGAGTCAACAGCTTCCACCTTTGACGTACAAACTTCTGAAACTAGACAGACAGACAGAGAACAGACCTGCTCAGAGATTATCTGGGCAAAATCAATGCACACAAATCCATGGACCCCAATGGGTTGCCCACACAAGTGCTGAGGGAGCTGACAGAAGTGATTGCCAAACCACACTACTAGTCTTTGAAAGGTCTTCATGAACGGGAAAGGTGCCTGAACTCTGGAGGATAGCTAGTGTCACTCCAGTCTTCAAAAAGGACAAAGATGATCTGGGCAACTACAGGCCAGGTGGCTTCACCTCCACCCCCTGGAAAGTGATGGAGCAGCTTACTCTGAGCACCATCTCCAAGTAGGTGGACAAGTTTATAAGGAGTAGTCAACATGGCTTCACAAAGGGAAAATCGTGCTCAACCAACCAAGCAGCCTTTTACAATAGCATGACCAGCTGGGTAGATGGGGGGAGAGCAGTAGATGGTGCATACCATGACTTCAGTAAGGCTTTTGAAGCTTTCCCTCAACATCCTTGTACATGAAGCTTAAGAAGGGTGAGATAGATGAGTGGACAGTGGGGAGTACTGAGAACTATCTGATGGGCACAGCTCAGAGGGCTTTCATCAGTGAGACAGTCTGGTTGGAGGCTGCAACCAGCAGTGCTCCCCAGGGGTCAGTACTGAACTTAGTCTTGTTCAACATCTTGATTGGTGACCTGGTTGAAGGGATGGAATGCACCCTCAGCACATTTGCTGATGGTACAAAGCTGGGAAGAGTGGCTGACACAGCAGAAGACCATGCTGCCATTCAGTGAGACCTGTGCAGGATGGTGAAGGCCTAATAATGTTCAGCAAGACCAAGTGTAGAATCTTGCCCCTGCAGGAATGACCACATGCATCAGTACAGACCAGAGGCTGCTCTGCTGGAAAGAAGCCCTGCAGGAAAGGAACTGGGTGCCATGGTGACCATGGTGACCAAGAGCCAGCAGTGTGACCTGCTGGCCAAAAAGGCCCCTCCCTTCCCCTTCCCCTTTTCCCTTTTCTCTTCCCCTTTCCCTTCCCCTGCCTTCCCCTTCCCCTTTTCCCTTCCACTTCCCCTTTTCCCTTTTCCCTTCCCCTTCCCCTTCCTCTTTCCCTTTCTCTTCCCTTCCCTTTTGTCCCTACAGTTTTGTCCACACAAGCTCATGCTGTTCTTTTGTTTTGCTCTCATTACTTTGACCTACTTTCCAGACTGTGAAACTTCAAATGCAAGTAAGAAGCAGAGAAGCCACTCTTCAGCATTCAGCCATATTTCCTCCAGTTCCTCTGTAAAGGGATATTTTGAGCTTATTCTCTCAGTAAATTTCTTCATAGAACTGCCAGTTCTCCTGAATGTTTTTTTTTCTTTCTTCTAATCCAGGAGGGAAACTACCATGTCTTTGACTGAAGTCTACTCCATTTTACTGTTTTCCCTCTTTCCACTTTTGGAATTATAAAAATTGCTCAGTCAATGGTTGCTCATTTAAATTGTTTTCCATGTTCATGTTCCAAATGCCTCGTTCTTTCTTGATGAAAAAAAGAAAAAAAAGAAACCTAGAAATCTGCTCTCTCTTGTCCTTCTCCTTTTTCAAGAAAAATCATTTCCAAAAGCCTTTGAAGAGCTGAGGACAGTTTCTCAGTCTCAGCACTGTGACAAACAGCTGGCTTTTCTGACTTGTTTTGGTTATGAAGGAAAGACAGCTAATGCTTTTCTTTGGGAGCTGATATAGCTGCAGCCAGTTGAGCTCTACACTGTGGTTTCTATATAGCTCAGAACGGGCCTGACCACATGAGGGAAGATTCCTGTTCCTGCTAAGCTGTTCAGCAAATGTTTCTTCCACACAAAATTTTCATGAAAAAAATATCTTGGGGGTGGTGGTGGGGAGATGGAGGTTAAAAAATGAAGCATTTTTACAGTTTTTCAGAAAATGTACATAGAGAACACAAACTTGCTGTGAAAAATTTGGATATCAGATTTTCTCTTGAAAAAATAACAGAGCAAGAAATCTGGGAGCTTGTGCAGCTGGGTGAGAAATTTAAAATAGTCAGTTGAGCTCTAGGGCTGTTGAGAAACAGAGGCTTTGTTAAGAGCTGAACAGAGGTGCAGGAGCACCACGCAGAACTGAAGGCATTCTTGCTCCTTGCTAACTGTGTTGTTCCAAGAGCAGCTGAACAAGCAGAGTGAAGTTTCTCATGGATCAGACTCTCATGTTTGGATACTCTGGTGCCTAATAAGGTGCGATATCCAGTCCAACCATTTCCCTTGCAGTTATGGCAGACACAACATTTGTTTCCCACGTGCATTTCTTAACAGGGCAAGAACTCACACCACGTCCTTTTCCTCCCTGGGGGTACCAATAGGAACTCTCCCCTGTAACTCAGTGAAAAGTGAATGTACTTACCATGATTTATGACTAGCTACTGTCAAACTTCATTAAAGCTTTGGATATTGAATCTTTAATGATAAAAGAAACAGAAGAGAGGGGAATTATATTTAAAATAATTTAAATTCTGTTTTCTTATGAAGCTGCTCCGATACTAACATGAAAATATTATTTCAATTCCACGTGTTACAGAAGAGCAAGGGGAAAAAAGGGCCCTTCTCACCTACAAGCTTTTCATGAGACAGTGTTGGGAATACTCCAAAGTATAGTGCAATGCACTCCCATGGGTATCATCATACATTTTCAACTGAGAGTAAGGAGAGATGGACTTTGCTCTTTGTTGGAAAGTTAAGTATCTGTGTGAGTGAAAGGACTTAATTTTATTCCATGCTTTTCTTATTTTGCTTACCTTGTGGCTAGCCAGAACCCCAGGTATCTTTGAAGAGATCCAGCAGGTACTGGGACACTCTGGATACTGGGAAGATGCTGAGTACACTGACAGCTCCAGATGGTCTCCTTCCTACACTCTGAATCCCAGTTTTATTAATTTACCTTTCTTGAGCTTTCTCCCTGGCGTGGGTACATGATGTCCCTTGAGCAACAGCTATCTTACAGCTTATTTTTAGACAACAGCTTTTTCTATGAGGACAAAAGAGGAAAACGAAAGGAATTTCTTCCCCCTTTGCCTCTTTATAGTCTGGCCTAGAAGGTGTTTAGGAGATGTTGGCAGCCACTAGTCTCAAAGCCTGGCAGGGCCCCAGCCCACCAGCCATTGCCTTCTGCCTTTTCCTCCCACAATTCCCAGAGAATACTTTGTGTCACTTGATATAAGGGAAATTCAGGATTCATCTCCAACTCCAGCCCTGTAAACTCATGCCATTTATATTACATCTTTGGAAGGCTTAGGTGAGTTCTTCAGCAGTCACCATGGAAGAACCTCTAATTCTTTATCAGATCATGCTTACCGTAGTAATTCTTCCTCTCAGACAAGTGTGAGACCAATAACCCATATTCATAATGCACGTGTGGTCACTAGGGCAAAAAACAGGCTGAGAGGAGTGTTTAACTTGCACCCTCTTCTTGGCATAGCTGGAGGATGTACTTCCCAGACAGGGAGATAAAAGTCAATAAGCATGCAGCAGGCATTTTGACTGCTGCCTTTGATCTGTGCCGTGCACTGCAGTTGTTAAACAGACTGTGGTGTTTGGTCTGGCCAGGACACAGCCCTGCTCTGGGGGCCTGGCTGGAATGTGCTTGAAATCATTTGGAGCAATAAGCAGTTCAGACATAGCTGGGCTGCACTCCATCAAGGCAAGAACTCGAGACATTAACTCTTTCACATGACTCCAAATTACTTTGTAAAGGAAGATACTTGTATTTTAATTTAATCCTTTGCTTCTTGACGACTCTCAGCTGAATACAGAACCACCATTGTGGGTAGAATGTAGATGAAAACCTGAGCTGGAACTTAATGTGCATGCTTTCTGCTGCAGTTTTCCACAGAATGGGTACTACACACTTCTCCTTGCTCAGCCCTTGTTATTGCATCCTAGCAAAGAGGTCATTTGTTAGAATTCAGTCCAAGATCTTAGAGACACTTAAGGGTCACAGCTAGACTCTTGACAGTTAAAAGACTCCTCCATTTCTGTGTTTATATAAGTCTAAAGCTAAATGATCCAGATGGTGGGCCTCAGGAGCATGCAGAGGAACAGCTGGCCTTTGCAACAGCATAGCTAACCTTTTGTGGGGAGGAGTAAGCTGCAGGTTATTTGGTATATTCTTTACAATTCTTAAAATATATTTATCTTCTGAGCCTCTGTTTAAGGCTGGAGACTTCTGAGTATTTCTAGGAATCTTGAAGCCTTATGCACAGCCTATGTGTGCATCGTGTCAGAAGGTCTAGACTTGACTTCCTGGGCTGCTTGTATATTTATCTTCTAAATACAAAATTATTCAGACCTTTGAACAGTAAGCAGACCATGCAAATCTCCCTCTCAGTGTGATTATTCCTGAACTGTAGTCTTTTGCTCTTCTTCCACCATGGGATCCTTGTGAGGTGGTCAACCCATGGTTCAATGCCCTTTGCAGGTGCTGCCTGTGACTAGTGTTTTCTACCAGTTCAGCATCAGGAATTCTGAACAGAGGCACCAACAGTCACACCAACTGCTAAGAGACTGAACACGTATCTTTGCACAGAATCATGCAATGGCTTAGGTTGGAAGGGACCTCAAAAGTCATCTAGTTCCAACCTGGTGTGCTGGATGCCCCCCACCGGATAAGGCTGTCCAGGACCCCATCCAAACTTTGAGCACGTTCAGGGATGGGACACCCACAGCTTCTCTGGGCAGCAATGCCAGGGCTTCATTGACCTCTGAGTAGAGAATTTCCTCCTGACATTTAATCAGTCTTCCCTCTTTTAGTTTAGAGCCATTTCCCCCTTATCCTATCCTCTATCAGTCTGTGCAAAAATTTGCTCTCTCTCCTATGTAAAATCTCCCCACAGTTACTGGAAGGCTGCAATGAAGTCTCCCCAGAGTATTCCCATCTCCAGGCTGAACCCTTCATAGGAGATATGCTCCAGCCCTCTGACCATTCTGCTGGTCCTACTCTGGACCCACTCCAGCAGCTTCAAACCTCCTTGTGCTGGGTGCACCAGACCTGAGTGCAGTACTCCAGATGGGGCCTCATGATGGCAGAGCAGAAAGAGACAGTCCCCTCCCTGCCCTGCTGCCTCTGTTGATGCAGCCCAGGGTACTGCTGTCATTCTGACCTGCCAGCACACATTGCTTGCTCATGTTGAACTTTTCATCCACCAGGACCCCAAAGTCCTTCTCCACAGGGCTGCTCTCACTGAGTTCTCCAAATTTGTATGCATATGGGATTGCTCCAATCCAGGTGCAGCATCTTGTACTTGGCCTTGTTGAATCTCAGTAGGCTCTCACGGGCCCAAATTTCAAGCCTGTCCAGGGCCTTCTGAATGGCATCCCTTCTTTCTGTTGCATCACATGCACCACTTTGCTAGTTGTATTCAGCAAACTCGCAGAGGGTACCTGTTGGAGAATGGCTGCAGGAGCAGGAAGGTTACAGCAATATGTACGAACATAGCTTGCATGGCAGCACAGACTATATGCTCATAGAAAAGTACTAGATGTTGATAGGAGGTCACGATGTCCCTGGGCCAAGTGACAAACAACTCAAGACAGACATGAACTGCTTCAGCTGCCAAGACGTCTATGGGAAACTTCTGTGATTATGTTATTCAGTCTGCCTTCAGCAAAGAAGGCCTTACAGGACTGCTGATAATTGTAACTACAGGTATTTTTTAGAGTAAACTGTCCTTCATAGTCTATTCTGTTTAGCTAGCAGGTTCCCTTTGGGCTCTGTGTTATGCACTGGCCACACTGATATGGTGCTCAAAGGAAACTACACTGTGTGAACCTGGAGAAAAGTAAAGGCACAGAGATGGTTTGTGGTGAGTGGGAGAGGAAAAGTGCACTCTGAAGCAGGGGACGCCCTGTCAACGCCGCATTTCACATCTGCCACTGACGCATTCCTGCCTGGGTTTCTTAGGATTAGGATGATATCAAAAGTTACCTCCTCCAAGATGTGTTTCTCACTGCTGTTAATTGTTGGGAGTTGTTTTAAAGTTGTTTCTCTCAAGGCTCTCTACCAATGATTGTGTGATATTTTCTATACGCCCCTGTCTTAAACACTATAAGAATAAGGCTGTCTGGGTAATAAACTGAAGCCTGATTACTCATATTGAGTCCTGTTGTGCTTCCCCATCCGAGTGCAATCGATTCGGACCCTGAATCTGCGGCAGGTACCCTCCATCCAATTGTATGTGTCATTGATGAAGATGCTGAAGAGCTCTGGTTCCAAGACAGACTCCTGGTGGACACTACTCATGACCACTTCCACGTGGCTTTTACCACCTGTAAGTTTCTCTCTTGCCTATGCCAAAACCCTAGGCACTCATTATCACCCGGATGGGCTCAAACAACATATATCTTAGTTGTGGTAATGTTTACCAGGCTGGTTCGGCCTGGTTCCACAACAATTGGTTGGGGGGGACCCACGGACCCACGCCCCAGGAAAGGGGAAGGGGGAAAGGGAAAAGAGGAAAGGGAGATGGGCCTAGGAACAAAACAGTGGCAACGATCTGAGGAGGAAGGCTAATTTACTAAATAAGATATCAGAAAACAAAATAACACAATATAATACAATATAATTGGAATTGAAGCTAATAAATCAAATAAAATGAGCAAGAGTGTCCGATAAACCAAAGGCCTTACACTAACGCTGAAGGCGAGACAGCGGCGAGCACCCACTGCTGAGTGATCCCTAAGGAAAGAGAGTGTCCCGTGACCGCAGACAGTTTTTATCTGTTCCCTCTGTGCGGAAATACGTAAAGCATCGCACAGTCCTCTGGGGAATGTAGTTCTTCTTCTCTTCTGAGACAGGTATACCTGGAATTATCAATGATCCATGGAGCTGGAGTATTAACTCTTTGACTCTTAATGCACTACGTGATGTTATGATGTGGAATACCAATGCCAAAAAATCATAAAACCATGACAGATAATACTTACACCTACACCTTGAGTAGGCCTCAGTAGATCCCCAGGTCTCTGTCCAACAATTTTTCTTGAGTTAAGGTGTACATAGTTACACAGTGATTCCTGCAGAAGCATATGGGCCTAGAGATATAAAAGTCACAGTGAGGAGCACAAGGGAGATCCCTATTCCCCACTACCCAATGCACTGTTTTTCCTTAACTCTTTCCATAATCTTGGTTTTGCACATCTGGACCAGGCTGCACACTCAGGGATAAGTGACAACACAGCCCCTGTGGTATTACATACAGATAAGAGCTTTTGACTGATCCCTGCACAGAACAGAGCCATCACCCATGCCCAGTTGAGATATGGCAGTCCCTTTCTAGAGCAAGTACTCAGCACATTGCTGCTCCTTGCATGGAAGATTCTGCTGACCGAGGCCCATCTATATGTCTTGGACTGAGCCTAGAGAATGGGGAAGAGAGTCCAAGACTCTCCCCATCCTCACGGAGAAGGTAAAAGGCTTGCTTACCACCCTGCTGCCTCTGCCTCAGTGTGTTCTTAACAGATGTGTGCCTACACCAGGTTCCTGTGGAGAGACTATGACAGCAAGGACCTAGAAACACATGCACAACACCTTTCCAATCAGCACTGGAGAGGTTATAGTGTCTGCTGACTGAGATCAGAGAGAAGGCAGTGAAGAACAGCACTTTTCTGTAAGCTGTGTGGATATTTTATGCTGATGAGGACAGAGGACTGAGAAAGGAAGCAGGAAGCTTCCCTTGCATCATGGTCTCTTTGCATCATGGCTACTCTCAAGAGCAGCCAGCTGAAATGCAAAACAAGTGCAGAAACCATCCAGTCTCTAGGAAAAGACATGAACCCTGAATTTACAACTCTACTCACTGCCATACCATTGACTCATTTCTTCTGTTTAGCTTGTGTCTCTTGTCTGTGGCTAAGATCTCTGGGAAGAAGATATCTGCCCATATGCAATGAGATATATCCTCATCTCCAGATGCATCTTGTAATAGTGACAGTGGGGGGAGCAGCCAGGCCCAGTCTGTATGTACTCTGAAAGTCTTTCACAGAGAAAAACAAAAGGGATCTCAGTTTACAGTAAGACAGATCCTTCCAAGCCTTCAGACAAGAAAGCCAGTGCTCTTTGTTGTTGTACTGTGCTGCTCAGAGAATGCAAAACTAAATGGAACACTTGTGTTTTCCTCTCCAAGCACTGGAGCAAACTACATGTAATGGAGAGCTTGTACCCTGATGACCTTCATGCTTCTTGCTCTCAGTTTTTGCAGTACTTGCTTCCTAGGTGTTTTTATGTTTAACTGCATGGCTACTGCCTCCAGGTGTTTTTGAAAGATTGTGCTGGAACATACAAGCATACATCAGATGGTGATGTTTTATCCATCGACTTGTGGAAAGACATAGCTCATTAGCTTCCAGTGAGGTGGGCATGGCTTTGACATGAATGATTCTGCAGCTGCCTGGAAAAATTGTGTTTATTGTTACTGCCATGTTGATTACTTCCTTTAGAAGCATCTCATTATTTCACCCATACCTATAGTTATACCCCACTCCAAAAAAATGTCTGCAGAAATGTATCACCCTTCTTTGGTCTTTGTGCATATCTTACAGAGGATTCTGGTACTGAAACATTCCACTCCAGCAAGAGGTCTTGGAGTAAAGATGTGTGTTATACTACTGGCAGGAAAGAAAGCTGTGGATGTAGCAATTGTTTGGTACCTACTCTGAGAAGAGTGAGACAGCTTACTGGGGGGACAGCCACTTGCAGGAACTGGAAGCCTTTTCCTTTTTAATTTGTATTTCACTGTCTGGATTTTTCCTTAGGAGAACTCATTCTAAACTTAACTTTGATGTGCAGGCTACTGGATCATAGAATCATAATATCTCTGCTAATTGGACACTGCTTATCTCGCAAGGATAGAGCAAGAACCACTGCTTAGCAATTATTCTAAAAATAGCATGTGTTCAGGGGTATAAAATATTGCAACCTGTGCAATAAAGTTGGCTCAGCTGCATAATCATATTGATGTCTCTCTGAGTCCTTGCGTCGGCATCTTAAGAAGATCGTTCTGACGCAGCCATGGTTCATCCTCGTGGGGTCACCGCAACAGTTGTCCTTGGGCATTCGTGTCATATTCACAGGGTTCTCAGCCATGATCCAATTCTGAAGGATACCTTGCAGGGGGGACAGCAAGTAGATCCACGAAACTGCCTCAGCTGAGATGGGAGATGGTAATAAAGAGTGTCTGCGTGGTACAAGTATCTTCCAGTGCTGAACATTATTCAAGAACTGGCCTTTCTCTAATATACCTTATTTTTCTGTATCTCAGTTAACTGTATTCTTGATTTTAATTACTCCCATTCAGATGTCCACAGAAGTTGACCTTCTTGTGCCTTAGTTGGCCTGCCTTCTCAGGACACTTATAACAACTGAAATGCCATGTTCTACTTTCTAGGTCAGAAGTTGTTTTAAGAAGTGAATTACACAGCTATAACCAGCTCATTGCTTTCAACCTTCCATTCCACTAGAACTTCAAAACTATCTACTGCTGCCTAATTTTTGCTGATCATTTTTCCCTCGTTTCCAAACCTCTTCTACTGAAATGTTACCTTAAGCCAGATCCTCATCTTTCCCCTGCAAAAAAAAGGGTTTTGCTG
Organism: Callipepla californica brunnescens; assembly: GCA_023055505.1. Lineage (NCBI taxonomy): Eukaryota > Metazoa > Chordata > Aves > Galliformes > Odontophoridae > Callipepla > Callipepla californica. The sequence continues at coordinate 4,438,624 of JALIRH010000043.1, read as the reverse complement.
TGGGAGCCTTACCAAAATCTTTCTCTGTAAACCCCTTCTTACAAAGTGGATCTGCAATGACAAGGCAAATGTCTTACCTTCTCATCTATTGTATTGGGTCTAGTAGCTATTTGGCAAGATTTCTATTGCGCTGCTTGAACAAAGATTTACTGTTTGTGTCATACTGTTATTAAGCTGCTTCTTGGTATTTTCTTTTTCCTTTCCATATTGTAATTGTATGTAGAACATGACAGAGCATATTGACTGTTTCTCTGTTGCTTCACAATCTTTTTGAACTATTTGGGAGTATTCTATTTACTCAGACATTTAATATGTCCCTCTCAACCTATTATTTATTTACCAGCATTTATACACACAGATGCTTCATTTCATTTCATTATTTCATTTCATTTCATTTCATTTCAATTTCATTTCATTTCATTTCATCAAAAGAGGTCTCAGTTTTTCTCCATTTAAAACTCAGGTGTTCTTGTGGTGGATTTTCATTCTTATGGAAGATTGGAAGATTAGGTTTAAATATGTCATGAACATTTACAGAATGACTTGCTTTCTCCAACGGTTCCCATCTCATAATCTCAGATTATTGGCATTAACAACCAGTTTACCCATTGCCTCTAATGAACATACAGTTGTGGCGATTTTAACATCCTTTTCTAGCTGAAAACAGATAAGAGCTCCTGTGTTGGAATGTGAACACAACTAGGCATCAGATTTTGAATCTTCAAGACAGAGGACCTCAACTTTTGCAAGTATGCAGTGGTACTTTCATTCAGTCCTGATCTTACTTCATCAGCGCTAGCTGCTTTGAGAGCCTGCTGACATCCTAGCATGTGACAGTGACATGCACAACCTTGAGAAAATCAGAAAGTAAAATGTTAAAGGTAGAACTTTCTTCTTTCTCTGGGTCATGTTCACCTTTCTCTTTACTTCCCTAGGACAGAAGTTATGCACTTTAATAATCTTAAGATTTTTTTTTTACTCCAACTTTGGAATGTAACTGTATTAAAAAAAACCCAAACAAACAGTAACATCAACACAACATAATATATTAATATTGGATGGTAAATGGCAGCCCTCTGCAGTTTGTTCAACTATGTATATAATAATGATGTATATAATAATGATGTAGTGATTCCATCACTGTCAGCATATTCTGATCCACTCCTTGTCAAATCACAGCCTTGTAAAGGATACCATACATCACTTTCTTTACCTTTCAGTTTAACAAGTTACAGTTCAGGTTATGTTAACTTTACACAATCAGAAAGAGCGGAAAATGAAAACTTAGAAAAGAAAAAGCCAGGCACATACCTGGAGCGCTGTCCTATGTCCATGGGGTTGCTAATTGTTTTGCACTGCTCTTAGACCTTTGCCCAAGTTCATGGAATGGGCACATGAAGCTTGTCCAGGGCCTTTAAAATACGCATTATTTCCTGTCATGTCCTGTGACTAAGTCCTGAATTTCTCATCTGAAGAAGAAAAGCATGCTATAAAAGTTTGTTTTTAATTTGTAGCCTGTAGATGTCGGAACATATATTTATATCAGGGATTTTTGTAGAGAACTATTAAAAATATGAGTGGGTTTTCTTGAAATTGACTTTTTATATTAAGGAAATAATGAATGTGTTTTATTCTGATAATTATATCTGAAATGTATTCTGGCTACCTGGAGATCTCTGAAAAAAAGAAGAAAAATAAATGCTTGAGTTTTCAGAAAGCGACCCCATTATTGTACTGTGTGCCTGTTTTGTAATGGCAATAACAACAGAAGAGGGGTCGTAATTCAGGACAAACTGTTCAAAATTCAGAGCGTAAAATCCCCCACTGATGTCACTTATCTGAGTGACATTTTAGGTGAAGATGTCACCCTTTGCTGTCTTTCACAAGTATTTTATAGAAACACAAATTCTTTATGATGAGAACTTATCTCTTGCTGAGCTTTGTGATGGGGCAATTGTGAGGCCTTGAAATTTCAAGTGTATGGGAACTTGTCCCACTGACAGAACTACCAATGTCTCATGCAGTGTGGTGTGATATTAGCAATGTTTTTAGTCAAAAGAGCATCCTTTTCCAGGAAAAAAAATAAAACAAAACAGTGCTGGCAGGCTCTGCTGTAGGCTGAATGCTCTCTATCTGCACTCATGATGGCAGAACACTCTGCCTGTAGAGTCCTACCTGGGACTAGAACTAAGCAATAGAATTAAGAAAGGCTTATTTACCTTTGTTTTCTCTCCATGGTGATTGACCTATAATCAGGGCATAGGAAAAATAAAGTAAATAAATCATCAGATAAACCAAGAAAATGGCACAGATGCTGGCTCAGAGCTCCAGTCATCTGGAATTGGTCATCTTTCCACTGGACAGAGAAGGAGCATGAAATAGAAACACCTAAAGTGCATAGGGGTGATGATCCTGACTCTTTTAGTAAAAAAGAGCACTAAAGAAAACTCAGGCAATTAAGGCAGTCAAATGCAGAAAAGGAAAATAAGAAACAGGAGCATACTATGTGAAATTCAGGCTGCTTATCTGTGATATCCATGTATCTGACAGGCTCCAAGAACAGACTGAAGAGCTCCAGTACAAATCTGCAGTTCAGTGCAGCGCACACAAGTAGCGGTGCCTGGCCTACCACCTCCACCAGCTGGTTGGCTGGGAAAGCCATGGCATCAGCCCCCATCACTCATCTGTATGGCTACATAAAGAGCTCGAGACTTGTATTTGCACCCAGTGGCTGCACCACGATCCCAGACCATCTGGTGAGGATGGATTGGCCCAAGAATCTCTGAATGTGGTTGCCTACATTCAGTAGACATGAGTGGCTCTATGGAAGGGACATCAATTTGCTCAGTGCATTGTTTCTGGCTTCTGGCTCATGCTGTGTCTGGCACAGGGCTTGACTTGCCTCTGAATAACAGCACACAGGGTCAGGGACAAAATGCATTTATCATCTGTAAGAAAGCGAGTAAAGAAAGTGGGGGAAAGGAAAAACTGCAGGGATGTTTGGCACAAGGCTGCTGAGTCTTTGCAGTTGGCTTGGGCTGTGCTGAGAAGAGGCATGGGATCAATGAAGGCAGCACGGGGAATGGAGTGGTGGGTGGGCTCTAAAGACCAGGAGGAAAAAAGAGGAAAACACATGTGAAGAAAGGCGTTTCTTTTCCTCCAGTTCTGCTATCTGAGAATGTCTGTCCTGAAGTGCCATGGCCACCAGCAGCCTGGTGTGTGACATGACCGACTGTGGCCCATCAGACAGGAGGAGACATGGGGTGGGGAAACAGAACACATTTTCTGGCAGCTCACCAGAACACCTCAAGCAATCTCTGGGACTGGAAGAGCTGAGTAAATGCTGCTGGCAGATGCCATTACTATGGGTCCCTGTTCTGCTTAGCCCCATCAGCAGACAGGGATGCCTGAGTTCTCCAGCTCTCCTTTATTTGGTAAAACTTAATGGGATTTCATTCCTGGCTTGTTCCAAAAATACTGCTTGCAATTTTCCTTCCCAGATTATCCTCTTCTCCAAAACAAAGAGCTCCTTGTGTGTTTAGAGTCCAAGGGAGGGGCTGTGCTGAGCCTGCACTTTTGACTATGAAATATGAGGACAGATCCGTACTGATATTCCCAGCCCAGCACATTGTCCTTTCTTTGCAGCATCTTTTGGGAGTGCACTGTCAAATCTGTAGCCACTGATCCCTGTTATTTTCAATCAATACTGTAAGTGCTGCTGAAGTTTTCTGGCCATGCTGAAGAATGTGGAGCTGCAGAGCTGGAGTGGCCAGCAGAGGGTGAACTTGTGATGCTCTTTCTCCAAACCAAACTTTTCTCTGACTTAAAAGTACCCTCATTTGGCCTTATGTTTTGCTGAATGAAGCTGCGGGAAGGGAAGGGAAGGGAAGGGAAGGGAAGGGAAGGGAAGGGAAGGGAAGGGAAGGGAAGGGAAGGGAAGGGAAGGGAAGGGAAGGGAAGGGAAGGGAAGGGAAGGGAAGGGAAGGGAAGGGAAGGGAGAAGGAAAGGTACAGAGTTCCATCTGATAAGTGAAGTTAACATGCTGGGAAACATGCTTGGCTGCTTCTAGCTGGGTCCACTTTCTAGAAAATTCTACTAGTACTGCACAGTGGAGGGAAAAAAGGAAACAGAAGAAAACGTGGAATAAGCTTTATGAACCAGAGGATCTTGACACTGAGAGTAGATGTCTTCTTAAAAATCTGTTTATTCCTAGCCACAAATGGCTGAACTTCAGCACAGAGTGAAGTCTTTTTCTAACAAAAGGCTTAGACAGTGTGTCTATGATGACAACTTCTAACTGGGTGGGAGGGAAGAAAGAAGAAGGGCAATTTTCTCAGAAGAACACTCTGAGGCACACTCAGGAATAAAGCCCACACAGCACAGTAAGGAGCAGGCATTTCAGCCCGCTATGGATCACTGGTTGCAGAGATGCTTAGCACCCTGCTAATGTGAAATCCTCCATATTTCCCACTAGCTGATTTGAGAAGTTTTCCATTTGGCTTCCTTTCTGTCAAGTCTTCAGCAACCTCTCTGAGGTGTGGTTGAAACGGACCTGCTAGCAGCAATATCCTCAGGACTGCAGATGCTGGCATGAACCATCACTTGGTACCTACTGCCAGGGAAGGTTCAAGCTATGAAGAGCTGCATACGGAGGATCTACTGATTCAGTATGCAGGGTGATCCTGCCATGAATTTGCAGGTAGCTTCATACCATTTTCTTTCCTTTACTGCAGCCTAGCTACTATTTGGACATTATGGCAGCTCCAACTCCAGCCAATTAATTCCACTCCAGCTTCACACTTCTTTTTTTTCTTTCTTTTTTTTTTTTTTTCTCTGAGCTGTAGAGAAGAAAGGTGGAGTGGTGAGAGGGAGAACTGAATTACACATTCTTGCTTTTCCTTTATGATTGGCAGTCTGGGTGTGTGACTCTACCTTTATGCTTCACTAGAAGGTTCCTGTTTTCATGTGGTCTAAGCAAGAATATTGTTTGCTGGTACTGTAAGAGCATCTTGGATTGTATAAAGTGTTTCCTAGAGCCCAGCTTTCCTTAACTAGTTGTTAGTGCCAGAGAACAGCTGGCTGCATTTCTTGCATTAGCATGAAGTCATTAATCAGCATCTCAGGAATGCTGGTGCCATGAACTCAGAATGGGAAGATCTCAAGCTTTTCAGCAAAAGCAGCTTCTTTGGAAAATACTAAAAAGTGCCTCATGTAGATAAAGCTGAATATACTTTAGAATGAGAGTTTTAGAGGAGTAGTTTAAAAATACAGGCGGAGTTGGAAATTGTGAGAATGATGTCATATGACAAGGGAGGTGTGGGTGGGTGAAGAAAGATGACATCACTTCCTGTCTGGTCTCTTAACACTTCTGTAAATGAAAGGATAGACTGATTCGAAGCTTGTCTCTAGCTGCTAGGAGTTATGGAAACATAATGTCCCAGACTCCCCTAGAGACAGGCTTTTGCAGTTCACCTGGCATTACATGCATTACAATGACTGCATGGTGAATCTTGAAGGAATAAACTAGAGCTTGGGGCCTAGCTGGGAGCTAGCTGTGCAGTGAAGGGTGCAGAGAAGACGGCAAATGAGTTCTGTTCCACTGAGATGTTGAGTTTGAGACCTCCCCTCCTCCAGCCAGCTCCCAGGACCAGGAAGGTGAGGCAGCTATGACAGGACAGGATAACTGCATACTGTATATTCAGGCTTCATTTTCCTCGTATCTTCCTGTTCTGGACAGGAGGTAACATGAAATGCAGCCTAATACAAACCTCCCGCACACCAGAATTCTATTCTGTTCTTCCTGCTCTTTCCAACACACAGGTATTTATATGTCATGAAACGCCAGCACTACTTTGACACAAGGAAAACAGTCTTCTTCATTTGGATGGATTTGTGATGGCTGGATTTGCAGCCTCCTCTGTTCATGGCTCTCCATAAGCCAGGAGACAACCTCTTTCTAATCTGCTGTGTACCTAGGCCTGCCCCAAAGGCACAGAACTCCTGACCAGAAGATCATATAGTGCTGTTTTGAGTGCCTGAAGCTCAAGCTCAGCTCAGTTTTATCTCCTCTGTAATGTGCACTGTGAAGCATATGACATTTACACTCAAGGACCCCCTTCTACTCAGGGTATCTGCTTAAGAACCCTTCCTCTAAGAGTGTCTGTGTCCAGGAGCTCTCATGCAGATACTGCCTGTGCCCTGGTACCCTCTATTTGGTTCTGTATACACTCAGAAACCTGCTCTTTGGAAAGATATCTTAATTCCCCTACCTTTCATTCCCATTACATACTGAGTGTCATCAAATAGAGAGTGCTAAAGCCTTGTTGACCACCCCTTGTAGGGGCTGTCACACTGTGGTTCTGCTGTATATATGCAATCCACAGTTAATGATGTCAGGGCAACAATTAGATTAAATGAGCACAGCTGGAACAAAGAATCTGGCGTGGGAACAAAGCTGTTCTGTCAGTATAAATATCTTGCTCCCATGCACACTCAGTCTTGTGCTGGTGTTAGCAGCAGTGCACATGAAGGAACAACTAAGAGTGGAGGTGTTTGGTGTGCTAGGGCAGTGGGAAGCTGCTGTCAGCAGTGAGGTGTGGGGGAGGAAAACAGTGTAACAGATGGGGGAATTTTAGGGGAAAGAGAGGAATTACTTAGGATATAGGCAAAGCATCAAAAGAGGTTAGAGTTATAATGGTCAGGCCTGGACTAGTGGCCAGGGCAAGAGGGGAGCAAGGAGTGTACTGCAACAGACATGAAAAATAAGGGATTTAGGCACACTGTGCGCCAGCTGAGTGTGGGTGACGCAAAAGTAGCAGAAGGTGGCACAGGAGCTTCACCCAAATTTGAGGAATGAAATCGAATTTCCTTGGGGTTCCCAGTGAAGGTGAGGTCCTCTGCAATGATCTGCTATGCTCCATAGCACCTGGCCTCTCTGGTCAATGCCATAGTCATGCTAGGGCCAGCTGCTGGAGCAGCACTGATCTGCCAGGCAGCTCCAGGTGATAATGCACTGCCAAGTACATGGGAAGTGCCTGGATGCTCTATGGGGATCACTCCAAGCCCTTGCTTGTGTACACTGCAGGGCTACCTGCAGCACATTGTGGTTCTGCAGAGGTCTGCTGCCATGCGATTTGATAACTCAGTGGCTTCTCATTTCTCCAAACATTTCCTCAACTCTCCACAGAAGTCTACATATTCTTCAGTTTTGGTTGTGAAAGATGTGAAGTAGGGAATGAGTCTGATGGCAATACCTGCTCTAGAAGACAGTGTGTGGCAATGGGGCAAAAGATGAAGAGCAGATCCTGGAAAGGAGGCACATTTTCCTAGCATTCATGCTACCCCTCAAAAGGAACATGGAACTACCCGAGGTGCTGATGTAACACCAAGACCTTTTTCTTCTCCTTCAAGAGTGTGTGTGTGAGTGTGTATGTGTGTATCTGTATCAGAGAGGGTTTTGCTCTGTAATTTTTTCAGCAGCAATGTTATGTGACTGTGGATTAAATCACCTTTCCAGGGACTATGGTTCTGTATTTCCACTGAAAGATTCTGGAAGTCCTTATCTTTGATCCTTGATTGTGGCAAAGGATTCTCTGGTGTCAGATGGGTCTAGAATGGATTCAGGCTGTTTTGTCACAGATATAAGTCTATTCTTCTAATATGTTTGTTTGGAAAATTGGGAGTATCTTCCTGAGGTTAGATTGGCATTAACCACTGTGAACAGCAGTGGGATGTTGTTTCTTGTCCCAGAATTCCTTTATGAAACACATACGAGAAACTTGTTCTTCCTTCTGTCCAGAATGTGAGAAGAATAAAAATATAAATAAATGTCAGCACCATGGGGGAGCAAATCTGATCTGACCATCAAATGTGAGGCAAAGGAGAGACATATCTTCAAGCAGTGTCTGGAGGTTTTACTTTTCAGGAAACAAGAGACATGTCAAGCATCCAAATTCTACTAAAAGTCACATCTTGGTTCTCTTATCCTGACCTGGGCCTATGAAAATCCTCTACCTTTGCCCTGTGGTGTTAACTAAGAAATGGATATTATTATTGTACAAATAAGTATTATATAAATAAGCATGTGAAGCATTTGATCCAATTCTTCTGCTTTCTTGATTCTTTAATAGTTCTGTTAATGTTTTTAATGTTTCCTAAAGTTAGAGATGAGGCTTGGCTCTTGCTTCACTTCCTGTTTAAAAAAACAGAGGAATCTTATTTTTCTTCTACTAGGACATCTAGAACCTCTTAACTACAGGAAGACTCTGGTGAAGTATCATATGAGCTCCAACTCAATTTTCAATTACTGCTCCATAAAATTAGATTTGGAAGCTGATCCAAAAGGGAGATCATAAGTAAATTGACAGCAAAATTAGCAATAACATTCGTAATCCATGCCTGCATATCTGCAAACAGTCTGTAACTGCAATCTGTCTGCCTACTGCATGTATTATGGGTACAGGCTTCAGATTCAGAATTCACATGGATTTCACAGACTTTGCATGTAACATTAAAACCTTCTTTCTGAGAAGCCAGTAAGCAGCTTTCCAAGCATGAGAGATTTAGCATTTTCATTGCTAGTTGCCAAATTGGAAGGAATTTCCAAGGATAATTATGAACTTTTCGGGCAGTTCCTGTACCAACTTCTGAGCTCCAAAAATATTAGAAAAGAGAGTAAAATGGAGTAGCACTTCACAGTCTGGATTGACTCACTGTCAGCTTCATAGAGTCATAGAATCACAGAATCATAGAATCATAGAATTGTTTGGGTCAGAAGGGACCTTTAAGATCATCTAGTTCTATCCCCCAGTGCTACAGGCAGGGACACCTCAAAGCCCCACCCAACCTGGCTTTGAATGCTTCCAGGGAGGGAGAATTCGCCACCTTGCTGAGCAGCCTGTTCCAGTGTCTCACCACTCTCGCAGTAAAGAATTTATTCCTAATATCTAGTCTACATCTATCCTCTTCTAGTTTAAAACCATTTCGCCTTGTCCTCTTGCTACATGCCCTTATAAAAGGCCCTCCCCAGCTTTCCTGTAAGCTCCCTTTGGGTACTGAAAGGCAGCTGTAATGTCCCCTTGGAGCCTTCTCTTCTCCAGGCTAAAAAGCCCCAGCTCTCAGACTGTTCTCATGGTGAGGTGCTCCAGCCTTCTAATCATCTTCATGGCCCTCCCCTGGACCTGCTCCAGCAACTTCACATCCTTCTTGTGTTGGAGGCTCCAGAGCTGAACACAGTACTCCAGGTGAGGTCTCATGAGAACAGAGTAGAGGGGCAGAATCATATCCCTCGACCTGCAGGTCACAATTCTCTTGCTGCAGCCATGGATACAGTTAGCCTTCTGGGCTGCAAGCTCACATTGCTGGCTCATGTTGAATCTTTCATCGTCACTACAAAATCCTGCTCCTCAGGGTTGCTCTCAAACTATTCTCCACCCAGCCTGTATCTGTGCTTGGGACTGCCCCAACCCAGATGCAGGACCTTGCACTTGGCCTTGTTGAACTTCATGAGGTTGGCACGGGCCCACCTCTCAAGCCTGTCCAGGTCTCTCTGGATAGCGTCCCTTCTCTCTAGTGTGCCAACTGCACCACTCAACTTGGTGTCATCTGCAAACTTGCTAGGATGCATTTGATCCCTATGTCCATGTCACCTACAAAGATGTTAAATAGCATTGGTCCCATGTTTCCTAAATGGGTGCTGTTTAACCAGTCAGTGCAGCTGTCTACATTAGGATGAGAGAAATAGTACCTTATACTCTTCTGACTCAACTGCTCTGAACTCCAGTGACTGCAACAGCCCTGGTTTATACTGAGTGAAGTGTGTCTTGTTTTATGTGCTCAGACATGGATGATGGAGATGTGGCATCGGTCTCTGGAGGTGGTTGGTATCCCCACTATGACAACTCAGTCTGAAGGACAGATTTTCATAGTGGTGGGAATCTAAGGTGCAAAATCACTAAGGTCAGCATGACAAGTGGGTGGCTAGTTTGACAACATAGAGTTTTGGGGTCACATTGGGAAATAAATCCTCAATCACTGTATCTCTTGTGCTAGTATCACAGAGCTTAAATATGACAACAGACAACAGAGGCAAGTGTGCTTGAATGATAACTATTGGGAGCCCATTGTGTGCACAGAGACTTATCTGAATAGCTGAAACCATTGTCAAGAGTGCGATGGACATATAAAGAGTTTAATGACCCTTCCTGAGTGCACAATTAATACATACAGCTGGACTGACTTTGAGGCAGCAGCACAGTAGGAAATAAGGTTTGCCAGTTAGACACATGAACACTATACCCAATTATATTTAGCTACAGACACCGTTTCCAACTTCTCTGGTCCTTATAACAGTCTCAGAATCAACTAATGAAGTTGGAAGGGTCCTCTGAAGATCTTCTGATGTAACCACCTATGCTCAAACAGGACTACCCAGCTGGTTATCTGTGCTTTAACGGAAGGTCTAGAAACGTGAGGCTTGGCTTCCCACAGGAACACCAAATAACAGCATAGCTGAGCAGTGGTTTTGAGCTTCTGACTGGTGCTTCTGATGCCAGGAAAGAAGGATTTGAGAGAAATAAACAGGATCCTAAGCTGTTAAGTAAGCTGCAACCAGTACCATGAACATTTTTGGAGTTTCAATGTAGTTGAACAGTTTAACTGCAGAGTCCATGTTCTCAAGGATGGAACATAATGAGGCATAGACTGCAGTTAGTAGTTTGCAATGTCAGGCTTCAAGGCAAGGAAAAGAGATGCAGCTGAGGTGCATGGCCCGTCCACTGAGCTGAAGCTCCCTCTGTGATTAAAAGAATCTATCAGTGCATGCTAGGAAGGAGGGCAGAACACTCATTCATCAACATCTCAGAAGCAACTAAGATCCTACTTTCAATATCAGCTGGGACCTGTCAGGAGCTGCATGGGCATGAACGCAGATAACAGGATCATGTGCTTATCAGAGCAACTGGGCTTGTGTCCTCCTGGAAAGGTTGAGATGTGTTTGGGTCTGACCAAACTCAGGACGTTGGATGCTGGACTCTAGGCTTTGCCATTGCCAAAGGCAGCAGCTGAAGCAGGTGTCTGAAAACTGCAGTTTGGAACTGAAGTGTCTCAGTTCCACTCGCAGAACATAGGTCACATATATCCAAGCCTTACCATTGTGAGCCAACATAAATGAATGTGTCACCACAGCATTGATGGGAAGGAGATAAACAGGAGTCATCTTGATTTGGCATGTGGGAAAAATCTGTCAAATCCACTCTGATTGTGTTGCAGTCTCCAGGCACTTCCTACTCTGGTGATGAGGGATTACAGAAGGGAGATGGAGCACAAGGGATCCCATCCCTGAAGGGATCACAGAGCACCTGGGAAATTTCATCAAAATATAGAGATACTCTCTGAGAAATAAAGGAAGCACTAAATAGCTGAATTTTCAGTAGCAGATGTTCTCGTGTGTAGTTTTAACTACAGATTGATCTGGGGGAGGATCAAAAATGAGAAAGAGTGGGAGCAGGGTGCAATGGGGAGAAGAGGTTGAAGGGGACAGGGAAGGCCAACAGGACAGGGAAGTGTGGGAGACATGAGGAGAGTGATGAGCTGGATTGCCATGGGGCAACAGCAGGAGAGAAAGCAGAGAGGGGTGAGAGGGAAGGGAAATTAAGAAAAACAAATGGATGAAGGAAGGAGACAGAAAAAAAAAATCTAGGAGAGTGGGAGAGTGAAAGAAGCCTACTACTACAGTGAGATAAGTAGCAGAGAGTAAAGAAGAAAGGGAGAAGGATTCTGTAATTATTAATTTGTAGTCTGAGAAATGTGCAAAACAGATGGTTTTAATCTTGACTTGCTAAATAAGTAAGCTAAAGCTTTCACCATTGTTACGCACACTGTTTGTTATCCTTCCCACAGAATGCTCCCCTCTTTAGCTAGTGTATCAGTTACACTCCGGATAAAGGGGTGGAATGTCCTGCTCTTCCTGAATGCTCCCCTCCCTCCCTCCTGCCTACCCAGCCATGTAAGGTCTGTCACATTCCTCTTTCTGGACTGAGAGGCAACCAGCTTTTTTATGCTGGTTCTTGGTCTCAGGAAGCTGAAAGCACTGGAGTTTGTGGAGTGCTCATAAGTTTTTGCCCAAAATCTCATTTCCCTTTCTGGCATCAATTATCTGTTACTTCACTGCTTTTAGGGGCTCAAGAGCTACTCAATGATAATTAGCCTAAACGAAGACAGAAAAAGCCCTATGGCAGTCAGCCCATGAGTAGGTCCAGCCCCACATCCTGGAGTACCCTTTGGAAAGTGAAGAGTTCTCAGAGTCTGCCTGTCTGCTTTGTTAAAGTTGGCAAATGTGGCATGTTCTCTTCAGCCAGTGATGTGCAGTACCTCTGGGGAGAACATCGAGGTGCACGCAATGCAAACAGCGCTTACGTAGTAGCACAAGCATTGACTAAATGATGGTGCTGGCCCTGTGTTGTGAATTTGGTGTCCTATTGCTATTGTGTGGGCAAGCTTCTTCTCAGGCTCTAGCCACTGGGATCTCCTTAAAGAAAAGGGCCCTGCAACCTGTACTTAAAGCCAGCACAGCTGATGAGCATGCATTGAGGTCACAATGTAAAATTAATTAAAGGAAATTCAAAATTGTCAGTTAAACCATATCAGAGGTCCTTGTATTTTTGTCTGTTTCCCCAGACTGAACATCCCCATCACAATCTAATTAAAACCGTTCAGACAACTGACCTGTTTTTCTGACCCTTGCATCCCCATTAGAGCATAAAGTGGATTTGGGGCAAAGCTTCTGGTTTAGATCTATGCTAAGGAATATATTTCCCCCTGTACTGTTCACCCAAGTCACAAGGGGAAGCAGGCTGGCATGTGGTAAACTCAGGGAGAGTCAAGGAACACATCAGAAAATGACATTACTGTTACAAACCAAGATGCTAGTGTAGACACAACATGTCTTTGTGCTACTGACATGCTTGCTCTGGGACTGGGTGGGAAACTTGACTGGGAGGGGGAGGGGGAGAGGGAGAGGAAGAGGACGGGTGGATCTGGGCTCTCCAGCTACGGTCACTCAGGTGCTCATTTACTGGTTCAGACTGTGACCAGGCAATTCCATTGCAGTGAGCTAAATTGTATCTTACTATAAGTAAATGTTTGCCATGTCACTGATGGTACTTGGATCACAAATGCACATTATGCAGCATATCCTTCTCACCTGTCTTCTCTTAACACAGACTCTGTGGGTCCAAGAGAAGGATTAAAAGCCCACTTCCAAGTGTCACTGTACCCTGGAGATGCTGAAAAGCATAAACATCTACTTTCCAAATTTGAAGATTTCCAAAGTTTTTCATATCAGTATGAATAGAAACTCCCTGGTAAAGACTGTTTTCTTGCAAAGGCAGGGAGGCATGTAAAACCTGTTACAGATTCCAGAAGTTTTCTTGCACTTTGGCCACAGTGACCCCAGGCAATGCTATAGGCTTGGGGCAGAGTGACTGGAAGATTATGTGGAAGAAACGGACCTGGGGGTGTTGATCAGCACTTGGCTGAACATGAGCCAGCAGAGTGCCCAGGTGGCCAAGAAGGCCAAAGGCATCCTGAAATAGTGCATCCAGCAGGAGCAGGAGGTGATCATCCCCCTGTACTCAGCCCTGGTGAGGCCGCATCTCAAGTGCTGTGTTCAGTTGCAGGACCCTCACTGCAGGAAAGATATCGAAGCCCTGCAGCATGTCCACTGGAGCTTTGATGGGTCTGGAGCACAGTCCTTTGGGGAGCAGCTAAGGTGACTGGGTCCAGGACTGTTTATTCTGGAGGATGCTCAGGGGAGAGATCTTACTGCTCTCTACAGCTACCTGAAGGGAGGTTGTAGTGAGCTGGGGGTCGGCCTCTTCTCTCGTGTGGCTAATGATAGGACTAGAGGGAATGGCCTCAAGTTGTGCCAGGAGAGATTCGGGTTGGATATTAGGAAAAATTTATTCTCTGAAACAGTGGTCATTTGCTGGAATGGGCTGCCCAGGGAGGTGGTTGTGTCGCCATCCCTTGAAGTGTTCAAGGAATGTGCAGATATGACACTAAGGGACATAGTTTAGCAGGGAAATATTGGTGGTAGTTGGATGGTTGGACTGGATGATCTTGGAGATCTTTTCTAACCTTGATGGTTCTAGGATTGTAAGTTCCTAATCTGTTAAAAATGTTCTAAATAAGCTAGGTTGTAATATAACCACGAGAGATTGTACCAATGGCAAACAATAAAACAAGCCCCACTGTATCCTGGTAATTGCAATTCTTTGCTCTGACAGTGGTATCTACAGGTTAGAAAACAGAAATGTGTAGAGGCCATGGAAAACATCCAGAAGAAGGTTCCAAAATCATGGGAAATCTTTCACCATTTGATAACCGAGGGAACTGGTGTCAGAACATTGATTGGTAACTTGATCAAAGATAGTGCATATTTCCCACCTACAGACTGGGTTTTCAGATTTTTTTCACAGGGAAATGTCAAAGCTGAGAACTGTATACCTTCTTCCCTCTCCACATCCTTTTTCAAGGGAGCACAATGCGTGTTCCGAAATGATTGCTCATAACAACATTTTAACTGACCTTTGAGGCACTATGATGACTTATTTTACTACTGATCTGCTCAAAGAATACTCATGCTCTTCTTTTTAAGAATAGTCTTAATTTAAAACCTGTAATTCTTTTACCTCCACTTATCAGCATAAATGAAGACTGGGGACAGTCTTGACTTCAGTGACATGAAACTGTGAGGTTTGAGAGGAGGGAATATGGCAAATAGAAGGATCAGAACCCTGGACTTCAGAAGAGCATACTTGGGCCCATTCAGGGATCTTCATGAACAAAAGTCAAGCGTAGGTGTCTGCAGCCCCACGTGGATGGCAAAACATAAAAGTAAATGAACAGAAGTGGAAGCAGGATCAAATCACCCTGGAAGAATAAAGACACATACACATAGAAATGGAGTGAGGAAAGCCAAAGCTCATCTGGAGTTGCATGTGGTGAGGGATACGAAGGGAAAAAGATAGACTTCTACAAGTATATGAACAACAACAGGAAATCTAGGGAGAATGGGAGCTGATAAAATCAGGGACCAAGTGAAAAAAGATATGGAAAAGGCCAATGTAGTCAATACTTCTTTACTGTTAAATGGTGTCAGTAATCCCATGACCCTGCAACCTGTGTAAAGTCTGGAATAAGGAACAGTCCCATCTGGTAAATGAGAATCAAGCCAGGAAACATTTAAGCAAAGTGAACATATATCCACTCCACAGAAGTGGATGGGATGCATCCCTGAATGCTGAGAGTGCTAGATGATGTCATTATAAGGTCATTCTCAACAATCTTTGAAAAGTCCTAAGGATCAGGAGAGGATATTCCTTATGATCCTGGTGCAAATACCACTCTTATCTTCACAAATGGCCAGAAGGAGAACACAGGGAACTGCAGGCTAGTCAACCTTGATCACTGGGAAGGGATAGTTCCTCCTGGAAACCATTTCCAAACATGTGAAAAGCATGGATTTAAATGGGAGTAGTCAACATAGAGTCATGAAGGTGAAATCATGCTTTACCAATACAACAGTCTTCTACAATGAAACAACTAGATGATCATCAAAGGGAGAACAGCGAATGTTTATTCTCTCAATTTAGAAATTTCTGACGTTCTCTCTTGCAGCACCATTGACAAAATAATGAAGGATGAACTAAATAAGTGAACAGTAAAGTGGGCTGAAAACTGACAGTGCTGCTCTGTGATCAGAAATACAAAGTCCCTCTGGAGGCCAAACACTAACAGTGAAAACCAGAGGCTGATACTGGTGCACGTACTGTTGAAAATCTTCATTAACAACTGGATGGTGGAACAGACATCCTCAGTACAGTCAGTACAGAAGCGGATGGTATATTTGAAGCACTGGATGTTTGTGCTACCATTTAGAAGGACCTTGTGAGACTGGAGAAATGTGCAAACATTCTGGCAAAGGGTAATTCCATGTCCTTCACCTGTGGGGGGACAATTCCCCAGTACAGGTGTGGGGTCAAAAATCTGAAGGGCAGCTTTGCAGGGAAGGACCTAGAGATCATAGAATCATAGAATCAGAGGGGTTGGAAGGGACCTCAAGAGATCATCGAGTCCAACCCTCCTGCCAAAGCAGGTTCCCTACACCAGGTCACGCAGGTAGGTGTTCAGGCTGGTCTTGAATATCTCCTGAGAAGAAGATTCCCAGGTCACACAGGTCCCTCTCTACAGAGCTCCTCTCCAGCAGGTCATCCCCCAGCCTGTACTGGTGCATGCAATTATTCTTCCCTAGGTGCAATACTCTACACTTGCAAATTAAATTTAATCCAGCTTCTGACTGCCCAGCTCTCCAGCCTGTCCAGGTCTTGCTGAATGGCAGCACAGCTTGTTGGACAGTAAGTTGTCTACAAGATATCAGTATGCCCTTGCTGCAAGGGAGATCAACAGCATCTTGGATGCACTACCCAAAGCCTTGCCAGCATGTCAAGACTGGTGAAGATACATCTAGAGAATGGTGTCCACTTCTAGGTTATCCAGAGAAAGAAATATAGGGACACTGCCCACCACAAGCTGAGAGGAGGAGTCAGGGTGTGAGAATTGCGTAGGCTGTTTATCAACGAGGAGAAACTGGACGGTTGTTATCACCATCAAGTAAGTGATAAGTGCGGGGGCTGCTGTTAGTGACCTGGCAAGGGTGAGAGGGCAGAGCCAGCACTACCGGCAGCAGAATGGGGCTGATCAGTCACACCCCATGAAGGCTCTGTTGTAGCGTTAGTGAGGCTGCAGGTCTGCATCAGTGTTTTTGTCTTTGTTCAGGAAACTTGCTCTCCTGATGACAGACCCCGAGACCACAGGTTCAAACATGGTCTCTACCAGATGGTGGGCTTCCCTCAAGAAGCCAGTGGCAACCTGGATAAAGGGTCTGCCCAGAGATGTGGCTGTTCAGGTCTCTGGCTGCAGGGAGTGCCAGAGCCTGCTGCCGCCGGGAGAGGGTGGGAAGAATACCACCTGTGTGAGGTGTGAGCAGGTGGATGAACTGCTCAGCCTGGTGGTGGAGCTTAGGGAGGAGGTAAAGAGGTTAAGAACCATCACAGAGTGCGAGCAGGAGATTGACTTCCCACTCTCAGCAAGTTTGCTGATGATACGAAGTTGGGAGGATTGGCTGACACACCTGAAGGCTGTGCTGCCATTCAGCAAGACCTGGACAGGCTGGAGAGCTGGGCAGTCAGAAACTGGATGAAATTTAACAAAAGCAAGTGTAGAGTCTTGCACCTAGGGAGGAATAATTGCATGCACCAGTACAGGCTGGGGAATTACCTGCTGGAGAGGAGCTCTGTGCAGAAGCACCTGGGTGTCCTGGTGGACTACAGGTTGACCATGAGCCAGCAGTGTGCCCTGGTGGCCTGGAGGGCCAATGGCATTCTGGGATGCATTAAAAAGAGCGTGGTCAGCAGGTCAAGGGAGGTGATCCTCCCCCTCTACTCTGCCCTGGTGAGGCCTCATCTGGAGTACTGTGTCCAGCTCTGGGCTCCCCAGTACAAAAAAGACAGGGATCTCTTGGAAAGAGTCCAGCGCAGGGCCACAAAGATGGTGAAGGGCCTGGAGGATCTCCCCATGAAGAAAGGCAGAGTGAACTGGGTCTGTTTAGCCTTGAGAAAAGAAGAATGAGAAGGGATCTGATCCAGGTTTATAAATATCTGAGGTGTGGGGGACAAAGTGGCGAGGCCAGACTCTTTTCAGTAATGTGTGGAGACAGGACAAGGGGGAATGGACAGAAACTGCGGCACAGGAGGTTCCGCACGACTGTGTGCAAGAACTTCTTTACAGTGAGGGGGACAGAGCACTGGCGCAGGCTGCCCAGAGGAGTTGTGGAATCTCCCTCTCTGGAGATATTCAAGACCCACCTGGATGCCTACCTGTGTGACCTGGTGTAGGGAACCTGCTTTGGCAGGGCGGTTGGACTTGATGATCTCTTGAGGTCCCTTCCAACCCCTATGATTCTATGATTTTATGATTCTATGACCTGTGGTGTGACTCTCTGCAGGAAAGACACAGAGATTGCACCCTCCAAATTGTAGTGGACCCTCTTCCAAACCAAGTCAAACCAAGAGAGCCAACTTGAGAGGAGGAATGGCAGGAAGTCCCAGCTTGGTGATGCAGGCAACCCCCATTGCGACCTACTTCAGTTCCCCAGGTGCCTCTGTGTAATAGATTTGAAGCCTTGAAACTGGAGGATAAGGCATCTGAGGATGAGATGGGAGGACTGCCTCCAGGCTTTTATAAGGCCAGCTCCACACTTAAATACTGCCTCCTCCAGTAAAGAAAGGAGGGTGATAGCCATAGATGACTCCCTCTAAGAGGAACTGAGAGCCCAATGTATCAACCTGCCCCTACCCGTAGGGCGGTGTGCTGCCTCCCTGGGGACCGGGTCAGTGATATTTCTAGAAAGCTTCCTAGTCTGATCCGCCCCTCTGAATGTTATCCTCTGTTGATAGTTCAGGCTGGCAGCGATGAGGTTGCTGAAAGAAGCCTGAGAACTATAAAAAATGATTTTAGGGGATGGGGAGGTTAGTTGATGGAGCAGGCATACAAGAAGTATTTTGCCTGTATTCCTACAGTGTCAGGGAAGGACACTGAGAGGAGCAGGAAAATGCACCTTATAAACACGTGGCTGAGAGTCTGGTGCAAATGCAAGAATTTGGGGTTCTTTGATCATGAGGCGGTCTACTAGGCACCTAACCTGAGGTCTGTTGATGGGCATCAGCTATATCAAAGGGGTAATTGTCTCCTTGCCCAGGAGCTGCTGGGACTTGTAGAGAGGGCTTTAAACTAGATATGAAGGGGGAAGGGGACAAAACCAGGCCTGTTAGAGATGAGCCTGGGGGAGCCGTAATGGGATTAGGGAGGAAGTGAGGGGCTCGGCTGAAGTGCACCTACACCAGAGCACTCAGCATGGGCAACAAACAGGAGGAGTTGGAAGCCATTGTACAGCAGGCTAACTATGACCTAGTTGCAATTATGGAAACATAGTGGGACTGCTCCCATGACGGGAGTGCTGCAATGGATGGCTACATACTCTTTCAGGAGCAATAGACGAGGAAGTAGCAGTGGTGGTGTAGCTCTCTATATTAGAGAGCGCTTTGAAATTACTGAGGTTGTGGCTGGGGATGATAAGGTTGAGTAAAGATCAGGGGAAGGGCTGACAAGACAGATATCCTGGTGGGCATCTGCTATAGACCACCAAACCAGGATGAAGAGACAGATGAGGTGTTCTACAAGCATCTGGCAGAAGCTGCATGATCGCCAGCCCTCATCCTCATGGGGGACTTCAACTTCTCTGACATATGCTGGGAATACAACACAACACAGAAAAAGCAATCTAGGTTTCTGGAGTATATGGAGAATAACTTTATGATGCAGCTGGTGAGAGAACCTATGAGAGGAGCTGCCCCACTAGACCTTCTATTCACAAACACAGAAGGTCTGGTGGGAGATGTGGAGGTCAGGGGCTGTCTTGGGCAGAGTGACCACGAAATGGTAGAGTTCTTGATTCTTGGAGGAGTCAGGAAGGGGAGCAGCAAAACTGCTACTTTGGACTTCCAGAGGGCAGACTTTGAATTGTTCAGAAGACTAGTAGGGGGAGTCCCCTGGGATTCAGTCTTAAGGAGTAAAGGGTCCAGTACAGCTGGTCGCTCTTCAAGAAGAAAGTCTTAAAGGTGCAGGAACAGGCTGTTCCCCTGAGCCACGGGGAAGAAGACCCGGTGTGAATGAATAGGGAGCTATTCTTCAGCCTCCTGGAGAAAAAGAGAATCTAACACCTGTGGAAAAAGGGACGGGCAACTCAGAAAGAGTACTTAGAAGTTGTTAAGACATATAGGGAGAATATCAGAAAGGCAAAAGCCCGGCTCAAATTCAACCTGGCCTCTGGGGTTAAAAAGAACAATAAACTCTTCTACAAATACGTTAACAGTAAGAGGAGGACAAAGGAGAATATGCATTCTTTACTGGATGAGGCTGGGAATGTGACCACTGAGGATAAAGTAAACGCAGAGGTTCTGAATGCCTTCTTTACGTCTGCCTTTATAGATCAGACCAGTTATCCTCAGGGTACTCCACTCTCTGACCTGGTACTCTCGGCTGTGGAGCAGACAAAATCCCCCACGATTCAGGAGGACACAGCCAGAGACCTACTACTAAAACTGGACTGCCACAAGTTGTCACGGTGTTATCCGTGACAAAGACAGGAGGGAAACAGAGAAGGGAGAGAGAGAGAGAAAAAACAAAAAAAAAAAAAACAAAAAACGGCACGGTCGGTGGCCCCACGGCCGCCCGAGCAGAGCAGTGCGCTCCGGGGTTGGGGGGGAGGGGGGAGGATGATGGAAATAGATGGGTCTACAAAAAAAGCCGGCACGATTTGAGGAGGAACGGTAACTTTACTAAATCTAATAAAACTGAACAATTGAGAGATACAAAGTTTCCAAAGCAAATCTGAGAGCTTATGCTGGGGAAGAACTGCAGGGGACGCACATGTGCTGAATCTCCGCGGCAGAAGAGAGAGAGCGCCTGGTGTCCAGTCCGGAGCTCCAACACTCCGCTGCTCCCCAGCACAGCATTAACTCCTTAACTGCCTGCATGATGTTCTGACGTGGAATACCGGCATCAAAACCACAAAACCACAAGTCCATGGGGCTGGATGAGATTCACCCGAGAGTGCTGAGGGAACTGGCAGAGGTGATAGCTGAGCCTCTTTCCATCATCTATCAGCACGCCTAGTTGACTGGTGAGGTCCCAGAAGACTGGGGGCTTGCCAACATGACTCCCATCTATATGAAGGGTTGTAAGGCAAACCTGGGGAACTACAGGCCTGTTAGCCTGACCTCAATGCCAGGGAAGGTTATGGAGCAGATTGTCTTGAGGGAGATCATGTGGCATGTGTGGGACAAACAGGGGCATCAGGCCTAGCCAGCACAAAGGGCTGGTCCTGCTTGACCAACCTGATCTCCTTCTGTGTGACCTGTCTGGTGGATGAGGGAAAGGCTGTTGATGTGGTCTACCTAGACTTCAGCAAAGCCTTTGACATTGTCTCCCACAGTATTCTCCTGCAGAAGCTGGCAGCCCGTGCCTTGGATAGGTACACACTTGGCTGAGTAAGGAACTGGCTGGAGGACCAGCCCCAGAGAGTGGTGAATGGAGCTAAATCCAGCTGGTGACCGGTCATGAGTGGTGTTCCCCAGGCTTCAATACCTTTGTTGATAACCTGGATGAGGGCATTGAGTGCACCCTCAGTAAGTTTGCAGATGACACCAAGTTGGCTGGAAGTGTTGAGATCCGGAATCAGGTAAACTGGGGCCTCTCACATGAGAATAAAGTATACTGGGCTTTTAGAGAATTCAAAAGAGAACAATACAAATGGGAAAAGACTGGTGGGACATATTGAGATCTCTGCAGTCAAAACAATGGATACAATGGAGCTGGGCAAACATAAGGGGAAGGGTAGCCAAAGAAACTGGTGTTGACCGGTTTGAGTGAAGGAGCTGGGCTAAGGTAGGAAGGTCAACCCGGGGAAGACATCTGACTTCATCCCAACGACCACCAGAGCGAGACCCCTGCTCCAAACTGTGCATACCTCAGTAGGAGGGACAGCATGTAAATGAGTTTCCAGAAAAACAATGACTATAATTTCTTGGAAAATTGTTAAATATGTATGTAACCGCTCTATAATTATCCAACGCTTCTGTTCATCGATACACATGTTAGAAGGAGTGATCCCCCATGTGCCCAGTGCTGAATAAACATACCTCTGTATAACCTAGCCTTGGTTATAGGGTTTGATTCTACACGTCAGTGTCAATCTGCCTGGGGGTAGCAAGGCCCTACAGAGTGATCTGGACAGGCTGGATAGCTGGGCTGAAGCCAATGGGATGTGGTTCAACAAGACCAAATGCCAGGTCCTGAACTTCAGCCACAACAGCCTCAGGCAACATCACAAGCTTGGGGCAGAGTGGCTGGAAGACTGTGTAGAGGAAATGGACCTGGGAGTATTGGTCAATGCTCGGCTGAACATGAGCCAGCAGTGTGCTCAGGTGGCCAAGAAGGCCAATGGCATCCTGGCTTGTATCAGAAACAGTGTTGCCAGCAGGGGCAAGGAAGTGATTGTCCCCCTGTACTCAGCTCTGTAACTCGAGTATGGTGTCCAGCTTTGGGCCCATCTTTGCAAGAAAGTCATTGAGGCCCTGGAGCATGTTCAAAGAAGGGCAACCAAGCTGGTGAGGGATCTGGAGCACAGGCCTTATGAGAAGCAGCTGAGGGAGCTGGGATTGTTCAGTCTGGAGAAGAGAAGGCTCAGGGGAGACCTTACTGCTCTCTATAGCTATCTGAAGGAAGGTTGTAGTGCTCTGGGGTTCAGCCTTTTCTCTTGTGTGGCTAGTGATAGGACTAGAGGGAATGGCTTCAAG
Organism: Callipepla californica brunnescens; assembly: GCA_023055505.1. Lineage (NCBI taxonomy): Eukaryota > Metazoa > Chordata > Aves > Galliformes > Odontophoridae > Callipepla > Callipepla californica. The sequence goes on along the minus strand of JALIRH010000043.1, from coordinate 4,416,149 downwards.
CTGTGCCAGGGGAGATTCAGGCTGGATGTTAGGAAACACTACTACTCTGAAAGAGTGGTCAGGCACTGCAATAGGCTGCCCAGGGAGGTGGTGGAGTCACCGATTCTGGCGGTGTTCAAGGTATGTTTGGACACTGTGATGAGAGACATGGTAAATGAGAGCTATTGGTGATGGGTGAATGGTTGGACTGTATGATCTTACATGTCATTTCCAACCTTGGTGATTCTGTGATTCTGTGAGTCCAGCAAAGGGCCATGAAGGTAATAAGGGATTGGCACATCTTTCAGATGACGAAAGGTTGGTCCAGAGAGAAAAAGGCTCAGGAGAGAGCTCATTAATATACAGGAATGTATGCAAACACCTCATGGAGCCAGACCCTTCCCAATGGTGTCTACTGATTGGGCATGAGGCAATGGATGCAAAGTGAAATATGGAAAATTCATTTTAATGTAAATACATTTTAATGTAAAAGAACAATTTTTTAATACTATGTCAGTGTTTGAACACTGGAACAAGTTGCCCACAGAAGATGTGAAATATCTACACTTAGAATTGATAAAAATTTGACTTGATGTTGACCCTGCTCTGAGCAGTGGTGGATGTGGAAGGTGATATTTAGAGGTCCCTTCCAGGCCCAGTTATTCTGTGACTATATGATTTACATCATTTCTCTTAAAGCCTCCTGATAATCCCAAACTTTTTTTATGATTCTTAGCACTTTTGTGGTCATAACTCTACCAGCTTGGATCCTGACCTCATCAAACCCAAGCTGGAATGCTTCTTGTGCTGTCAGTGAAGGGCTGGGAAAAGATGGTTAGTATAGTTGACAGGGTGGGTTTTCTAGACCCGGTCTTGGGATCTCTGTGGGCTCCCCAACATGCTCCTGAGTAACAGCCATTGGAGAAATGATCTTTCTTTTCTCTTGTTGAGATTATTTTTTTCTAACATACTCTGGTTGAGCTAGATTTCAAGCATGGTATTATTCTCTCATGACAGGAATTGGGAGTGGGGATTAGAATATAAAATGAGTTGGTTTTAAGAGATTTTTGGGTGTGTATTAAGAAAGGCCATTTGTCTGAAGAGCCATGTAATTACAAAGCAGAAATTTAACACCACCTCAGATACCATCTTCTTCTACAGAATTAGGGGAATCTACCTGTCTGATTTTTCCTATGTTTGACACAAGAGCTGCAGTGCCACCTTTGTCTTGTAGTGCTTTTGCAGGAATTGTTAGTGAATACCTAAAGCAGAGGCCAGATATGTATCAAATCAATAAAGGAATAAATAGCAACCATCTGTATTTCATATTCCATGCTATATACAGCTGAAGCTATTTCTTCATGAGGATTTATAGGGTACAGCATGTTGTTAGCTAACACAGAAAAATAACTGAAGTGATCTAAGAAGGAGACACAGCTTCATTATCACTGAATGTAGCTGACCACAGCCCTCTACTGCACACAAATAAACTGTCTCTCTGCTGTTTATCTAAAGCTTAATTCAGACTGAGACAGAGCGGAGCATCACATAACAGGTGGCTCCAGTCCCCAGAAATGATGTCATGGAAGAAAGCGGTTTTTTATCTAAAAGCAGAAGAGTAGAAAGGTCGAATCTCTTCCTGTCTGTGTCAGACTGGCCTTGCTGTTGATCTGGCTCCTTCCTACATACGCAGTGAGTACATCTGTGAAACAAAAAGAGAAAGGTAACAGGCTGAAATGCACAAGTAACATCAAAGCAGCTATTCAAGAGCTCTGATGAGAAGTATAGCCCTGCATATCTTGAAATCTATTAGCCCCTAAGACCTCTCCGTAGAAACTGCTCTGAACTCCAGGTCAGACCAGTTTTTTTGAAAGTGTATGTGGCATTGCACTATTTTTTCCATATGTTTACAGTATCTTGCATCAGTTGGCGCTCATTTTCCTGGAAATCTGGCTGATTCCCAGGATTCCAAGCAGATAACAATTGAAGGTCTGATTTTAAAGTCAAAACATTTTCAGATGAGATGCTAAAGTGTCAGTTAACATAAACTTTCATCTTGAGTTTGCTCATTTAGCATCAATGGAATCAGATACTGTGTTAGGAAACAACAAGCACAAATTTGAGGTAACAAATAAAATTAAAACTACCCCTAGGAAGAATGAAAAACCAATGTCTTCAGATCATCTTTCATCCTTACTCAGATGAAGGAAGAATAGCAACTAATGAAAAAATTAGGAAGGGATTTAAGAGTCTGATATTAGAATAATTACTGCTCCTGTGGGAGAAGCAGTAACTGAAGATTTTTGCTAAGAGAGAATGCAAAGATTTCCCATGGATAGTAGAAGATGTTTGTCAACAAAAATTCATCACCTCTACCAACATTTGAAATCGAAGATGGAAGAGAGACATAAGCCTTTATTTCCCGAGTAGAACCCTTTCTCACGATCTTGTAAAATAAAGTAGAAAACTGCTCTTTTCAGCAGAAGAATGAGGCAGAAGCTTTGTACAAGTTAAGGAGAGGTGAGCAAAGCATCCCAATAATTGAGCTCACTCCCTTGTCAGACTCTGAAATAAAAGCAATTCTTCCTGCAGCACTAGACTCAGAAAATGAGCAAGGACATCAACCTTCCTTTCTTGAGGGAAGGCAGATAAATTCCATCACTTGTACCCACTCTCCTAGGTTAATTATACAGTCAAGGTCTCACTATCCACTTTCACAGAGCACTTGTCTTGGTCCCCAGTGCCTTTGGGCGTACACTGTAAGCATCTGCTTGCTTGCAGCAGTGAACTCTAAAGCTTCGTAAACCTGGGACCTCAGTTGCATTTCTCCTGCTGCCATTTGACCACCTCAGGGCACTGGAGCAGGCCAATATAAGGTGTTTTGCAGAGACCCAACATGCTTTCTCTGAGCTTCATACAGTGACCCAAGTAGGGTCTTCAGCTTTGAGTCTTCAACAGGAAAAGTATGGTACAGACCTGAACATAAGAAGTGGTCAAAGAATGGAAGAAGTTGGACTCTGGTTTTGGTAGAAGGTATGAGGATTGATTCCTAAAAAATTCTGAGTAGTCTGGAGCTTGGGGAAACACTATGAAGCTCACACAAGGAGCTATGCGCAGTCAGCGTCACCTCATACCAACACCAACACCTCTTTCCATGCACACTCCTCCAAGAGGAGGGGCCACAGCTCCACACCAGCATGGACTATCTGCCATCAGCCCAGCAGAGCTTGGTGATGTCAGGCATTGGTGGGAGGTCACAAGCCAGTGGAGCCATGGTACTACACTGACTTATTTGAGATACGGTGAGAATGAAATCCAGCTAGCAAGCTCCTGCTGGCAATGCAAACATTGTTTGTCATTCCTATGGGTGCTATCACTCTTAGACTCCATAGATCTCAGGTCTTTAATTCAGGTTTTGATTGAATTCTTTTCACATGTTCTCTATGTTGCGGCTACCAGGCAAGAGAGAGCAGTGTTTTCTCACTTACCCTCCATGGTGCCTCTGACCTCAGTGTTGAAATCCTTTAAAGTGTGTCTGCCAAACAAACATGCCAGCTGCTGTGGAATTGCTATTGCACCTCTCGTCTAAGGAAACACGTGTACTGCTTCAGCACTAGAAGTGCTGTGAAACTGGTAGTATTCTCTAGTGGCAGAGGGCCAATCAAATATTCTGCATTAATAAGAGCATGACTCTTACATAGCTGTGTGGCACTTATAAGGGCACATCTGGATACAGTGAGTAGTGTGTGGTACCCCAGTAGAAACTGGAGCAAGTTCAGCAGAGACCAGAAATCAGTTAGGAGCTGAAACCTGCTATGAGAAATGGTCACAGGAATGGAGCTTCTTTAGCCTGGAGCTGAAGGGAGGAACTACATCCTGTCTGTCTTCTACTAACTAGAAAGGGAATGAGAAAGGAGGAGAAAAGATAAAGTTATGAGAAAGATAGGACCAGACTTTTCTCAGAGATGTGCTGTAAAATGACAAAAGACAACAGTCAGAAGATAGAGTGTGGGAAGTTCTGACTGAATGCAGTGAATTAATTCTCCATGGAACTGCTTCAGCTTTGTCAATTGTCAGGTAACCAGAGAGGTAGAATGCTCTGTACTTCAAAATGCTTAAAACTGGACTGGAAAAGACACTGTGAATCCCAGTCCAGCTTTGAAGTTAACCTTGCTTGGAGGTTCAAGAGCTCCCTTCCAACTTTCAGCTTTCTGAGCCTTCTCAAGCACTGCAGAATCTCCTCCACTACTGCAGACTTATGACATGAAGAGAACCTCACCCCATGCTGTTCTGCTTGCAAGGGCACTACTGCATGTCAGCTTTTCTATTTATGGACTTTTTCCCCTGCAATACGGACAGTGGTAGAGTGGCTCTGCTCAGACACCTCCTGACTTGTGTCCTTCCCCACCGGAAATGTGGACAACCCACACAGAGCTCTATGTCTATTAATTACTTTGCTGGACTGATAGTATATTAGTTGTACCAGAAGCTAGGGCCTTGGTCTCTGAATGAGTTTCGTGAAACATGAAACTAAGGATTCTTGTGAGGGAACAAAGGCAGTGGTTGGTGTATTTTAAGGACCCAATCTCTGCATTGTTACTCAGAGAATCACAGAATCACAGAATCAAAGGTTTGGAAGGGACCTCTAGAGATCATCTAGTCCAAACACCCTGCCAAAGCAGCCCACTAGAGCAGATTGCACAGGTAGCTGTCCAGGAGGGTCCTGAACACAGAAGGAGACACCACAATCTTTCTGGGCAGCCTGATCCAGTGTTCCATCACATGCACTGTGAAGAAGTTCCTTCTTTTCCTTCCTTCCCTCCCTCCCTCCCTCCCTCCCTCCCTACTTTTTATCCAGCTGTTTGGAATTAGTCTTATTTATAGGAAAAATTGTCCTGATTTATTTATTTGCTATTATTTTATCAAAATTAAAAAATTAAATTCCCATCTGAATGACTCCAGTGCCTTCTATGAAATTTGTAGAATGTGAATTTTTGCAAACATTTCCTTAGTTACAAATATTACATTCAATATTACAGTAAAATTGTGATTTTGTAATTGACATTGAGTTCAAGATATGCATGTGTAATTATAACTTGTTTAGAATATTATGATCAAAATTTTGAATCTCCATTGTATAGATTTCCATAGCAAAACCACTCTTGAGTTCCTACTCCACTTGCTTTGCATGAAAATTCTACGGAAAATTCAGGTTTCAAGAATGGGTGAAAATGGCAAATCTAATGGTTGAAATGTGTGTGGAATCTGGATCCGAAACCATTTCTCAGAAGATTTTTGTCACCAATATGTGATGTTTCAATAAATGAAAATCCTGTAGTTGGACACATTCAAGATAAGTTACACTTTAACCAACTTAAGGAAAGGTGAGATGCATCAACTGTGGAACATGCTTTGATAAAACTGTGTGTATTTCTGAATAATGTAGGCACATAGATCAAGAACTTTTAATAATAAAAAATCAAGCAGATCCTGGAGTCAAGATTGAATAGTAGCCAACTTAAACAATTCATGGTGTGTCCATTTCTGGGAAAGGTCTGTCATGGTCTAAACAGCATTTCAGGCTTTCCAAAGCACTCAGAATCTGCGCTGACCTGGGTAGGGTAGCCAGAATCTCTCTGGCATTTCAATGATTTAAGGAAAAGAATCTCTGTCTCTACAGGTAGAATTCTGTCTCACATAACCCAAACCCTCATTGCTGATCATGGACTCCAGACTGGCAGCAGCTGGCTGTTGGGGGGTCTTTCTTTTAGTAATCTGGTCAGGAATGGTCACAGAGTCATAGAATGGTTTGGATTGGAAGGGACCTTGAAGATCACATCGTTCCAATCCCCTGCCATAGGCAGGGACACCTCTCTCTAGACCAGGTTGCTCACTGCCCTATCCAGCCTGGGCTTGAATGCTTCCAGGGAGGGGGCATCCACAACCTTGCTGGGCAACCTGTGCCAGTGTCTCACCACCCTCCCAGAAAAGAATTTCTTCTTTACATCTAGTCTAAATCTACCCTCTTTCTCCTTAAAACCGTTTCCCCTCAATCTGTTACTAAGTGCCCTTATAAAAAGTCCCTCCACAGCTCTACTGTAGGCCCCCTCCAGGTACTGGAAAGCTGCTACAAGGTCTCATTGGAGCCTCCTCTTTCCCAGGCTGAAAAGGATCATCTCTCTCAACCTGCCCCTGTAGCAGAGGTGCTCCAGCCCTCTGAGGATCTTTGTGGCCCTGCTCTGGATGAGGGTTGACCTTAGAGACCTGTGACAATGAGAAAAGGTTTCTGTTTATGCATATACTGACCTTTGGAGAAACAGCATATTGCTGTTGTAACTAAAATGTCCTGCCATACAGGGCCTTCTCTGGCTGTGAAGCCATTCTACGTCTTAATATGGAGCAGTGATACGCATCATTTTCCTGACATTCTTCTCATCTCTCATTTGAGACTCCCTCTTCTTCAGTCTCATCTTTGTTTTTTCCTTTTTCTCCTTTTAATGGTCTCCTTTTTCCCGGTCTCTGCTTTTAATATTTGTGAGCTATCGTGTTAAGATAGTGGAGGATATTTTCTAAATTTGACAGTGGATTGCCCTTACAAGTTTCTATAACATTCCATAAAATCTCATTGACTTATTTTGTAATTGTGTTTATTACGTGAAAGCCCAGAGCATTTTAAAAACATAAGGAAACAAATGGAAGTGTAGCATAGCAAAGATGTGCTTTTAGTCTAGCCTAGCACTTTCTGATAAAAATCATTTTCCATCATGAGAATGGTAAAAGATCCTTAAGGCACATCTGGGAGAAGTGCTCATTCAGCTCATATAGTGGAATTCTGTCTTGCTCCAGCTGATGGCATGCAAAGGAGCTGGCAGAGCACAGATTTTCTAAAGTAGAAAGACAAAATCCTGCTTGAATATTTGATATTGTATAGTGCAGGTCTCAGCCTTGTTTCACTACATTATTCACACACACAGTAAGTTCAGAGAAGAGCCCATTTCCTATCAAATGAAAAAATAAATACAAGCCAGGCCAAGTCACTAGGTCACAGATGAGACAAGAGTTATCTGCAGGACAAGAAAGCAGCAGTTTGAAGTTGCAAAGGACTTCCAACTATTGGAATGGGCTCCCACTGGCAGGAGTCAATGGTATGTCAGTCTACAGGAGAGCTTCCTTCCATAACACGTGTGTTTAAGGGAATAATCCCTCCAGGGTTTCTTGTCCTTCTGCATCTGACTTTCAGCTGTGTAACCTTCCAAACACAAAGCAAAGACATTATTCTCTGGGAAAGAGTCAGCTCCTTTGGTCACACAGTGACAATCAGCCGTTGTGTGCACATTCACCAATCCAAATGGTGCTAAAAGACTTAGTAGTCCGAACACCTGGGCTTTGCTAGTGCAAATACGCTAGTCTAACAGCTCCTGAGTTAAAAGAGTTAAAAGTGAAGTCTATGGAGCGAAATTGGGTCTCTACAAAGGGAAGTCTGTGCAGCATAAAGCAACTCAAGGCTCAGTGATATGTATGAATTAAGACAGAATATTATAAAGGCTTTTCAGTGGGAATGATTGCTCTTATATATATGGGGACAAAGTTCTACATTCTGAGTTTCTTTTCATTTTGTGGATTCTGCTGCTTAAGTGAGAAAACAAATTGTTTGCATAACTTGTTGCAGGGAGACAGAGTTGCTTAATGCTTAAAAACCAGAACTGGTTATTTTTCTTCCTGGCTCTGTCACTTGCATCAGAGCATCATCTGAGGGAGTTCATCTGCTTTGCTGTCAAATTTCTATGTAATTAGGATGAAGATAATATCTCACCAGATGCTGGAGTGGAATTAGTTAATACTAAAAAAAACCTTGAAGCTTTTTGTTGACTTAGATCTTAATAAAGCCATTGCTTGCAACACAAAGTTTGCATTCTAAAGTCAATACAAAACAGAGCATAAAATCCACATTCTTTCTACAACGTGATGGCAAATTGTTGAGAGCTTTTAAAGGGTGGTTTGTGTCATCTGAACATTGTGTGGAGCTTTTGTTTGCTTTCTCTTCGTACTCCCTTAATAAGAACTCTTTAGATTTGGATTCTTATTGAAAAATGTCCATGGCAGGGCAGTTTATTACTGTTGCCTGGCAGCTTTCAAAACTTTCACAGATGTCTATCCATCAATTTTTTACATTCAATTTTCATTCCTGCATTTTTCCCTGTAACAGAAGTGTGCCAACATTTATTTCTTTATTGAATCTGGATTTTTGGAAAACAAGGCAGCAGACTGTGATAGTTGTGTGCTCAGTCATTGTATCTCTGTAGCTGAAATGGCAACTCTCTGGTCCCATATGGGAACATATCTTATTTTACAAGCTTTCTTTGGCTAGGGAGGAAACAAAACAAAACAAAACAAAACTAGGCAAAAACCAAAACTAATAGAAACAACGAAAATGCTGTTGTTTACCACAAATTACCACTTTTCCTGAAAGGGTGGTACAGCCCTGGTCTCCAGAGAGGTTGAGCATCTCTGCACTTTACCGTTTCCAAAAATTAGGTAGTCACAGTAAATCTCGAAGAATCAGAGAATCGTGGAATAGCTGGGGTTGGAAGGGACCATAAAGCTCATTCAGTTCCAACTCCCTGCCATGGGCTGGGCACCCCCAGCTCAGGCTGCCCATGGCCCATCCATGGGCTGGAGCACCTGCAGGGATGGGGCATCCACAGCTTTGGGCAGTGCCAGGGTCTCACTGCCCTCTGGTAAAGAATTTCTTCATTACATCTGACCTAAATCTCCCCTCTTTAAGTCTAAAAGCATCCCTTGTCCCATCACTGCCAGACAACGTAGAAAGTCACTCTCCCTCCTGCTTATAACCTCCCATTATGTACTGGAAAGCTGCAATAAGATTTCACTGGAGCCTTCTCTTCTCCAGGCTAAACAAGCCCAGCTCCCTCAGCCCTTCTTCATAGAGGAGGTGCTCCAGTCCTCTGAGCATTCACATGGCTGAAATGGTCCAAACTAGCACACCAGTTTGCTTTGTTAGCTGTTAGCTGGCTAAAGCACTGCCTGTCCATCTCCCCATCCTCCTGATCTGCCCTCACCATTTCTGTCCTTGATGGCCTCTTGGTCTTCAAGCTGACAGCTTCAGCATGTACACAGGACAACATCCAACTTCTCTGCTAGGGAACAAAGAAATAGCGCTTGTGACTCCTGATCACCACATGTATAAACAAGACAGGAAGAAAACTTTGAGCCCCAGGTTTGGTTTCTCCAGTAACAGTGGAGTGACTGCTATCAACTCTGGTTCTGCAAGTTGTCCATTGTCTAAACCTCTCCCACCTTCTCCCATGCCTCCTCAGCCGCTTTCACAAGGGCTGGGGACTCATGGCTGCCCTTGAAGGCTCTTACCTCAACTTAGGGTATCCTTGATTGCTGCACAATCCCCTCATAATGTGATCTACCACTCTGCTGCAGAACACTCCAGAGTTGATCTCAGAATCTACCTGATCTTGATAATTGTGTCAACTTGGAGTTGGGTGACCAATCCCAAGGAGACCTCCAGAAGTTCACTGAGTGAATATCCCTAGGAAATGGTATTCTCTTTTCTCCTTTTCCTCCTCTACTTCCACTATGTTGGCAGATGGTGTCATTATTGCCAACTGTGCTGCTTGATGTGAAATTAACAGGAAGACCCCTCTTCTTAGTCAATGAATCCATGGGCCAGTGTTCCATGAGATATCTTGGCAATGGGCATTGATTATCTCCAAGCATGTTCTAGAAGGGAGCTGCATGAAGGGAAGGATTTGCAGTTACTATCGAAGTGTGTGTGCTGCTATGCCATAATGTGCTTTATCTGTGATTTTTGTATGCCAGCAACACTGCAAGTGGCAAATAGCATATGTAACTAAGACTGATTTGTTGAGAAAGGATCCCACAAACTCTGACTTTCCTGGGTGGAAAGCTTGGTGATCACCGTGTAATTCTGTTCCAGCTTGAGTTTTCTTCACTTCAGCCTCAGGAGAAGGAGGCCATTGGAGAGCTGCCCTTGACAAACCTTGTCTCTTTCTTCTTGTATCTCCACAGGGCTCTTTGTGTTTAGCCTGGGTCTTGCTGTAACTAAGCAGCACTGGGTAAACTTAATAATTACAGTAACCTACAAGAATGCCAGACTGAGAACCCCTGTGTGTCAGGCAGTGTCTGCTGGTGAATGGACTCATGATGTCGTACACTCCCTCATTTTTCTTTTACAGCACCTCTAAGTCTGATAAAAGCTGCTGTTTCCTGTTTAATGGATAACATTGGTTACTAACAGGCTCACTTGCCTCTTAAAAAGCAAATGTCAGTCTCAGGAGATCTAATTTAGGAAGCACAAGTAAGGCAAGGGTGTCCTACAAGTGTGTCTGAGGTGGGAGCAACACCTGGCAGTACTGCAGGCTGCTTGGCTGCCAGAGCTCAGAGTATTTTTACTCATAATTCAGCTCACCAGCCAAGCTATAATTCAGCTCACCAGCCAAGCTACCACAGGTTCTCCTCAAACTCCACACCATTTGAGTGTTGTGGAGGGCAGCTTGCATCTGTAGTATGCATTATTTCTTCCTGAGGAGGTTCCCTGATGGCAGCAGCCAGCAGCAGGGACTTGTGCTGGAACAGAAAGAGCTATGCATTGCAGTCAGAAAGATCCTAGCCAAAGTCTTGTGCTACAAAGCTCTTGTACTGTGTCAGTTTACCCTTCTCAGTTTGGTCCACTGGATCTGCGCCAGACACTGTGGTCTCTTTTCTCTGCAGGTCTTGCTTTGCATGGCCTTCCCAAGGCTGACCGAAGGGCTCATGGCTTTCTCAAGAACTGACACAAGGGCTCAGGGATTCTGCACTAGCTCCAGTTAGTCCTAGCTAACATTGCCATGAGTTATACAAATGCTTTGTTAGAGAATGGAACAGGACTCTGGAGTTCAAATAATGTGACCCTTTATTTTTGGACTGTTTCAGTGGAGGCAAAGATGAAGGCTGTGAGAAGATTAACTGTAGCTACGGTTCTAACACTGGCATAATGCGAGTGTATATGAGCTGATCCACAAAGATCACAAGGGCACATTACCATATGCTTCTATTCCCTGCCTATAACCACTTGTGATGTGAGCTAGCTCAAGTTTTGTGTGCACACAAAGCCTTTCCTCAACTCCTCCTACATCCATTTCAAACTTACTGCTTCCAGTCTGCAATTAGGTAAAAGAATCCTTCTATGTCCTGTTGTTTGTAGGAGTGACAAGTTTGTATGAGAAGACCACAGAAGTGTGTCGTCTCTGCTCATGAAAGTTTTTGTGGTGTGAAAGAAATGCAATTAGGGGAAATCTTGTTGTCCTAAACACAAGAAGAATCGGGAGATATGAAAGCAGACAGAAAGCTTCACCCTGTTCAATATGGTCTTCCTTAAACTATGTTTTTACTTCAGATTTGGGTTGCCAATAACTCATTCAAACAATGATCTAATGCCTATGTGAATGTTTGTAAAATCTCACTGCTTTGGCAGGTTGAGTGCTTGCCAAAAAGCAATCACATGTAATTAGAGAGAAGGAATTTGAATTTACTGGCCTTTCACTGCAGCATATTTTCCAGTTGTGATCGTACCATTTTAACCATCTAATTAACTGAGATTGTGCTCTATCTTGGAGTATATATGAATTTGTTCTGTTTTCAAAGGAATCTTCTATGTAGATAGGACTGCCAAAAGCCTGCCTAAAAACAGCCTTGGATGTGGGTACAAGAAGCCTGCATGGAGAAACAGGAATGATGTATCATAAAATCATAGAATCATAGGGGTTGGAAGGGACCTCAAGAGATCATCGAGTCCAACCCCCCTGCCAGAGTAGGTTCCCTACACCAGGTCGCACAGGTAGGCGTCCAGGCGGGTCTTGAATATCTCCAGAGAAGGAGATTCCACAACCCCCCTGGGCAGCCTGTGCCAGTGCTGTTCCTTTGCTCTCTTGCACCTGCGACACCTAGGAATTTTGACATGGAAGCTTCAATGAGAAAATTGCCTTTGGAATTTCTCCAGTAAGCTAGAAATTCTCTTCATCTTCTTGTCTATTTCTGGAGAACCAGACTTGTGTTGCACTTCACCAGACAGTTGAGAGAGCTGCTAGCTCACCTGCACAGCAGGAATGCCTCTCCCACATCTGGAACAGTGGTAGCATTGGCCAGACTCTGGCTATATGCAAACTGGAGCCGTAAAAATGGCCTCAGTGGAACAAATCTATGGCTTATCACCCCACTGAATACACAGTGGGCTTCAGCTTCACTGCAAAACTTGTTTGAGGATGACGAGCAAGCTTGGAAAGCTGGAAGAAGGAGGGAGAAATGGACAACTTGCAGAATCAAAGTGGACAGCAGACACTCCACTGTTGCTGCAGAAACCAAACCTGGGGCTCAAAGTTTTCTTTCTGTCTTGTTTATGCATGTGGTGATCAGGAGTCACAAGCCCTGTTTCTTTGTTCCCTAGCAGAGAAGTTGGATGTTACCCTGAAGATGTCAGCTGTCAGCTTGAAGACCAAGAGGCCGTCAAGGACAGAAATTGTAAGGGTAGCAGTTCTATGGATGAAAGGGTAAGTCTCCACATTCAAGAGTGAGTCAATACGTAGTAAACCTGCATGGTCATTTAACAGTTTTATAGACACAGAAATGGGTTTGGGATTGATGGACCTAATCTCTTGCAGGCGTTGTCTGTTTTCGGTAACATTTTCAGCATACCTGGGTGACAGTGCCAGAAATGATTTAGGGATAGATACAGGTGCATGGAGAATTCAAATAGGATGAAAGAGGTCTTTTCCAGCAGGTGTCCAAAAGCACCTTTCCCACCATGTTATCAGCTATAATCCATGTATAGTAAACACCAGGCCAGGAGAATCTGAGCCACTGCTCCCTTCTTCTGCAAGTGCAGAAGCTGGAGCATCTCCCCTATGAGAACTGGTTGAGATATCTGGGTCTTTTCAGCCTGGAGAAGGCTCCAGGGCAACCTTATAGCATACTTCAGTTACCTGAAGGGGTCTACATGAAAGCCAGAGAAGGACTTTTTATAAGGGCATGTAGCAGCAGGACAAGGGAAAAAGGCTTTAGATTAGATTAGTTAGATTTATACTAAGTATTAGGAAGAAATTCTTTACTGTGAGGGTGATGAGACACTGGAACAGTGCCCAGCAAGGTTGTGGATGCTCCCACCCTGGGGAGACCAGGCTGGATGGGGCTGTGAGGAGCCTGGTCTAGTGGGAGGTGTCCCTGCCTATGGTAGGGGGTTGGAACTAGATAAAGGTCCCTTTCAACCCAAACCATTCCATGATTCTATGATTCTATGATTCTATGAAGACTAGAAGTAATCCTGTTTTGGTAGACTCTGCAGCTCATTTCAACACTGGACAGTCAGATATTGGCAGATACAGGGTATGTGGCACTACCTGAAATATTCCAGTCTTAGCTGGGCACTTAGATGGACACAGCTGCTTGGTTTAAGTAGAATTGGGTTTCTCCACAAGTGTCTGTGCCCACCAGAGAATTTGATTGGAGTGTCAGTACCCTTATGTTGACTGCAAGTGATCACAGAATCATAGAATACGGGGTTTGGAAGGGACATCCAGAGATCATCTAGTCCAACCCCCTTGCCAAAGCAGCCCCCTAGACCAGGTTGCACAGGTAGGCATCCGGGTGTGTCTTGAATGTCTCCACCACCTTTCTGATCAGCCTGTTCCAGTGCTCCATCACCTGCACTGTGAAGAAGTTCCCACACACATTTGTGCAGAACTTCCTATGCTTCAGTTTGTGGCCATTTACCCTCATTCTATCACCACACACTACTGAGAAGAGTCCAGCCTTGTCCCTTTGCTATCTGCTCCTTAGATATTTATAAACATGGATCAGATCCCCTCTGAGTCTTCTTTTTCAAGGCTGAACAGACCCAGGTCTCTCAGCCTTTCCTCACAAGGGAGGTGTTCCACACACTTTATCATCTTTGTAGCCATCAACTGGACTCTTTCAAGGAGATCCGTGTCTTTTTTGTACTGGGGAGCCCAGAACAGGACACAGTACTCCAGGTGAGGCCTCACCAGGTCAGAGTAGAGGGGGAGGATCACCTCCCTTGACCTGCTGGCCACGCTCCTTGTAATGCACCCCAGGATCCCATTGGCCTTCTTGGCCACCAGGGCACACTGCTGGCTCATGGCCAACCTGTCATCCACCAGGACACCCAGGTCCCTCCCCTCAGAGCTCCTCTCCTATAGGCCATCCCCCATGGCTAAGTGGTTTGTAATTATGTGAAATTTAGGAATAGGAACACCTCAAGATGATGTGAAGGGAGCTGGCTGAGGGGAAATGAAAGGTTTGCTGGTACAGTGGTATCAAGCAGTGCTGAACAGAAAAGATGAGCAAGGAACAAGCCTTTACAATACTCAGAAACCAAGGCTCCCAGATGTATTTTCCCTTCCTGTCGCATTAGAGAAAAGTACTGTAAAGCTGGGAAACTCATGGAAGTGGTCACAGCTTGAAGCTGTTCTTCCCACCCAACTAGAGCTGGGACAGATATGCTTTCTGTTGAGAATGCTCTAACGAAGCATTAACATCAACATTTCTCTGAAGTGACTCACAATTTATAACATATTAACATTCACCTATTCCTGTATTATCATCTGTAATGGGACTAATAATCAAAGATTCTGCTTGTAAACCAATGACTCCCTTGGGAATGTGTCTGGGCCCCTGCAGCCTTTGAAGCAGGCAGTAATGGGGAAAAAAATGACACCAGTGTCACTCCCACAGAGTAAGAGGTCTCCCATCTGGGCATGGGTGTGGAGCTCTTCAGCCAAAAAGAGGTGAAAAATGAATTATAACACCTTTCGGGAGAGGTCAGTCTTCCCATTATGTGTTTGCAGTATGTTCCCATGTTGTTACTGCAATACTGCTGTCACTTCAGGACGAAAGGGCCCTGAGCATTTGCACAGCATGTGGTGATTGCAGCTCATAAAAGAGGAGGTGAAGGAGCCTCCAGTCACACAGACAAAGACTACACAAGGCACTTCCCATAGTTCTGCAAAAATATCTACTGGTAGTATCTTGCAGGCTGCAGAGACTGTGGCTTTCCTAAATCCTTTGGTTCACATTACTTTCCTCTATCTTGCTGACTGTAATTGACCAAGAGGATATTCAAGGCTGTATGGCATCACACTCAACAACAAAAGTTGGGGGGAGAATAGGATGCTGTTGGTATGAAAGTGTTTCCCTGAGCAAGAGGTATGCATACTGAGGCCCTGCATCCCAAGAAGTGGCTGAGCATCACTTGCTGATGGGAGATACGGAATTTCTTTTTTCCTCCTTTTGCTGCTGCGCAGCCTTTGCTTTTCTTTCACTGAAGTGCTTCTATCTCAAACCTGAAAGTTTTTTTTTCCTCAATCTTTTGCCTGCTCTATGCCTCAAATTGCCTGGGAAAGAGTAAGCTGCTCCCTAAGGAAGAGAGGGCTGGCAGGTGAGAAGGACAACACAGCCACTGGGACAGGGATCTATCCAGACAGCATCCAACCAAGGACCAGCCAGGGTCAGCCCAGCATCCAGAACACCAGCTGAAGACATGCTCACCTTGTACATAGCTCAGGCAGGGCTGATTTGAAATGGAAGGATGTGGGTGGGGGCCCCAGGTGAACCTGGACAGGGCCACTGAGGTATATTCATGTTCTCAAAGTGCTGACAGTAATCCACAGGTCACACAACAAAATGTCACTTTCAGCAATGTCCATTTTTCTGCTGCTGCCTCCTGCCAGGTCTTCCCAGCCCAGACTCAGGGCCTCATCCCCTTTAAAATCTACTTTTCATGTCCCCAGAGAAGGGGCTGAGATGACGCTAGACTCCAGTAAACTGGAGCTGTCATCCAGAGCTGGCAGGTTACTTTCGCTGGAACAAACTCCATCTATTGCCTCTTTACAATGCTTCTAGCCCAGACATCCTTCTCTGGTCTTGCTGCCAGCATTGTAATGAAAAATTGCTTTTCTATTATGTCTGCTTCCATTTGAGAACCTCTAGGAAAGATATTACGCTCTCCAGATCTTTTCTGCCGAAATGAGCTCTGCATTCTGCAGAAATGTCAAGGCTTGACTTTAGCGTCTAGCAGTGGGAAGAGTTACTGAGGCTGCAGAGACAAGATGTATTGGAGACCAAATTGTCCAAAATGTTTAATAATAACACACTGAAAAGGAGGTGCTCCATGAAAGCAACTAAGCAATCCTGCAAAGGACAAAAAAATGTATTCTTGGGGTCTGGCACATC